>JAJKFY010000332.1:0-413003 GCA_021066465.1 Trichoderma asperelloides
CCCCCCCCCCCCCCCCCCCCCCCCCCCCCCCCCCCCCCCCCCCCCCCCCCCCCCCCCCCCCCCCCCCCCCCCCGCCCTGAGGCTTTGAAGGCAGGGGATGCGAGAAGGGAACGGGGAAAGCGTGCCGAGCAAGGGAAAAGAAAAAGAAAAAGACGGGGCGGAAGCAACGCCAGGGCGTAACTTGACGTTGGGCGCGAGAATTTCTCTTTTTCGTTCGTCTTCTTTTACTTCTAGCCTTTTATGCTCGAAGGGTCCTGCTCCGTAATATGTGTCAGGTGTAGCATGGGGATGGGAAGGAAGCCGTTTGGAGAAAGACTGCGGCTTGGCAGCGGAGAATTGGAGGATTAGAATGACAAAAGGTTTGTATGAGGAGCAAGTTGCAAAAGCCAGGGGGTGGCGTGCTGTTTGCAATGAGGACCGAGCTGAGCTTGTCCGGGCCGTATTCATGCTCAAAGGATCTGGCCTGATTACTACCTACTACTACTGACTGAAAGTTGCAGGATTATGGGATTACTGGATGTGCAACGCTGTTTATGTTGCAGTCGATTTAATTGATGCCAGCAACTGCGGTGCTTGCTCTACCGATGCCCGAAATTAGGGAGTACTGTAACAACAGCTGTATCCAATGAATGTGATGGGTATACCTGTACTCTGCATGCCACGGCTTTAGCTCTTGCATTACATCAAGTTGATACATTTCGCCCCGGTCTTGTAACCCGAACCCAGATGGAAACGAGGGGAAGGGAGTGTAGAGCGAAAGAGATAGCAAACTGATATTTGATACCTCGGTCGAAACAGCCTGAGGAAGATTTCATGATGAAAAGTCACGCCACAAAACAGCAATGGCAGATACGACGCTGCCCAAGAAAAAGAAAACGACAGCCATCTTTCTGTGAGACATGCAGATTACTTGTACTAGCGCTGCGACTCTGGCAGTTGGCGGAGCTTAGTGGGATGGACGCATCCCAACGTCCAAACGTCACACATTGAAAAGGACATGCAGCGTCGACTCGCAGCGTCAACAAGGCTGCTCGCGGGGAGATAAGACAAGACTACCGGCTGCAACAGTGCCTGCATGTCTGATTGGGCAGTCGTTCTAGATCGACCTCGTCGCTGTTCTTGTGCTCCATATATCTAGAGTCTGTGTAGGTATATTCATACTACCTACTAGTACAGTGGTAGGTAACACCAGTAATAGGAATACGCATGCGCCATAGAATCACGGCACATACTATGTAGAATTGGGGCGTCTCAGACCCGACGGATACGGTGCACAGACAGTTTCTTCTTGTTTCCTTAATATCGATTTGCCGTTCCCAGCGATGCGGTTCAACCGCACCCCCTTCCAATACTGCTAGTATAAAAATCGACGGCTTAGACAGATTCGGGAACCTGCTCCGCGGGCCCATCCCATAGCGCAGCTCCAGGCACCGCCGGGACGGCGAAGCGACCCGTAGCCCACCATGAACTGCTGCCCTTTAGCTTGTATGACAATCGGGGTGTTTTTTTTTTTTTTGTGTCCTTGTGTCATTGATGCAAAGGGGGAAGAGGGGGTCCTTGCTTTAGCCGCAGGAGACTAGCGTTACAGCGCAGTCATGACACTTGGAGGGCTATTCTTTTATCCCTGTTTCCGCCATGCGTCTGGAGTATAGCAGCACAGGAGTGAGTATATATTCCGCTGGGAGGTGTGGCAGAGCCAGCAGTTTGATAGGTATACATGCATGTAGTATTTATGATTACTGTACTTGCGGGCAGAGCCAGGCTTTACCCTTTCTGCCGTGTGTGCCATTCTTAAATTACGTTTAGAACGACAGAACAGGTAGGACAATTTAATACCAACGCGTTATGCTTGAGCCGTCAAAGTAGCCCGGCTTATATAATAGGATTTCCTTTATTTTCCTCTTGTCAAAAGTCCATCAAAATGTTCACGCGGGAGGAAGGAGGCAGCATCAAAGGGCGCAGATAGTGGATATGCTTTACATGCTGCTCAATCATCACCGCTACTATTGCTTCTACTAGCCGTAGCAGAGCCACTTCAAAGCTCAGAACCACGTCCGGCCTCGTCCGTGTCTCGGGGTTCACATAAAAGCACGGAGTCCGGGACCAGGAAAGCCTCAACTCCGGATCTCCAGCTCCATTCGCCGACTATCCACAATTTGCGGCTCATGTTTTTAGGGCAAAAGTCAATGCGTATAAATGGTGGTTAATTACGGAGCAGTCCCAAAGCGAATCATATCCCATCCCATGCAGCCGGCGGAATTACTCGTACCTTTGTACTACCTACTCTATACCTTTCCAAAAGAAAAAGAACTAATAAATGTGGAATACCGAGAATGAAATTATGGAGACGAATGCCACGAGGATTCTCGCGCGGCCCGTCAAACGAACGAGCACCATCAGCGCCGGGGGGGCAAATCACCGCTCTCTTCTCCATCTTACTAATGTCCTTTTGCCTCTTGCTTAGCTCTTAGCTTTGTTTTTCGCTTTGTTTTTTTTTTTTTTTTTTTTTTTTTTTTCTTTTCCTTTGTTTTTCCCCAGCGCACCCTCCTCTATTTTCAGTTCGGCCTATTCCTTCGGGAAAGGGGAGGGGTGTGCGTGAAATACTTCTTTTTGAAGGCCTGTGGAGCTTTAGATTTAGGGCTGCATGGGTGCAAGAATGCTGGGAAGGAGATGAGTCAATTAACAGATCTTCAGCTAGTATGATAACGGTGTGGGAGGTGTTTAAAAAAAAAATACGACGAGGCAGAGGGCGAGGAATAAACGGCAAACGAGCGCCCGCACAAGAGACCAGGTGCTCGTTCTGTCAGATCTTTCTTTTTCTTTTTTTTCTTTTTTTGCGACTCCCCTTGCCTAGTTAGTTTTCTCTCTCTTGCAGCTGGTGATTGATTACCCATTTTGAGAGCCGCAATGAAAATGGCGAGCTGTGATTCGACGCTTCGTATTTTGTGCGATGTATGCGATAGCGATAGATCATCCGACGTTGGTAGTGCTATTTCCAACCGACGACGCCTGGGGATCCTGTGATGGGTATACACTGCTAATTAGCACATCTTGCAAGCGATGTAGAGCTGGGAAAAAAAAAATGCATGGTCTCATCGAGTCAGGCGCAATGTAATCCCCTTTCCAACGATGCCATCAGGAGGGCGCCATGGAATGGGGGGCTGGCACGTCAGGGCTGAAGCTGAGGGGGTGGTTGATATTCGACCCGCCCCAAGTTCCTGGGCTTCAGCTTGGTTGTTCAGGGCTGTACATACATAGTATGGGCTGGTTTGCTGCGTACTGGTTCGCCCATCCGTACCTTGAGCTTAAATCCTCTTCCTCGTCTTCAATTTAACTCTAATGATATGACTAGCTATTTGCTTCTCTTGGCGGCTTCTTCAGCCTCGATCCCAGAGATCTTTCCCTCCTCAAAGGGGGGGAGCACACGCATCTCAAGGCGACTGCTGGGGAGAGATGGACAGCCTTGGCCACGGCATCCGAGTTCCGAGCAAACGGTTCAGCCGCAGCTCGGAAGTCTCGCTTGTTATCAACTGGTGGCGGCGGCGGCAGAATCATTTCCCTTGAGTCTCCATCCGGATCATGCTCCGTATCGAGCAAATGCAGTGCAGTAAATAGCTTGGCAGCGTCACTGCATGGGGCCTTTATTCAAGCAAGCAAGCAAAGAAACACGCCCAGTGCGTCTGTTTTGTTCGACGCCATTGCCGGGCTGTGCAATTGCTAGCAGCCATAGGCGAAATCAGACTTTGTTGTCGGATGGAGCCACCCTCTGCCTGAATCTGCGTCGATTAATAAGAGGGGTCGGATCACCGTATTAAACGCTTGTTCTGCTGTGTATACTTGTACATACACGCTGGAATAGCTTGCCCCCCTCCTCGTTCCATAGCGCTACCAGCCTGACGGTACGCCAGCATGGGCTCATCTAAACCTAAAACTGTCCCATCAAATCTCGCTGGCACCACGTGCGGGACAAGCCCCAAGAGCGACCATCTCCGCGCCCCGCGGCACCCAGACGCCATGGAAAGCAGTCAAACGGTGGGCGCGAGTCAACGCCGCATCTTGGCTGGCGCAGCCCCGATTCGTGGTGTCAAATCACGACTTCTAGAAGTTCCGCACTTTCCGGATGCGCGGCATGCTTGGTGCGACGGCGCTGCTTTAGCGGCCAGTGTGGTGGTCCGCAGACGGGCAGCTCTTCGCTCGCAGCTTCGCACCAAAGTTGCTCAGACTGTGATGACGATGACGACGATGGCCGTGATGATTACCTGTTGCTGCTGATATACGCCTCGTCGAAACTATCGGAGCCACTGCGCTGCTGAGGCAGCACGGACGAAAAGGTTAGACCGCTCCTCGACGAGTTATCTATCACTCTATCACAACGGACAGAACCAGCACAAGTTGACCAAATCGTCGGCAATTGCAATCTGGACGGCGCAATACGGTATAGTCGCCTCGTTTGGTTTTGGAGGGCGCGAGCCCAGGCACCAGAGATTATTAATTGTATGAATAAGTAGCCCGAATCTACGCACATACTTGTAGGACTAGCAGAGCTAAGGATCGAAACCCATCGACACGCTCGCACATACTTGCCCGTTTCCTGAAGCGAGCCTTTCGCCAAAAGTGCAGATTCCACAAGCAGCTAAAAACACCAAGAAAAAGAAACAAAAGAAAAAAGAAACGCACAAGATGCAAGAGGAAAAAAGATGGGGCTCCGGAAGCCACATCCTTAACCCCGGGTCTGCGTCCGGCACGAATATGTGCCGCTAACAGCTGCTCCTACTGCTAGCATCGCGACTCTAACAGAGATCCGGCCCTGTTGATTCGTCCGATGTGGCCTGATTTTCTCTCATTTCTTTTCCTTTCTCTGCCTGTCCCTCGTGCTGCAGCCAATCAGCCCGGAAAGGTCCCCTTTCCCGGCACTATGCTAGCCACGCTGATTCGCGCTCTCGGCTTTTGCAGCCTCCTTGCAGAGCCGCGGCTGAACGACGGCTGGGCTGTCCTGGTCCCGCATCGATAGTTCTGCGCTGTCTCGCCTTTTCTCGCTCTCTGCCAACCAACTGCCCACCCAATCTCGTGCTGCATTTCGTTAGCCCAGACGGCGCACCTGGAGCAATCCCGAGACCTCCCTTTTGGCGCCAACGCATGCACTCTGTCGATCTAAGGCGTAGCCTATCCGTGTTGCACATCAAAACTGGAGTCTGTCTGGACACCCCCCCTTGCCCTGGCCTTTTTGCTGCCTCTCTGTGTCTACTGTACTGTAAGAGTGTGTGGTTGATTTAGGCAGGCTGAGATTTTGAACTGGCACACCCAGTCACCACGAGGTGCTTGGAAAGTGGTGTCTTACAGAAGGGGCTCTCGATATACTCAAGCTACCTAGTTACTCATCTACATGTTGCTGCCTCTTCTATATCGAGGGGTTTCTGCCTGATACAGGAATAGGTGCTACTAAACACTATCCGCAGTGTATGTCATCGGCAGCTGCAGCATACAGAGGCTCAATAGCCCAAACGTCGTATCATGATCCATAGCGTTATTACCAACGCCCGCTGCTATTCCTCAGCTTTCTACTACAATCAACAAAAACTAAACTGCTAACAAACAACTCGGTCGGCCGTACCAAGTCTCCATATTTAGCTCTTTTCCAACACCCTGGGCCTGGGCCTGGGCTCAGACGATTAGTTCCCTTCTCAAGGCGGCTTAGCCCATCTGTCAGCTCAAACGCCGCGCCTAGCAATGGAGCACGAACGAGGGTCGCCCTCTGTACATACTTGTACATGCATACATTCGCCTACTTCCAGTACTACTACTACTACCTACTTCCAGTTACGAACATAAGCTGATAGGCGCAGCACAGGGCAAGGGACGTCGGCAAATGCAAGTCCCAACAAGCAGGCAAGCAGGCAAGCAACTATAAACAAAGAGACTCGAGAACTCTTTTTTCGCCCGAAGGCCAAAAAAAAGAGGCCGAGGGTAAGAAGGCAAAATAATAATAAAAACAAAAAAAAAAGAACTCTTCAGTATGCCCGCCTACAGATTGTTGCCTTGCCAAGCCTTTCTCTCTCTCTCACACACACTCTCTCTCGGCACGCGCCCGCGTTAGTTGGGAGGATCAGCCGCTTCAACTTGCTTTAGGTTATAATATACGAGCAGGCATCCATTCGCCCTACCGTACCAGCTATCGCAGTAGGTAACCTGGTGTGAACCGAAAATCGTATAGAGAATTGAGAATGTATGTAAAACCTACCAACTAACAACCTAGATAAACCAAGAAGGCAAGATGATGGAGTGCCACTAAGTTTTTTTTCCTTAGTAATGTCAAATGTAAGATCATGCTAAAAAGCATCGTGTTATCCTTTGGTGGCTTTGCCCAGCAGCCGCGTAACTCGCTTCTTGGTAAGGGGATCTCGATGACCTCTTTGCTTTTGTTTTTTTTAGTATAGTGTGTCCCTCCCCTCTCCAGCCTCTCCCCCCCCCCCTCCATCATCGAAAGCACACTCACTCACTCACTCACACAAAGATAACAAGGCGTTTACAGCAGACCATAAAAAAAAAAAGAAGTGGTCTAGAGTCGCAAGATCATCATCTTTCCGCAGCAGGGGTCCTGTAGGATCATCCTCCTTCACACACACCCCATGCAAATCTCTCCTCTCTCTCTCTCTCTCTCTTTCTCTCTCTTTTGCCCCTTCTCCAGCCCGCGCGGATATTTCCTCCTTCGGAAAGGTCGGGAATCGGTTCCCCTACCGCACATATGTACATACATGCGCCATAGGCCGACATTGCCAGTAAATTTGCTGCGTTTCGCCTTTTAAACCCATGTCTGCATCTCGAAGGATTCCCCGCTAGGCTGGGAGAGAGAGGGTTACCCTTGCATGTTTCTTCTTTGTGTTAATTCGTTCTCCGCATCATCATCTGTTTGTTCAATGGTAGGTGCATCCTAGTTGATGTGCCGCCGTCCACCACACTGCATCGTCGTGATTCATATCTCTCACCAATAGTCGTAACTTGGCGTTTTTTTTTTCTTTTGGATCACGAAACGAATACCTATTACGACTAGCGGTACGTGCTTTATGCTAGCAGTAAGCCCTCTTTTTTTTGCCATAAGCCATTACAAATGATGACTCAATAAAATAGAAGGAATTAAGCTTTTAACTTTTGTGTGTTTTAAACGGATGGGCGATATATGAGGACTTTCTAAACAATTTACCTCGTACGGGGTTTTTAACACTAAACCACCGTAAACGGCCCCGTCGTATTCTATTACGCGGCGCTCGTAAAGAGAGAGAGAGAAATAGAAAGAAGCATATGCTCTTTTCTCTCGGCTCTCGGCCCTCGGCTCTCATTTCCTTCATCCATACTCCATACTTGCGATACTGTTACAAGCAATATTGTACTAGTATGGGGGTAGAGTAGTAATATATGACACGTAAAAGTATAGCATGGGCAAGCGGACAAAAGGTTTACTCTCAACCGCCTACGGCAGTATTCTCAACTGTCCTCCAATCTCACTACTCTGCCCTTACAACCAGGCAGTACCTATGTTCAACTAGTAGTAGGTATACAGGAATGCGGTGCTCTCGCTGCATTCCCCTCATCGAAACCAACCCCACTAAAACCCCCCCTCAATGCTGCATTACCGAGTGTCTCAGTAGGCCCAAAGTCTCGCAACCCATACTATTCCATACTTGTAGATATATTTCACAACAGCCCGCAAGAGTTACAGTAGCCGTAGCAGCAGTCGCAGTGGGTATATGGAATCAGAATTGTTTCCCCCCGTCTTCGGTTGCCCGCGTTTCAAGTGCCGTCGCACGGTCCCATGGATCACCGGTCATCTTCTCCCGCTATTGTACCCGTCATTCCCTTCTTCGTTAGAGGGAAAGAAACAAGTGTTTGGAAACTTTACTATAGCAAAAGGGTGAAAAGGGATCGACATGGGAGGAACAAGAACAATATTTCGGTGGTACAGACTCGAGGGAGCTCGCGTAAGAAGCCGATGCATGTACGACGCTTGTCGCAACTGACTTGGGTGGTACATACAAACTCCGTCTGTGCTAGGTCGCCGTATCCCCAAAAAGGAGGCAGATCGGCGTGGAGTGGGGAACCATCGGGCATAACTAATTATAACTAATGCTGCTGTGACAGAGCAAGAGGGAGCCATTGCGCTCCAGACACCGTTTTGCTGTGTTCAGTGGCGGAGAAAATGTGAGACATGCCGCCGGGAGATGGCACCAGGAACAAGGAACAATCAAACGTGATGTCAATCAACGAGTCAGTCATTTTCGGTATTAGAAGGGACAGAGAAGAGAGGGGGAAAGAAAAGAGAGGCATCATCAAAAATGTAGTAAAAATATAATCTCCAGCGAGATTTGATTGTGTGGTTCTATATACATGAAATTCTTCCATTTCTTCAGATTTCCGCCTCTGTTTCCTTAGCTCTTGGCTAGATAAAGAAAGAATAACGCCGTACTAATGCACTGCTCTGCATGATTCTCAGAGCCTTTCCATTTTCCCAAGACAAAAAAAAATACAGACTGGTCCCATATGGCCATTTTCGTTGTGCCTTCCAGGGAGATACCAAACCCGTTTCATGACGCGTCCGAATGTGACAAGTAGGATAACTGTTTCCCGACGCCATGCAGACCCAAGCGCATATAAACAAAAAGAAAAAAAAAAAAGTCCAAAAAATACCAAGCCCAGCCTCCGCCAGTGTGATCAGGTAATCTCGTGTATCTTCTGATTCCCCAGTTCCACAATTAATGTGGATGCTTTCTCTGAATTCGCCTTGTGTGAAAAATAATAAAGAAAAAGAACAGTAATCATGTTCTCATTATGTTTTTTCTTTCTCAGATGTTGATTCGAACGCTCAAGAGAGCATAATGGGCCCTTTGCCTACGTCAAAGCCGTGGCAGCCTCTCTCGTGTCGCTTCATGTTACTCCGAACGCTGAAAGCTTTGCCGCATCCAGCGTGGGGACACTTGAATGGCTTCTCGCCAGTGTGTGAATGGCTGTGGATACGCAGACTGCTGGGCCGGCTGAAGGCTTTGTTACAAGTTTGGCAGATATATCGGTCTTGTGAGGGTGGAAATGGAATGCCGTTTGATGGGTTGAGATAGTGGTGGTGTTGCCACACGTAGCCGCCAGAGGGGGTTACACTGAGAGGGCTAGGTGGCGGTGGGAACGACAGGGGTAGCTGACGCTGATACTGGAGACCAGAAGTCGGGGGAGGTGGTGGCGGTAGGTTCTGCGCAGGATAGTAATTGCTGGCAGGAGAATGGGCAGACCCCATCGCCGGCGGCAAAGGAGGCTGTGCGGCGGATGTTGAGATGGCAGGCAGAGAGGCCATTCGATAACGATGTGCGTCATGGGCCTCTGCAGGGGGCGTTGTCTCGTAGTAGGTGCTGGACGGAGCGTAGGAGACGCTGTTTGATGGAGACCGCCGAGCGTCAAATGAAGCATCTGTGGACATGGGCGGTGTGGGTGGTAGCGCTCTATGTCGAGAGGCTGGCCTGCTCTCGGCCTTGGTATAGGGTCGAGGAGAGCTGGAGAATGAACTTTCGCTCGCCATAGAGCCAGCATCGGCGAGGCCCAAGAGGTTAGAGATGGAGGGCAGTGAACATTTCGGCTCATCCATGGGGGGCGAAGGGGGTGACTGATAGTATCCAGAGTGTTGTGTGCCGTAGTGAGAAGGAGATATCATAGAAGTGACCAGAGCCATTGTGTGTGTGTGTGTGTTTGTGTATAGTTGAAGAACTGAATAATCAGAATTCGTGCAGCCTCGAGGCTTCGTTGTGCAGCACACGAGTATCTTGGAAGTTGGGCGGGTTGAGAATGGTTCGTGATATCCCCCGAATCGAGAGTCGTCAACCACTTCGAGTGTAGAGTAAATGAAGTTGGAGGTTTAGGAGTTATTTGCGAGTAAACAGGTGTGAAAGGGGCCCGTCGTAAAGATCTTCAGCTCAAAAGAGAAGAGAAACTCAGCTTTGGAACAAAGATGGGGGCTAGAGATGCTATATAAGTAACTTGAGCCGCCAGAGAGACTCGAGCGTTTGGGTGTGGAGCGGCATATCAGATCTGTCTTCCGTCGACATTAAGTATCCCACACGACAGGCTAGGAAGTGCCCCCGGCGCCTTTGAACCCATCGCAGATATTGGGAGTGGGCCAGCCACCCTCCCCTGTTTAGAAGCCATCATCCCAAAGAAAATCTGGGACTAAAAAACCAATAACTTGTAAGCCCGGCCGTCTAACAGGAGGAGCGCCTGAATAATGGGAAGCGGTGCAAACGGGCGTACTACAAAGGGTGTGTGTGGAGAGCATTGAGGCTTTCGGAGACTGCTGCGGGAACGTTCCAGGTCAAGGGGAAAAGGGGGGAGTGAGGATAGCGAGCAAGGATGCGGTTGGCGCCACAACACGAGGGTGTCCGAGGTGGGGGCCTGGTTGGTCATTCTCCCTGACCGGGACCGCGGATAGAGATCGTAGGCGTGGGTGGTATTGCATGCTAGCACCGCAGCGGTGGCTTGGACGGAGCTCCAGGGATTGTCATCAGGGATCATTGTGTGGTCAAACGTCGTGGACTGGGTGGATCGAAATGCACAGAGTATGTAAACGTGAGCAGCCAGCGCTGCCCATATCATCCCTGACCCATACCCGAGCGCCATTCAACCTCGTTTGGCAATTCCTTCGTTTTCAGCTTCTGGATGACGAAACAGCTCATGCTAAAATCAGCGCCCGCTACCTGTCGGACGAAGAGTTTGGTTCATGCCAAGTGAGTAGCTGCCGGGCTTCCACCATGTCTCGGCAGCCATGGTCAGGTTGGACATGGCATGCCAGGTCGGATGGTATTGCATATATATCAGGCGTTGTCCACGATGCAGTCGTCAGTTTCACGGATTCCCGCTCAAGCAAGCCGCAATCGCTGCGATACTATTCGTTGGCGTCTACAAGAAACTCGGGGGCGCTCTGAGAAACCGCCCCGCGTCGGATATTTCCCCCTTGGAGCGACCTAACACAGCTTGAGACGATCTACGACTCGCGGCACCGCGGATCACCATCCTCTGTCAACGGGATTGTCAAGTTGATCTCCTGCATTTCTTTATTACATCTTCAGTATGATGGTTAAAAGGTGACACGCCTCGGACGAAGAGACCTGACTAGTAACGGCGCTTCGTTTGTCTAATATAATCAAAGTCGTCATCGAGGCGTCACTACAGCCAACGAAATCTCGATCCAATGCTCTGACGCTTTTAACAAAAGCGAAACAGAGAAAAGGAAAGAGTAGAACGCAGCCAAAGCTAGGGGCAAACAGCATTCCAATGGATCCGCGGCTTCATCGTTGTTATAACGTGAATGCTTGGTGTAGTACTACGATTGCCACGTCTTTTCATCGACTCGTGTTCGATACAGCCTCAAGATGCGAGGAGATTTTCCCATCCCATCGGTGAAGCAATCTGCGGTGGCGGTCCGAGAATGACATCGGCAAACTTTCTTATGGAACTCCTGCACGCGCCGGCTTTATCTAGACCTAGAGTACAGCAGTAACAGCTAGCTTCGTTCTAGGCTCTTCCCAATCATTGCCCGCGCTAACATTCTGCACAGTCCGTGCTATTATGGTGGTTTTCAAGCGACCAGCGCCGGGCGGGCATCACCTCGTGGCGTGGCGTCCAGCACTCCTGCTAAGTGCGCCTCGCTCTCATGGTACAGGCTAATTAATGATCGTCGTGCTAGCAGAAGCCCTGTGAGCAGCCAGTAGATTTTTATCGAGTTGCGTGATTCTCCAGCTAGGCCTGTTAGATGCAGGCGCCACTGGCTAAGACCCTTGTTCTGGCCAGAGGCGTGTCATGATCTACCCAGTATCAAGGAGGGCTAATGGGGCAGGGGGGTTAATTTGCCTTTCTGTTCCGCAGTGGAGTAGCATTCGCATATGCCTGAGTTTCTCTCGGCCGTATCCTTCCCCGACTCGAGCCTCTGGCTGTCCGATGCGTCTTCAAACGATTCGTGCTACGCAGTCTGTCGTCATGACTACGTTCTGCCTGCGTATAGCTCTGCTGTACTTCACAGATATTGTCGACCCTAAAAGGACTGCAGAAGAAGATAAAAGGACGCCATCTTCAGCCCAAGCGTGGTGCAGCATGGCCACAACCTCAGTAGCTCCGTACGGGATTATACGAGTTCTTGTATGTATCTTGGTGTGTGTCGGCGTACTAGCATCAGGAACGGCGTAGCAGCTCCTCGGCTGCGATGTTCGGCTGCGATGTTCGGCTCCCTGCTAGCCATTCTCAATGGTCGTCGGTTTCTCACAGTAAGTCTTGCTGCACGCCTCTCTGCTTCATACGAGATATGTACATGTAGACTTCGGCTCCTGCAAGATGAAAAGCCATACCCACGGTTTTGCCTCAGGCCGACCTTTCTCCAACAGCTGTCGATCGAATTTCCTACTGCTACATAGTAATACTAGCAGCGGCATCGCACCCCTTGGCAAGGGGTAAGCTCTCAGAGCCGTCAGTTATTACGGGTCGAGTTTGCCAAGGGACGCACGTCTGCGTGGAGCAAATCTGGGTCATTGAAATGAGACAGATGTCAAGATGTTCTGGAAGGTTAAAACCCCGACCCACGGTATGAAATATCAGCTACTTCATGGTGAGTCTCTGAAGTCTTTCGCTGAAGAAATCGAGCCGAGCCGTGCTCAACAGCTCGTATACAAACATCTTTACGAGAAGGTGAGCTCGAAGAAATGATACGTCCCAATTCGAATCCGAAGGGATCGTCATGGTAGAATGCACTCCGTGCGTCATTGATGTCCAGCTGGCTCATACCTCCAGGCCCATTCAGCCTGGAAAGTGATTCAGTCTGTAAATGAGCATCCTTCGCGCACTCGTCGATTTCTAAACACTTTTGGTATATGGCCGAGAGGATCGAAAACTTCCTACGGCTTCCGTCGTACCTGAAGCACTCCGTACTGTGCTCCTTGCTCCGCACCAACTAACTCTGCTTGGAACGCGCCGTTAGCAGGGCTTCGTTAGTGGCTGTAGGAGCTATTGCCATCGCCTATTGCTACCGGCAAAGTCGTGAAACAGTAGCAGGACACAGTCCCCAAGCCTCTGTTGCCTAGCAAAGGACTGCCTGTGTCTTCTTTGGCAGATATCCGCGGTGGGCTTGGCCATATTCTGAATTGATGAAGACGTGGAGTTGGCATAGTCAGATCGTCCGCCTCCCTCGACCAGTCTTTTCACACGGAAACTGATCAGCATCGAATTTAGGCATGAAGCATCACTCCACTCGATCTGCCAATGGCTGGTGTGCAATTTGGCAGGGCTGGGCCAAGTGATCGTCCCTATTGATTAACTAGCTGGCTAGGCCACCGAGGCACGAAGTTTATGAAGCAACGGCGCAAGAGACAGGAGCTGGTTCCAGAAGATCTGCCTCCATGACGAATGACGGCCCCCCTGGTAAGCTAGTGCCGGGGTAGACTTCCAGAATAGTTTAGGGGGAGCTGTTATTGGGTGCGCTGATCAGCAACGTGCAGGAAGATCCTCCCGCCCGCCAGTATCACCCATGGACGCTATCGGTGCTGCACACCTTGGGAGCGGTTAACGCCCGAGCTCCATACAATCTAAGCATGAAGCACTCACGGATGCAAATATCAAATGAAAATCCGAGGTAGGTAGGATCTGAGCTCATCACCAACAGCTTGGTGCACACAGTATCGCCTGCTCGCCAGGTTCACTTTATCCAGCTTAGTCTTGTATACAACATGCCGACCATGCCCGAGCCTATCAAAAGCAGAGGATCGCTCCGCCTAACCGACGGGAAGGCGCCGATACTAGCTTGAGGCCAAATGAGCACTGTCCAACCTCGTGCAAAAAGTCTCCAGGATGATGCTCAGACGGTGTTGGGCGGTGATCTGGCGAGAAATGACGGATGCGCCACTCGATAAGACCGGGCAAGGCTGTGATGAAGGAGCGGTAGCAATCATGCCGGCTAATTAGCTATCGGGCCCTGGCAGCAGCACACGCAGCCACGGCGACTGCTCGCAGCACTGCGACGTTCTGATTGCGCTTTGCAAGAGTTCAATGTGCTGTCTGGGAGTGGCCAACTGGGGCGTCATCTGCACGGGGCATGCTCCAGCATGTGACGAGAGATAGAGAGTGGTGTGCAAGCAGGGGCTCGGAGCCATCTCGCCGCACAGTGAAGGCATAGATATTAATTCATCTATCCTCTGCAATCCTAGAGATTAGAAGGAGATTAGCAACCGGCCGAGGCAATACGCAGGTCTGCGCTAGCTTCCCTGTAAGGCCTATCAATACTCCGTAACGTAGAGAGAGAGATTTTGCTTAAAAGTCGTTCTCGAAATGCACTTCTGATGGCGAAGTTTGCCTGATAAATAAGCGGTAGATGGCTGTCGCATATTTGCGAAAATGTTTTGGCAGGTTTAAAGTGGAAGGAAAGGGGGCATGCTCTCGAGAGATGGCAGCAACAGCCTTGCTAAGCAAAGAATAGAACGTTACTGATACTCTAGAAGTACACAGTGTTCTGACAGCAGGCCAGCGTCCCAGATGGTAACGCTTGTGTACCGAGACGGCAGCACCTGCTGGGTGCTTGGTACATGCATAACCTCAGCGGATTACAGCATTCTTCAGCGTGCTTACTAGGGAACTACGTGTACACTTTGGCAAGACTACATGTACACCAACGTTACGCACTTCGGTTGATACAGCACCTGAGCTTATACCTCAGGTAGTACTACATCTCATACATCCAATCCTGCCGGCTTTTGTGCCTACTGCCAAATGAGACAAAAAAGCTACTACTAGCTACTGCGAGATGCTATACGCAGAATATTAGACTAGAAGATTCATTTTGCAGTAGATTTCAGCGGGTGGGTCGTTAGATTGGGGCGAAACTTGCCGCATCACGGGGAGATAATGATGTTTACCGGTAAGCATCCTTGTAAGCATGCATACATGGTGTTCAGCTGCCATGGAAGGGTACCATTAGAAATCGTGTCATCTTACTCCGTACATGTACTGTAGTACCTAGATTAGTAATGTGAGTCTTTTTTCGGCGCAAAGCCAAATATCTGGAAACCAGGAAGGTAAGCACACAACTGACTAACTACTATTTCCTGCTACTATTTCCTAGGCGGTATAAGATATGGTAGTAGTGCTACTATGAATTCACACACTCACATAGAACTCCGAGTGGAACCGACACAATTTTGCTCTAATGTCCTAACTAGGCAGGTATTTGGTCGGCTTGGATCTAATTTCCTAGGGCTCTGGCAAATCATCTGCCCAAAATCAAAGTCTTATGCTTAACAGGTTCTTCTCCTAGCTAGCATTGAGTAATCTTGCTGTAATCACTATACTAAGTAAAGATGATGTTATTGCTCATATCAGGTCGTAGCTTTCTCAGCATCACACTCAGTAACAGTCAAGCCATGATGCTACTACTTTGCCTCTAACTATAACGTTGTTGATACTTCTGTATTGGCATACATGATAACCAGGTTACTGGGACCATAACTACATGTATCCAAGGACAAGCTTCAGGTGGCCCACATGTAATGCGAAATCGTGACCCCCAGCCCTATGTACCAAGATTAACATACGATCCACGAAGGATGGAAAATAGATCTCTATCTGAACCCGCATCGCCTTCGGCTTCCTTACTCTCTATTTTTAGTCTGAGCATCTCATTTTCCATCAATTGCCAAGAAACCAATCTTGCAGGCTGGGTGAGTAGGCCAAATTATGACATGCATATCATGTCGTGACTTGCCAGTCGCTGGACTTGGCAGCCGCGAAAGAGTAGCCCCTGGAGTATATTTAGAATCTTTTACTATTAGCATCAATACCATGCCAATAACAGAAGCCATTTTACAAAAGGTCGCCTTTGGAAATACACATTCGGAGCAATTCATCCTAGTAGCGAGAGGGATGTTCCGTATAAAGACCCAGAGAGTATATTTCGCTAGATGGCTTCCGAGATAGAATATGTAACTAGTTAGGACTAGTAAACCCCTCTGAATAGTTCATATTTACACCGCGGAAAAATTTGATCCTGAAAGTCTCCCAGATGACCAACACTTCAAATGGTCGGACAATTTCATTCAACTCTCCGAATCAAACAAGCCTATGCCGTTTCCTCGTCTGGGTATAAGTTACGCGTATTCTCATGCTCGCCATCTATTGCTTGGAGTATATCTTACTGCCGTCTTGGGCAGTCGGGCAGATGAACGCTGATAGCCGGAAATAGGACCTACACTTTTCAGCTTTCAGAAGGCTTCTAACCGATAGACGACTGAGCGTGGGGGTGTAAGCTATCACGTACAAACAAAACACAACCTGAATTTTTTTTTTTTCCCTTGCCAGTATCGGGTTATATCCATCGGGTTATACCCATCAGATTATACCCATCGGGCTGTCCCCTGCCTGCGGGTCTCGTAGTTGGGCTGAGCGACTGTTTGCGCTCGGGAACATTTACGTGTGAGAAATAGGGCAGTCCTCCCTGGCTGCATACAATGTAATCGTTTTAACTTGCGCCAGGATAGTCCTGTCTTGTAAAGATGTCACCTGTAATGTGTCCCGTTGTTTCGTAGAATGTCAGTCATCAGCATTGAAGTTCCCACCAATAGCGAGTCCACAAATACGTTCTCGTGCTGCACTACATAGATACCTACTGTTCATACATGTACGCAAATGCCGTCTTCAAGCATGTTGCAAAATTTTGTGACCATGAGATGAATTTGAAACAGACCCACTGACCCCCAGAAGCTCACCACAGCGGGATCATTTGTTTCTTGACAGAGGGTCTCCCTGCTGTGTGCTCTATATGTAAATAAAATTCGATTGCTCGCCCAAGATGCATACAGTATGTCTTCCTCTTTCTCATCCCCGCCCCCTTTCGCCCTTAATCCGGGTTCTCATTTCTCTATCCCAATGCGATGGGAGCGATTGGGGGAGCAAGGACCGCTAGCAGGCTGCTTCGGAGCACTCCGTTTGCGCCTAAGATGCTCCCCACCGTCTCGACGATCAGCCAGGATACTCCCTGCTCTATCCACGCGACAAGTGGAGAGTTTCACCGTGGGCTTAGGAGTCCGGTGGCACGGATGGGGGGGGCGTATGGCGCAGCCTCTGCGCCGTTTGCTGTTATCCGACCATTCCAACGGGCTGCTTGTGGGATGAGCTAGCTTTGTGGCTGTCGAGCTGCTTTTTAATCCGGGTTAAATTTTCTGAGGTCAGGATACCGACGACCAAGTGAGCTTTGGGCACCGGCGTTTTCCCTGGATGAGTTTGGGGCCGCTAGCGCTTCCTAGCGTACCTATGCATTGGTATGGACAGTGTGTACAGAGTAGCAAATCCCCTTTTTGAATGCCAGCAATCAGATGTCAAACTGTCAAACCCCCCAGACGACGCTAGCTTTGTACATGATGCTATCCGTATTGAATTTTCCATCATTGATTAAACCCACCGTCATTTAACGGAGAACACCCAGTTGTGGTAATAGCTTGATAGAGCGGGCGTTTCTTCTGCAATACAGACAGGCTTGTACGATACGAGTGCCATCTTGGCAGTGCTTCATATCTAGAACCCGGTTTGCTTACCCCTCCATGCTATGTCGAACATCATATCGGGGTCCGAAACGAGAAACTACTCGGTCCAGTGTATCAACTGCCTTTTCAACACCGTGGATTCAAGAATTATCCCGTGGATAAGGACGTTTTATTGGAGGATAGCTAGCAACATCTTCTTATGCTAAGTAGAGGTCATGTTAATCGTTGTTCGTATAGCTGGTTCTATTTCTAGTGGCCGGCGGGTACGTAGCCGACCAACAAAGCTCCAGGTCGTAAACAGGAGTGCATGTAAATAGTATCAATAGTATCGGCCTTTTCTGCTGATGTCGGCTATATTGCTTGTGAGTCTGTATGCATACAATGAGACTAACATTTGATCAGTTGACTTTGGGCGTATCGGTAGACCCATGGAACTTCTGTCTTGACTTCTTGGTTGACAGACAATCTATTTGCTGCCAAGACCGCTATCCAAAGCATGCATTCATGAGTCTTACTACGCTTGTATAGAACAGGAATAAACAGACACAGAAATTTGAAATAGGCATAGTAAACACGCAAAACATGTTCATTCTTGATTTGTGATAAGTGATGGCGAACATACCCGTGTGCCTGTTTACTTTGCTGTTGTCGTTAATGCGGGGAGTAAGCACATATCCATTTTTGGAAGCATGAATGAACAAACTCAGTCTATCACATACTTTCATGAAATGATATCTTGTCTTGATTCATCTCGTTTGGAAAGAGCTTGACAGAGAGTGCCCTTCCTCATATCATGGAAACATTCATCTCATCACTTATTATGTCTATCATTGGCTCAGCCATTGACCTCTCAACAGAGCTGATATAGCGATAGTGACAGTGCTGTAATGCACGAAGCGTTATACGTATAGATATTTCCTCCACAGAGTAGCTTAAAGCATCTATTATAAGGATGTAGTCATGGCCAGCAATTTAAAAACGTTGAATCAGATATTTTGATGCACGAGTCGCTTTGTGTGTAGGTAACGGATTCAGACTTTGTCGTAATTGGATGTTTACATGATGACTCACCAATTGATGTCCAAGTAGCTCCTGCATCTGCCCATAACTTTGTCAGCTTTGCAGACAACCAAAGTTGTAACCCTTGCTTCTATCATCACCAAGAAAGACTGCCTCGATAGCTTCATTTTTCCTTGGACTGTACTCTTTAGCGGCAGTTCTATTCATAGCGTTGAGTATAAGAGCATATAAGAAACCATTAGAGTTACAACTTCGTCCAAAAGCAATGCGCATCTCCTAGACAATGATGCTCGATATTTTAATCATTCGTGCGATTCATTGAGTAATTATTTGAGCGCTGGCTCATTGTCTTCATACACAACACGTGCATCATCTCCTTTGCATCATGCTTCGGGAAAGGCTACAAGGCCACAGTCGCAAAAAGAGGGCAAAAAAACGAAAATAGCAAGTTCAATATTCATAGTTCCAACAAATTCATTTGCTGCCAAGCTACACCCAAGTATTTCGAAGTTTGCAGTCGGGTGTTGATGGGAGGGCCAGAGAAAAACAGAGATTAATCATGTTGCTCGATACGTCGTTCACATAATAAATATACAAAACAAAAGTTAATTCTATTCTTATTGTTATTTAAATCATATCTACAATATTTCAAAGAAGTACTCAAATTTCAAAATAGCATAGGCTTGTAGCAAAAACGTTCGCGAGGTTTCACTGGGGGTTATTTCCATGGGCGGCGGTGCAAAACACAAACTAGCATCATCACTAGCAATGAATACCTATATGAACTGGAAGGTTTAGTCCATGTACGTAGTCTAGGATAAGCCCTTTGAAATTGAAATGACTTCTTCTGCTACCTCGCGAAGCTCCCTACTAGAATGAAAAAAGGAGAGCGAAGCTCCGGGGTTAGCAAAGTCAAGGGTTGGGAATACTAGGTAGTGCTTTAATGGGGAAAGTTACCAAGGTGCAAATCAATAGATCCTGTCTCCATGATCTGGGCTGGGCTTCCAGATTTTTGGTTTCCTGAGATGAGTGAAGGGGGCATGAGACGGGGTTATTTAGCGAACCCCAGCTCACCAGGCCGAGAACCGCACGCTTGAACGAATGCGTACTCCGTACTGACATTGATATTCGGGATCAACGTTACTAGCAAACACCAGGTTTTTGGCCTTCTCCAAGGCTCACGCCCCTTTCACTGGGAGACTTGTAAGCAGACAGATCGCCGATGTCAGTAAGCATACCCACTGATTGTTAGCTTGGCAAGGTACCTGTACTGCGACACACTTGAGCATGCACTGATGTGAAGTGAATAGCACGGCATTTGACAAGTTGAAGTTTCGGCATTCATATCCGGTCAACTGCATATGAATCTAAGCGCGGAAATAGTTCGCGACACTTTTACCATCATTTCTATGATAAGAAAAGCCGGAAGTAATGATCAAAAATTCGACAGAACGGTAATTGACTATTTCGGGCACCACTCCGGGCACTCTCCCGGGCACTACTCCGGGGACATTATTATGACAAGTCGACTTGACTGCAGTTGGCACCCCTAGTGCTGCAATACGCTTGCTCTCGGGTTCAATTCCAAATGGCCCGTTCGCTGTGTGATGTCTCGGCGCAATTCATTGATTCCTTGCAGTGAACTGTATCGCGGCGTGCTACGTTAGTTCTTCGGCGACCATTTGCGTGAACCATGTCATATCACATTTGAGAGATAACCCAAGAACCGCAAACTTTAATAAGATTACTCATGGAAAGCTGACAGCTCCCAGGGGTATGACATTGCTAAGAGGTTAGTAGTAGTAGTTACTTCGCAGCCGATTCTCGTAGACTTGTCAATTCCAATAGCGAACATGGCAGGGTTTTAGAGCAACACATAAAATTTTACGCAGTGGGAGTGGCCATCACATTACGAAATGCCTCGCTATAACTTCCTCTTGCGGGAGATTTGTTCATATAAACGGCGATTAAATCGGCCGAGAGGCGAAATCCTTGAAACTCCTGAAGAGTGCCGAAGCCAGCCAAAAATCCGTTTCAGGTGAATACTGTTGGGCGCAAGATGACTGCAGTATTTGCCAGGGTCTTGACTGTCAGCGTATCGAGCTGTAGGAGCATTAAAGGGTGTGTCGTATTCACGAATGTCCATGTGTGCTCTTCTACACATGGCAGTCTTGCGAGAGAAGAGTTGATAACATTTTCGATGTTTCGCTAGCTCAACTGACAACAGCGTCGGTATAATGTCGAGTAAGCTGTTTTGCCTCTATTGATCATTACCGTCATCAACCCTTCTCGAAATCGCAGCATTCATAAGACAGAAACCACAAAGCGTCATCCATAGTGTATAAACAAGGTGATTTCTACATGATGATTATGATAACACGTGAAGACGGTAGTTTGCGTATGTTTAATGAATATGAATCGGCTGAATTGCAAGTAAAGCTGTGTGGAAGCAGCTCAATTTCAGATGAAAAATTGGTAGGAAATAGGCTTAGGTATCTCGTAAAACAGCGGTGAATTCAATTCAATTTTAATTGTCATCTTCAAATGATATCTACGAACAAAACAATGCTAGAGAAAGTAGAAACTCGCAGTCCGAGTAACGGACGAGAGTTTTGACATGTTCAGGAGATGAAGTAGTAAGCAATGGCTTAGAAGCGAATTGGCTGTGATATTTTATTCAGTTCTTCTAATGGTCTAGTTACACGCTTTGTAGTCGTGACATCCAGGGCTAACGTGGACAAGCGAGGTAGCATACCTAGCTGAACGCCTAACCCTCTCCCTTTTGCTAAAGTCCACATACAATACAATCCACATACAATACAATTGCCATGTGTCTTATACTGAATCCCTACCTTTATAAGTTGGTGGTAAGCGATGGAAAAGCCATACGCGGACTTGCAGGTTAGCGAGAATTAAGCTTAGAGAATGCCAAGATATTTAGTTAGATCTACCAATGTACACGTATCTTCTTATTTGATAGATGTGTACTAATTTATACATCAAATATTTATCCAAGAACTTTCATCTATACCTAGTCATATATAACCTACTAGTTCACTTTCATTTCTGAATAGGTAGTTGATCGTGTGTCCACCTTTACATGACCTCTTGTCGGTACCTAGTACATAGGGGCTGATGGATGTCCGTTGCCTATGCAGCCCCCTTCAGCTTATTTGCTGAAATGGAATACTACGTAGAAGCTTCAAAGTAGGTCACCAGTTGCATTCGATGACTCTTCTGCGCGAATCAAAGCTCGGGACACCTGCGGAACTCCGACTCTCTTGTATACCTTAGTACATGCATACACACCCATGAATCGCCAGAGCTGCATGTACCTAACCAAGCTTCCACCGCCTGAGACAGAATTCCACGGATTTTCCAGCGACTAATGCCGCTAAAGTAGACCGCGCAAGCGTTCGGAGAATCGGGCCTCTGCTCCGGCGCGACGAGTCCCGAGGCATCTACTGCACGACTTGCGCCTTGGCTTCCGGCCTCGGCCTAGCGCGCCGTTGTCATCACGATGGCCATGCCGCCGAGATTCGCAAAAGAGAGCTGCAAAGAGGGCAGTTCTCGTTCTATTTCGAACCGCACCGCCCTGGCATGCATGTTTTGTTGCTCGACTGGTGGCCCCATCCACGGTCTGCAGAAGCGTCGCCATGGGCTCTGTCCAACCGCCCACGAAGCCTTGCCACAACTGCCGCCGGCAGAGGCTCCGTTGTGATCGGTCGTACCCACACTGCAACAAGTGTGCCGCCTCGGGCAAGGAGTGTCTCGGCTATGGGAAGCTGTTTCGTTGGACGGGAGCCATCGCCAGCCGGGGGAAGCTGGCCGGCCGCACGTCGAGCGCGCCCGTTGCGGCTGAGGCCCAGAATGAGAATGAGAATGAGAGTGGCAATGGGAATGACAGAGACGCAGAGCTAGAGCCCGAGATAGACGCTGAAGCCGACGCAGAGGCCCTGTCGCCTGCTCTGGCGGTGGCCAAGGTGCGCTCTAGGAGGAGCTCATCAATGTCTCACAGAGTCTCCGTAATACCATGGAATGGCTTTTACGGAAGAAGCATGTCGGCCGGTGCAGAATCGCCGCTGTCCACCCCTTTTCCCAGGTCTCCCTATATCAAACCAAGCAGTCCATGGGTGCTGGCCGATCCGCTATTTCAGGATCTGAACCAGTCTGACCGGTTCTATCTCAACTATTGTGCGTATGAGCCAGAGCCAGATTCTTTTCCCTGGCTTATATAGTGAATGAACCTTTTTGTTTTTTGACTAATATCTCACTTGCAGTTACGACCCGCCTGTGCAAAGACCTAGTTTCTACCGATGGGCCAGAGTGCAATCCTTTTCGCAGCCTTATACCACTAACCCGTGCTCATCCGCTGTTACAACACATTATAGTTGCAGCCTCGGCGGCTCACATGTCTAACTTGATAACTATGGGTCTGCCGTATGACGACAGCGGCCTCGTAGCTGCCAATCCGAGCGCGGCATCTAAAAAGGCACTCAACGATGCACTGGTCGCCAAACACACAGCGTTGCGGCTGATGTCTGCTGCCATTCAAAACCTCGATACTATGAATGGCGATGTCGTCCTTGCAGCGTCGCTTTTCTTCATCAACGTAGAGTTGATTGAGTCTGGAAAGCATGGTTGGAGAGCGCATCTGGAAGGAGCGGCAAAAATCATGTCATTCATACAGCTCACCCAAGCATGGGATAGTTCACTGCGGGACTACCTCCTCTCGGATTGCTTTATGTGAGCTCTCTCTTATATCTTCTTTTTTTCAACATTTTATTACTTACCTTGTCTTCGCTTGAATCATCCCTTGATATACTAACTGTCACCTGCAGCTACTTTATCCTCGCCTCGGCATTTATGCCAACGCGATACGCAACGTCTTTGAACTTTGAGTCCTCACAGATTCCCTTTGTGCTCGGCAAGACGGTAGCGAATAGCTACTTGTGCTGCCCACCAGAACTGATGGAAATCTTGCATACTGCCTCCCAGCTTTCGAACAACGCAGTTGATGATCAACCTAACGAGGAAACTACCATGGCTGGCATAGAGCTGGTTAAGCGTGCTCAAGCCTACGATATCTATGGATGGGCTCGCGACACGGCGAAAGTCCTTTCTTTGTCAAATGAGTCGATGCAAAGTCGCATGCACGCGGGATCAGCTCATCGCCTGGCCGCTTGTATATACATTTTGCAAGCTGTACCGTCTGTCGGAGAGAGACTTGGCCCAGAGTTTGTGGCCTTTTTGACCGATGACTTATTGGCACATCTGAACATGATTCCCGTCGAAGACCCCAACTTCAAGGCAACTACGTGGCCAACCTTCATCATTGGCGCAGAGACTAGGAATCCAGAACGACAGAAACATATCATGGAAAGACTACGGATAATGACAACAGTATGTCCGTGGGGCTTCATACACACCGCCATGGAAACGCTTCAAGTTATCTGGAACCTAGCGGCAGAGGAAAGAGGGTCAAAGAGTTGGGTGCAGACGCTCAGAGACCCGGAAATGAACTTTTTAATTGTTTGAGAGTCGACCTGTATTCTGGAACCGAAGGAAAGACGGCGTTTGTGAGCATAGGGTAAGGACGGTCAACTATTGGAGGATTTTGTCAACACCAATTCAGCTATACTACCCAAGATCTTCCTATATTCTTTTCTTCATATTAATCCACTCTATAACGGCTGAAACTAGGGCGACAAGGTTAGCATCACCCCACCTCATAGCTCTCAGCTGTTACCGGATGACTCATCACGAAAGAGGTAAACTTGGCGCCACTCATTATATATCTTTAATGGCCTGGACCAAGCTTGTTTCAGCCCTTTTTCAACCAGTAAAGGAACATTGGAATAGATCTAGCCAAAAGAAAAAAAAAAAAAAGGCGGCGATGGAACCTCTGTGGCCGGATCTGCTACTACCTACCTCGCCATCACGGCGGTGCCTTGATCGCTTCAGCCTCCTTGATACAGAAGGAAGAGATGGCTTGGTAGCGTTCTGGCCGTTGCTTGAACATATACTTACCCAGCCAGTTAACAACCCGAGTCAGCTTATTGATGTTCTCGATACCATCGCTCATGCGAATTATGGTTCTTCTGGGGTAGCAAATGATTATGGAACACTTAGAGAAGTTGTGGAGCAGCATGGCGACACATTTTTCTTACAATTATGGCCAACTATCGTCCAGCTCGCTCTTATGCTACCTGATTGCTTCCCAGCACAAAAGATTCCTGTACTACGGCCTGGGGAAAAACTGTGTCTTACAACAAAGGAAGTTGCATGCCTTGTAGCTCACCAGTTTCTCTGCACATTTCAATGCCCTCCCTGGCGAGAAGGATACCACGACTTTGGCGTTTGGTATGGGTCTGGACAACGACACCCGCAGGCGGTACTTATGTACCTCACGGCACTCTTTTCGTACTTTGAGGAGTCTAGTGCAGAATCATGGACGAGAAGCTCTGAAACATCTGTTGATATTGAGGTCGAATTCTCTTTACATGCTTTCGACGGTCCGGAAACCTCTTCAGCGTGGAAATGGGACGAATCTCGGTTAGGGAGACTAACCATTGTCCCTTTGGAAAGATTCTGCACAGAGCCACAGGAAGCTGCCTATCAAGGGCACAGTAGCGCAGCTGTAGTCTCTGCTAATAAGGATATCGGTTATGGACAGTCGGCTACTCAAGAGGAATTATACGTGGGCAACTGTCCCGAAGCCTGTCCCGCAGTCTTATTTACACCCACGCTGCAAGATGGCCAAGTCCTGGTTGTCCGTGGGGCACGCCCTATGCTGAGGATTTTGGGCCAGCGCCGTGACATTGATTGGGAGAAACTTGAGTCGGAAAAGAGAGTAGGTGGTCGAATGCTGTTTATGGATGCACTGGAACTCGACGAAGCAGAAGGCTCTGCATTATTACCCGATTTGAAACAGGAAAATATTATGCGGGAGATTCGAAAGGCGTATACGGCGTTTTCATCCTGGTCAGGTGGTGAGAATTCGATTGTGTGGACGGGACTATGGGGCTGTGGTGCCTTTAACGGCGACCCGGCTACGAAAGTGATCTTGATGTGGATGGCAGCTTCATTGGCGGGTAAACAACTCCGATTGCTCGTTGATGCTTCGCAGAAAGATTTCGGTGTTCGTTTCGGACAATTTGTCGAAAGAGTTCAGGTGGTTTGGACTGTGAAGGATCTTCATAATTGTTTGACAACTATACCCCAAGGAATAGGGCGTTGGGAAACAATGGATTGGTTACTCGAAAATGTACCCGAGTGTTAATAGGGGAGATGATACCATGATGCTATCTTATAAATTTATTTTTGCTTATACCACATTATGCTACTAGGAAATACAAGAGACGAAATTTTTATGTCTCTCCGATGGGATCGGCACAGCTGAGAAGTTTTTTTTATTCCGGTTCTGCATTCAGAATTTGTCAAATATCCATCACCTGCTAGGGCATGAGAGTCTGGACACCTCGGACATATTGATCATACATATAGTGAAAGAGAGAACAAGCTCATTACACCAGACCAATCGGCTGCCTTCACCGATCATGATGTCAATATTCCACTACGTGACGGATGATCAATCGATAGGCCGCATTAGTATTGGCGTGAGGATCGCGTGATTGCTCGAGACTTTTTCATCTTCTATTCATGCTATCTAGAGCCTAAACTCTTTGATGAAAGAAATCTTTTTTTGGTATAATGTAGATGCTAGCCCCTACATACTTATACTAGGGAGATTTTGATGGTTAAGCCAAAATCACCTAGGTCATCGAAGCCACCCACAATGGCATCCTACTTACCCAAAGTGGTTCCCCTTGAATGGCTAAAAGCAGCGTGCTCTGGCGAGCGTTCAACGAGCTCGCTCTTCAAGTTTTATCATAATGAGTCGCGGCGCGTGAGCCAACCCTGCCACCAGCTCAAACACTGGTTAGCCTTTCTACCACTCAAACGGCCTGGCAGCTCCTGCACGCGACGTATGCCAGTGTGCGCGAAGCCCATCCGAATGTCAATGTATCACTATTTCTAAGCATTGCTCCAACTCAGTGGACATATCTACAGAAGAAATCTCGAGACAGAAATCCCTTGGAAGAAAGGGAAGGTGCAGGACAGTACACTATTTATAAATAGAGGCATCGAAACCTCAAGGCCAGTTTAGGCTAGTTTACTCCAGTTGTGCGGAATTGTTACTACTACCCCTTGCCAACATTGCGCGAATGGTCGTGGACGCTAGACAATGTGTATTGTCAACGATCCCATGAAAGAATCATGTGCCAATTTCTTTTAAAATGGTTCCGAAAACGGCGTTCCTTCAGAAAATCGTTGGCTCAAGACAAGGGCGACACAACCGCAACACTGAACAATCTCGTGGTCCAACGGATTTCTGACCCAATATCAGCCCAGCAGGCCGTCGCACAAGTTCTCCAAATTAACGGCTTTCGTATAACCTCGCGCGTAAGCGATAAAAAGACCAAAACGTACGTTTGCTTACTGCGCAAGAAATCTGAGGGTCAAGGTGTAGCATCCAGGGGTTTCATCAACTTAAGCGGTACTATTTCTGGAACATCTTCTAATACCATTAACCCCCTATTAGTTCATTAAATAGCCCATGACAGCTATGGGGCTGATAAAAATATGTTGCCGGCATTTACTCCTGCTATTTGGCAAAGCTTTCTCTACTTTGTTGTTGTTATCCTACAGATGAATCCATTTTTTGAGCTCTGTGATTGCAGCATTTCACTTTCCAAAGCTCCTTTCAAGGAGAAGGAATTTCTTTCTAATTCGTCTAGAGAGCTGTTGATTGCTCGCGAATCGGCCTCCATCAGGTTGGGCTCCATCAAGTTAATTCCACAGTTTCTCTGCTCAAAGAGTTCCCGGAATGCCGTATCATTGATAACCGCGTCTTTAAATTGCGTGAAGCTTCTCAACAAAGCTTTTGCTCTACGATATTGCCAAATAGGCCCAGAAGTTTGCAATATATGAATTTCACTTGTCTTTCAATTCGTAGTTTAGTTTTAGTTATACCGAACCCTATTGGCTCAATTATTAAACTCTGTAGGTTCAATCGATAGATAATTTATTGCTTTCTCCATAGCCTCTCCGGGAGATTGGTAATGAGACTGTTTACAACGATAGTTCGTGAAGTCTAGGATGTATTTATGAGGACTGTCTTAATTAATAGGGTTCTAGCTATATTATGTTTGTGGGGTGTCTATAGTAATCTAGGGTTTCTGACACGATTTGCTTGGTGTAGATACTGTAACGAAGATGTTTTAGAGCCAATTTCTATAAATTTTAAAATGTTGATAGATGGCATTTAAAGATTGAACCATATACAGAGTATTTACTATATTTGTGTGAGAGGTGGACTGAAATTAGAGTTGAAAAGGGGGATCACTAGACCAGGTACTCATTCAAGATGCATGTCGACATAGGGATTTGCTATCTGACAATTGACAAAGAGAGACAAAAGATGATTGATAATCTAAGGCTTTTAAGACTCAAAAAGAAACTGAAAAGTAAATATTTGCAGTCGACCATGAATATCTTAACCTTGGGTAGCTATGCACATGTATGACTGAGATTTGATGACGAGTTGTGAAAGATGAAATACACGTATATAGGCCGTACATGGTTTCAATAGACCGATCTTTCATCCAGCAGACTGTAGCAGTATTAAATAATGTAAAGAACTCATAGATGCTATCTAGGGTATCTTGGATGATCTGAGATATGGCATGAACTACGTAGCTTGATCTCTAAGGATGGGCTGAGTATGAAATTGATTCACATGAAGACTAGTATTGTATTTACTTGTGCAATTAAAGTGAGCATTGATTGATTCAGACTAATGAAGATCTAAAGAGAACATATCCCAGCCCATAATGATAAATGTGACCTTCATAGTACCAGCTTTAGAATACCTATCTAAAGAGCTAGTAATCTATACTTTGCTGCTTGGCTTGGTTGCCTGTCCTGTAAAAAGCACTTCCAATGAAATGAATGCTACTTATTCACCTCATGCATCTCTCCCTTGACAAATTCAAGGTCGAAACACGTGTGCTAATCTTGCCGTATAGCGGTCGGTGCTGCGGTGATCATTTAGAGCCCCCTGCATCATGCACCGCAGATAATGATGAGTTGTAATCCGCCGTTAATAAGCGCTGAAGCTTAAATTCCGACCTTTTCTCTGCTATTCACACTCATCTCAGCCACCAACTTATATGAACCCCAGTATTGGGCATCAAACTTGGTACATGTAGCCTTTGCCGTGGTCGCATTAGCTCCTAAGGCGCCCTTCCTGCTCAGGCCCAGGATCTATGCCTTAGCTGCATTAACACGCTGGGCTGATTGGTGACAGCAACGAAGAGCACTAATTCTACACACTGCATACTGCCCTTGCGTTGTCTCGATCCTTGACAAGATGTAAGTGCGGTCTAGACTCAGGTAGATGCGACTTGTGACTATTTCTTGCATGCCAACAGCCTTTGTCTCGGACGCCTAGACTACACCGCATGGGCTGAAATCTTACCGGTCAGTAAATTGCCAGCGACGTGTCACCGAAATCACCTCAGCTGCTATGTTTACAACATTTCGCAAACTCCTTCCATAACAGCAAACTGCATGGTTACCTCATTTACATGTATGTGTTCAGACGCCTTTTTTTAGACATTTTGAGATAGTTGCAGTTGCCTTATTGTTCACAGCAAATCCTAGTAAACAATTAACCCTAGGATCGGAGCTGTGATTCGATATTTGAGATGCCGTGTAGGAGTTGTACGTGGACAAATAGTGTTGAGAGAAAAAAAAAAGGAAAGAAATTGAGCTGCAGGGATGATTAAGCAAACTGCTCCGATAGGCGGTCCTACTGTTGACTCTGCCAATGGTTGTGTGTGCAGTAAAATAGGGCAGAAACTTTCACAACAAGGAAGACTTTGGCTAGGTATCAATAGCAATATATATGAAATAATGAAAAAAGTAACTTCCTGCGCCAAATATGCGGGATATGCTGCTGAATGAAAAGGGGGTGCGTGAGAGCATGTGGAGAAACGTTCCATAGTCAAACAGCAAAAACCAAGAGCTTGATGTTGCATTGAGAAAACAAGCAATCAAGACATATGGTTGACTTATTTTGACTTAGTTTGACAATTTCACGTAGATATAAATATCATTATATATGTAGCCCATCGGGTATTTACTAGTAATAGTACGGGAAATTGCAATATCGATTAAGTGTCTTGGAAATACTTTTGAGTATAAGTTATATTGATGCAGAGGTTTGACACCAGTATATTCATGCTTCACAAAGAGCAAATGTTTTGTCCATGGCACTAGACATCCCCCTTGTTTATATTCGCGTTCATAGCTCAGATACTGGCCAGTTTGCTCAATATAATTAAAAACGTATCTTTTTATGAACGTCATAATCTTGCTTAAATGCTTGACTTATACAAGCATGCATTAATATAAATCTTATCAAGCAAACACTGCTGTTTCAAAAGTTGTCACTACAATTAAGGAAACACGAAAACTATTACGGCAGCATGATCAATTATATTTCTTATTAATTTCCATCGAGGTAATTACAGTTATATGCCTCTGTGATTGACTTCAGTTTCCAAATCCACTAACACCTCTTGCTCTTTTACCAGAACAGAAAGGAGGCATATAGTGTCAACAATATAAGTTGTTGATTACCCAGGCTGTTTGCTTGGAATATCTTTGCCGAAATTTCGTATGTTCCACTTCCACGCCCTTTTCATCCTTCGGCGTTGTATACGCTCCATCCATCACGCCGATGATTCATTGTGAGATAGCCATGGCCATTTCTAGTAACTAGTTGGCTGCCTTAGGCAATGTCAGACAGGCAACCATTTACTAACCGAATTGAGACAAATCTGACTATTTATGAGGCTTCCTAGGTACCCGAGAAATTGATAAACTGACTATTCTTAGTCGTGGGTTTCTTACACGGTAGATAATTCGGTAGTTAAATCGGGGAAGAAATTGTATGGTATTCAATATCACCACGTCTACTTCTTACTGCAGATGATTGCCCGCTATATGCATAGCTGACGGCATAAGCTCATATCTGCGTTATGGCATTGTAAAAGTTTTTGATATAGTAATTCCTCTTCACCGTACTTTTCTCTCACGGTGGAATAGCTAGTACGATGGAATAGCTAGATCCAACAAAGACGGTATCTATCACCCTTCGAGTCTAGCCAGCCCCCTAAATTCCCATTAGGGAGACTTCAGCCTCTTGTATTGGCCAAGCTAGCCAAGGCAGCTGTGCACATATCACATATCATCGGTCATATGCCTTAAATGACCCTGTCAAGTGCCCTGTAGCAAATAGTCGCTAAAGTCACCAATGTCGACCCGCAGGCTTTTCAGGTCGCATGATTTAGGCCTTGTAAGCCTGCATTCCATCTCCGGGTCAGGAATGCGGAATGCAGGTTTTAGTAATTAAAACTATTATGCTTTTAGCCCTTCAAGCGGCATCTTTAAATATTGTTTGGGGTATTCGGGTGCTTTAACCCTACTCAGCCACTGCGTATTACGAACGAAATCTTACAGCATGGCTTCCAAGAGGAAGCTTGAACAACCCTCCCAAGTAAGGCAACAGGAAAAAAAAAGCCAAAAGTAAGACTTATGAGAGAAAGGCAGAGTGGCAAGGGACGCAAATTTTTTTTTTCTTACTCAATTTGGCTTCTAGTTATGATCCCTTCATCGTTCGGAAACAAGGAGACTGAAACGGAGGACGGATCTGGTCGGTAGGATTAAGGCAGCTTTATTGGTGCTTACTTCGGTAAATGTTGCCTTATATCACGGAATCTTGCATACATACATACAGGTAGTCTCAAGCTCAGGTGTCTAGTATTGTAAAATGACGTCAATAGGATAGGCAGCACATGATCCTAACCAGGGCTGAATCGAATTGTAAAAGGACCACCGTCTGGTGCATGTCCATTGGGATAATAGATTACATGTAATAGATATGTAGTAGCATCAGACTAGTATTATACTAGTACCAGTAGTAGTATTAGGCATCCAGCTTGTGGGGAGACGAACTAATGTCCAACTCTAGCCGCATGTACGCCAAGCTGAACAGACTTTCTTTGCTATAGTCCAGTAGAAACGCAGAGAAAGCTATTCAGCTACAATGGCGGTGATAGCCAAGAAGCTACAAGGGCCGTATAGCAGCCCAGTGGCGACATACAAAGCCGCTTATTTACACGACAAGAGGCTGTGGATTGCATGTAGCGTGCCGTCTTACAGAGTACATTGGGTAGGTATTCCAGCCTCCTGCTCCCAAGATATTGCGTGAGTGTAAAAGGACGGCTACAAGCATACCCGATGACCAAGGAATACATACGGAACGAACGAAACGAGCCGAGCTTCCCGCCAGGCAAGCCCTCCGAGATCAGAAGAGGCAAACAAAAAAAAAAAAAAAAAAAGCATCCGAAGGCAGAACGACGTTTCTAGGCTGCCCCCCCCCCCCCCCTCCTCCTCCACACTCTACATGAGCGTGCCTTGTAGCTAGATATTTATCAGGGTTCTTTCCAGAACAAGTAATTATGCCTAGGTACCTACTCCAATTTCGTGTGTGATGTTTGAGTTGGGTGCTTCCAACTTTCAACGCCCCGCTTATACGGTCCTTTTGCAAGGCAAAAAAAGGCAACCGCATTAGCGTACCCGCAGGAACTGATACATCATCTCAGTCCTACCCGATCCTCAAACGGCTTATAGATGGTGAGAGGAATGGCCCGGATCTCCCCTGTTTAGGCAGCACCGTCATATACAATACTGCACGAATAAGATCATCTCGGGTTCTTATGCAGGCCCTGCTGGTTCCAACGAGTTTCCACCGCTGCTTCTAGTAGCCCGACGCCTGAAAGGCAGCTGTGTCGGTAAGGCTGTAATTGTGCCGGCGAAAAACACTACCTTGCCTAGGTAGTTGGCCGGATGCGGGCCCAAGCCTGTCGGACTCTTCAGCTTTACCATCAGGTTTGCCAGAAAGCACAGACAAGGCCGGGATCCAGCTCTGGCATGCTAGTACCCTATTTGTATATTCCGTTACGTGCTTGTGCATGGCGTTGCATGCCCAAACTTTGTGCGGCTGAAAAGTGACGCCAGCCAGCGGAAGAAGACGGCCTGTTCCCCGATACCGAAACTCAAGTAAAGCGAATGTGCAATCGTATACTCGCCGTGTATGGGGCATTTGCGATGGGGATAGCGTAACACAGCGTTTTCCCCTCGATTCCCACTCGTCCGAAACTGTGCGCTGATCCCGATAGCAGTGTAGATGGTGCAGCCCTCGGAAGCCTTTTCCCAAAAAAACTGAGTCGATCCATACAGGCGATTTTCTAGATCGCCAGTTGGTCGTTGGATCATGCAATGGATGCCTTGCATGTCTCTCGATCTTTTATAATAAAAAAAATCCCTCAACGGCATTTAGCTCTTCTAGAACTCCATCGTTCATATGTATAACAAGATGGGGATGTGCCTAAAAGGGTTAATGATGTTCACAGCATTCATGAGTTGAGCGTTTAGTATGCAGTGAACGTGAGGGGAACAGACCTCAGCCTGGTTGCGGGGTTCCCTCGCCCTCCCATACCATACCACCTGTATCATGCTTTATGGGCTGCTACATTTCCCAAGTACTTGTCATTCTGGGAAGACTGATAAACCAAACTGGTAAATGCTACACGTATGGAGTATCTCAACATTTATAAGCTGCCTTTCGTAATTATGCCTTGTGATATACATAGTAATGCACCACATTCCGATTCTTGATACTCGATTGGCGAACAGAGCCTCCAAAGCTCCACGCTTAATTTTGGCAACTTTTTTGAAGTAGACAAGGCTACCACGAGGATTCCATAGCCACTTCTATCCACTCCCACCTTTCTAGCCACGTGCACGGTCTCTAGGAGCACCGCATGCAGTTGCCAAGGCTGAGTAGTAGTTACTTCACCAAGGTACTACGGTTATCTATTGTAATTGGAGGGCTGAAGCGGATCAATGGTCAACCACGCATCAAATCCGCAAAGAGCCTGCGAATGTCTGTATTATGGCCCTGGGCTCGTTATCGTAGAACGGCCAGAGAAAAGAGTGCGTAGTTGTCAAGAACATATGGAAACACTATACGTATCATTACAGGCAACAAAAAAAAAATCCGTGGTATTAAGTGATGTACGTCTATCTATTGATATATACGGTCGAGTATGTGAGATGTTGAATCTAGTTTTACAAAACAATACATGAGAAATCCAACGCCATAGTGTGCAAGACAACATTATGTAGTAAAGAATGGAAGAAAGAGCACACCTTTATCTAATTGTGTCTTTACAACCATGAGCTCCTGGCGCCCCTGAACCAATTTCAAAAACGTTAGAGGCTATGCAAACCGTGACAAAGCACAAAACGCCAATTTACGCGTGTGAAGTAAAGCCATGTATGAGATTCAATCTGCATGACGAGAAGTATCGTGCGGACTAGCCCCTAGGTCTACTATCTCTTTAGCACCTAGCACGGGTGGTCTAGCAACGAAATCAATATCAAACTCCTCTGGCACAGTGAACTTGGCACTCTCTCCATCCCAAACTAGCCATTTGTTCAGGGAAGAAATCTGCTTTCCGATCCACAATATCCTTTCCTTTCTGGAATCTACCATGGAAGCTTGTTCAAAATATTTCTCATCCTCTTCAACTGCTTCGCCAGCAAACCATTTTACTGGAAAGTATTCCTCTGTATAAATCAAGCCACGCATAGCGTAATCTTCTGGAAGAGGCCGGTAGTGGTCCTCGTTCTCTGCTCCTGGGAATACTTCGCTGTCCATGCGAGGCTCAAACTTGCAAGACTGTTTCAAGTAATTTAGCATTGTTGCTATAAGCCTCCAAGGATACTTATGCTCAATAAACTTTATAGCAGAGGGGAATTTAGACAAATGGTGTAGAAACACCATTTGCGTATGAAGAAAGGGTAGTATATTCATGTCTCCCCACCGCCGAATAACTATCTCAAGAGTCTGCACAGCAAATGAGAGCGATTGATGAAATACATCAGTAGGGATGGCTTCCGGAGAAATCATTTCGCCCGTAATGTCCATATCGTCAGATCGTTTAGGGGTAATGGCGTTTTTCAGGACATTGGAATCATTACCAAATCCAAAGAGAGAGCATGTTATAGATATGCCCATATAATATCCCGCTTCTAGCCAGCTTTTTGTCGTCCTGGCAATATGTCCATCCAGGAGGCTTAAGAATTGCTCGGCCGCAGGTCCCAATTCATGCTTTTCCTTTCCAGAGAAAAATATGGCCAGAATTCGTACAAAGGCAAGATCAATTAGCTCCAAACGAGGCGGGCTTGAGCTCAAGACAGGGTCGAATAGAGTCATGACGCTCTCTCTAGCACTCAAGAACGGTATAGGGACGCACAGAGACTTTGTATAGTAGTAGGTTTGCTGCAGTGCGTTGGGGCGAGCGAGGATAGCTAGGTGATGATAGAGACGCCCTGTGGTCGGTAGTTTATCTGAGGCCTTTGAGTACCAATATCGAGATACTGCTGTCCAGGTTTCCCGGTCTCTAATGTCGTCGTCCTCAATGGCCATACGATATCTTCCCAGATCTCCAAGGCATTCAATCCAAGTGTCTTCAAATGCAGGCACAGTCTCATATAGAAGGGCCATCATGCTGTAAGCGATGTAGATGAAGGTGAGCATATGCTCTAGAGACTGCGGTAATCTGTGTCTTAGGAGCTCGAGGAATGAGTGAATTCCATGCCGCCACATGCGCGCCGGCATAGCGTACTTGGAAGCCAATCGCCGAAGTGCCGGGCTGGCGGACGGATGCTGGCTGGCGAGGAAGAAATCATGGTGCTCATGAAGCAGTGTGCGATGCAGAGCAATAAGCGCTTGCCACTGCTCGTTGTTCAGCTGCTGTGGCGAGTCTTTATTGGACGATTGAGCGTTATCCACCTCTATACACTTGCTCTCCACCATGACCAAGCCGGCATATATGCCTTTGACTTCGGCAACGAGTTGCTCTTGTGAGATTGGCCGAGTTTCTGGCTGACGAATCATCTGCGATACAGAAGGATGCTCGGTAAATGATTCGTCCGCCTCTGCTTCTGCCTTTGGGTCTGGTTCTGGATCGGGTTCCTCCACTCTGCTGAGAGGCAGCTGCTTCGACCATTGGCCAGACTGTTGTGTTTTCGTTTGAGGGGGCTTAGCTAAGGCAGCACCACCTGGCGTCCAGAGCGGCCAATTGCTGAGATTTTTAGTCCCACGATCAAAGTCCCTGTCATTTTCGGCTTGTTGCCGACGCCTATGCCTCTGTGACGTGCGCGGCGTGGGCGAGTTACTAGGAGATCGCCGTTTCTTACTGTCCCTTTCATTATCAGAACCTTCTCTATTATTTGAATTTACATTATCAAGGTTCTGCTGGTCTTCTGCCAAATCTCGGGCAGCTGTGCCTCCGGGCCTTTTTTTGGACTTCTTGGCTTGATCATTGTCTGAAGACTGATGTGAAAATTGAGGTCTTTTGGAGGGCAAAGGAGAGAAATTAAGTCAGTATACGTCAATGCATAGTCCAGCAGTTGGTCAACTCACTGAACTCGAGAAGACGCCAGCTTCATCTTCTCCAAGGCATCCAAAATATCCTTCTCTGCTTTTGGATGGTTTTCGGGATATTCCCGAACATGTTGCTCGAAGCCAGCTTTCGTGGGTGGTTTTATGTCTTCGTGACAGAAATCACATGTGAGCTGCCGAGCTGTCCGCTGATAATTAATCCAATTTTTGGCAATGTCGAGTTGGCGAGGCATATTCGCGATGCCAACAAAGCGATGACAAATTGATGGGTGTGGTGTCCGCAGCGGCTGATTTGCTTGCTATAATTATGAAGTAGTCACAACAATGGCTCGCGACAAGATGCGGCTGACGGGAGCGACACTTCAGCAGGGCTTGAAGAGCTGAGATACGAATCGGTTAGCACGCGACATATAAGGCTTTAGACTTCGATGATTCGCGGCTGGCATTTGGGCAATGCGTGCGTGAATGGGGACAAAAGGAAAAAAAGAGGGATGTAGTGATGATGTTAAGTAAGGCGCCCCCACTACGGCCGATGTAGTGCATACAGGGGTGCAGCTGCATGCAAGTACAGGGGACTTTAGGCAGTTCGCGGACCAGGCGGCTCTGCGGGCTCACTATAACATTGAACACCCCCGACACAGCAGCACATCGAGTCTATATCTGTGCGTACCTTAAAAAAAAAAAAAGAGGGAGAGACGGCCTGTTCAGGTTCCGATCCAAGATTCGGAGTCACTCAGCGCAGAATGAAATAGATAGAGCATGAGTCTGAGGATGATGGAGTAAAATAGTTCAGGTAGGAAATGTGGCTGTCCGGAAATAAGTACGTAGAATTAGAGTTGAAATAGGAATATCGACAACTATGACAGCATTGTGTAAGAGGTGAATCTGCGCGATCATGGTAGAATGTTGTGTTATAAGCGATGGGACTGATGGAATGCCAGCTCTCCATGAGAGACGACAACCTTATATATCCGTGGATTTTCGGCCTAAGCACATGGACATGCCCAATTTTTTGAGCATTGAGTTGGCTGTCTCGCGAGCCGCGTCTTAAATGGGTGCTGGTCTACATGTACCGATTGAGAAATAAAGAATTGTTGCAAGGGTTTACATGTATACAGGTACGTACCTAAGGTATCTACTATGCTATAGCGCATGGTTGGATGGAGCAAGGCTATGCTATCAAACAGAAATTCTACTCCCATCCTATTTTAACTTTCTAAGGCAAATCGCCGCGTACTGCAGTACTACACGCAGCAGAGCCTCACAACTTGGGGAGTCCTTTATCCCCAGGCTTTGACTCGAAGGCCCATGTTCCTTTCACCTCTCAAGGCCATTGTTTCACTGTATATATATACCAGGCAGCATCTTGTTCGGCTATCCCTTATTGTTTCACTGATCATCATGACCAAACACGACATCGATATACCAATCGCTGCCGAAATTTGACCCAGTTGCCTTATTCGCTTGAAAATCTTTGGGGTAGTATTCTGAATCAACCTCGCAATCTTCTCCAAGTCGTGCAACACGATATTACGTCGCACAACTTTCTGTGATACTATGATCAGTCTCATCGCAGCATGACTCTGGGGCGCCTTTGAGAGTTTTTTCCAATCATTTTTAAGACAGATATGAGAAATCTTAAGGCGAGATAGCCTCAAAACTATGTAGGAATTTGAAACCACCCGATAGAACAAGGCGACGAAAGGACAAAATATGTGTATTCCTGAGATTGGCTACCTTGGTATAAGTCGGCCACTTATATCCGTAGGAATGCAAGTGACAGCGTATATTTGAATCATTGGGGAAGAAGTAGTCAAATCGATGTGACAGAAACGTCTTGGCTTCACAAACATATTCGCCCTGAACTTTATTAGGCAAGGATCATGCCGAATGGTGAATGACGATTTGTTCGGTAAGAACAGCTAAGAAAGGAAAATACAGAGGATTATGGGTCTATTTATTCGCCCTTTTATGTTGGCAAATCGTTTTTCTTCTTTAGCAAGTTGTTCTTACAATTACAACCCGTACTCTTGTTGAGCCATCATAGCTTAGGCCGCATTAACGTCTACAAGCAAAGGAAGGCAAGGTATACGTGCAGCTCTAACTATTCTAAGTAAAGCGCTTGCTATAATGCAACTTAATTTAGTGCATGAGATCGATTCTTTGGCTCATAAGTCGGCCAATGCAGATGGTTGGATGTTTGGGCGTAATTCACATTGAACGAGTCCCCACCATATTTACATGTATGTTAATGCCCTACTGTAATAGCCCTCGCCCAGTGCCCAACGAGCATCAGAAATAAATGATAATTGACATAATAATAGTATTTGAAGTAAAGATTTCAAAATTGGTTAAGAGATATTATCACTTTGGCATTCAACAAGTATTTGCTGCAAAGATCTCTTTGCGTGAAGCAGACGCAAAAAGAGGCCTGTGACAAGGTGCAGCAAGCAAATGGTCTTCTCTACATACCCACGGGTATTTCGTCGCTCTAATGTCATATTTACGTAGTCCGTCGTTGAATAATTCAAGATGAATCACCTATTTACGGTCTGGCCAAGTACATGTAGTTGCAATCTTAATATACTACCTAATAGATAAATTGGGTTGCATTTTGCTGCCTCTTTTTCTCCACCATGTTATATCCGCGTTGTACAACCCACCTACGCCAGCACATCCATGATAACGCATTGCAATGGCAATGGCTAGATAAAACAAGAATATGAGTCTTCTCAATAAGTATGTTTGAAATATAATTAAATGCACATGACAATTTATCCGTTCAAGCGTAAATTTTTGCGGTTATTCAATAGAAGATCCATCTCCACTATATGCCATATCCACCACATCCAGCGGTGAGAGGCAGAGCGCGGCGAATAACATGAGGGAAGAACATATTTACCGTCGTGTGAATTCCGTATATAAAATAATGTAATACTATTAGATTTTAAGCGATATAACCACTTAGAATGCTCAAATCGGTAATAAGCTGTCTTGGCCTTGCGGGAGTGTAAATCCAGCTTTCACCACCAAACGCCTCCAATCGCGAGTAAGTTTAGCAAAGGTTGCCTAAACGGTTGCCTCTACGAAAGCACCTATGAAAACCTCGTTTTCCAAGTTTTTCCCTGTCTGCATTTTCCCGAGCAAGGTCTGATCTACTCTTACGTAGTGTATGTCGCTCCTTCGCTGATCCATCCACTCTATATTTGTTACCTGGGATCTTTTCATGCGGCCTTCCCCAATAACACATATTCCGTAATCAGCCGGACTTCAACTATCCAAGGCTTGCCAAGTCATCCGGAATGCTTATAATACGATATGATTAGACGGAATCAGGCATGTTGGCCAGGCTGGCAGTATTGCTCGTGCGAATGGCGCTATATACATGGACAACGTGATATTTTTTCGCCACTATCTCCTAACTCTCGTGCAAAGCGCCTGGTGCTTAAAGGCAGCTGTATATAGTGTCAGATTAATACAAGATTTTGATTACTAGATTTCTTAATACTTTTTGTTTCCTAGACGTCGTGTTGTCAATTCATCCTTGTCTGTGAACAAGGGTTAAAGGAAGCTGATGTCGGTGTAGCTGTATGCACATGAGTAGCGGAACTACCTAAAACTATTCCGTAGGTATACGAAACGCCACCCGCAATGGTTCTAGCCGTTTCCGCATATTATAAGCCGAGTTATCTAGCTGCCTTTATTTTATCTGTTAATGAGGCGACCAATATTAGGAATCGTGCTACGGAGAACTCCGCATATAGATACAAATCCTTCTACAAGGCAATAGCAGGTGGTAAAACGCAATTTTGAGCCCGGTGACCGTTCTTTATAGGGGAAAGTATGAACTGCAAGTAGCTCTTATAAATAATTATATGACCTACATGTATTACATCATGCAATGGTCCTGGGATACCCCTGCCTAAGAGACAGGGTCTTTACAGTATGGGGAATATGGGTATTGGAAACGTAGACCGCCATCTACAAGTGAGAGTAACATCATAATAGTGATACAAGTGAGTAGAATCTTAAGCAAGAAGCAAGGCATCCAGTGTAACAATTACAAGTACTACCAATATCAAATTTACACGTGGGGAGCACAGAAATGTAGAGATATCCATAATGGTTTTCAGCCTATCGTAATACCGCTAATATAGACCCTTGCATCCAGTCCTACTTCACCAGCTGGCCACTCGTTGCCTCATACACCAAAATCGTTGTACATGTCGGTAGGCAATGCCGCTTATGGACACTCTCTGTAAGGAGGTATGGCGTCCAATAGACCCTTAGTTTCCGGGCGGCTATGCCGGGTGCTTCCGCTCCTCTCTGCAAGAACATCACATTGGGGGCCAGAAGTCTCGAAGCCTGAGACGTAAGAATGTAACCACCCATGTTCCCTGTATTCTCGGTTGCCTTACAGAGACACCTAGGCTTTGGGTCAAAATGAATACCTAGTTATACGGTCTCTTTAATAAATGTTGTTTCCCAAATCACATGGAAATATTCGGTGAAATGACGGCCATTCCGATCATGGTATTCCCCCCTTACTGGCGCCACCATTCGTACTTTTCAGCCTCTTTCATTTTCGCCTCGACCCTTTTTATGGTTTCATCGTCGTAAAGCTCCTCCAAGGCTTTGTCTGCCTTAAAGATCTCCTTCTCGTGCCTAGTTGCCTCTTCTTTCGTCATACACACCAAATCCTGAAGTCGGATCGTGGAGCACTTTTGTTCATCTTTGCCTTCTCCAATCCTAGACACACTGGAGGTCACCGGCTTCTTCCATCTAATAAGAACCAGTTTCGTAGGGATGCCACTGAGAATGCTGCGACCACCATACAGCTCCTCGGTCATGAAGGCGACGTCGCCCAAAGTCAGTGGGTTCTTCAAACCAGTCAATCCCGGAACGAACATGCGACCTAGTTTCTCCTCCGATCCTTGAACATAAGTGAGGATGCCTTCGTACATTCGTTCGCGAGCTTTGCCCGGAACATATGTAACAGGGTATCCAGTTATTCTCAAAATAACGTGGTTGGCGGCTGTCAATCCAAAGATGGCGGGCATTGTTCCAAGAACAGGGAGAATTCTCACTCTGAAATTGGCCATGACTCCAAGATCGCCAACAGAGCCTTTCTGGAACTCTTCCTCAGGAAGGGGCAAAAGCTCAGCTTTTCCCTCGCCGGATTGCTCTGTACTGTAGACAACAGGAATTCCACTGGTAACTCCTAGGAGCTTCAGGCGTCGTCTCGTAGCTCGTGATAGTCCGTCGTCTTTGCTTGTTCCAATATCGCCAATTACTATCTTTGTCGGGTCTCCTTTGCAGCCTGCTCCCATGCAGCTAATGACGGGTAAATCTCTATCGTAGCAGTACTTCAAAAGAGCAACCTTGGTATCGATATTGTCAATGGCATCAATGATAAAGTCCGGTTTACGGCCTTCCCACGGTGCCAGCATCGCTTCAGCCACTGACTCGTCAAACTTCTCCTGTTTGAGATCGAACTTGATCCAAGGAGCGATGGCAATAAGTCGTCGGTAGAGGCATTGTACTTTGGGAGTGCCCACATCGGCAAGAGTTGCGACCGCATGTCTATTTAATGAGCTCAGCGTGACTTGATCAAAGTCGATCAGTCGAATATTGGACACTCCGGATCGTGCCAAGGTTGCAGCTGCATGTGAACCAACTCCTCCACAGCCTACCACTATAACAAAAGAATCACGCAACTTTTTCAAGCCTTCGGGCGTGAGGAATACTTGGTTACGGGCGAGTTGCTCCAAGATCAGCTCTTCGTCAAAGTCTCCAGCCTGTGCACGTTTTGCCAGAGCGATATTGCGAGCATCTTCAGGGTCCAATCCTGCTTCTGATGTAGTCCCAAAGCTATTCAACTAAAGACATGTTAGAACGTGGAACCTAAACTATGAACTCTAGGGGCTAATTTACTCTTCTAGATCGGGTATTCTCGTTGTTTGATAGCTGTGGTATTGAGTTTTTCAGCTCAGACAACCTCTCTTCTCGCTCCAAGGCCTGAAAACCTAGAATTAATCCCGCAACAGTCACACCCGATACAGCAGCTGTTGCAAGCAGCTGTATCCGGGGATTAGATAATGTGTCCGATATGAAGGAAGACATATTTTTATCACATCATAGAATTTCCAGAAATAGCGTATAAGCTGCTCAAGATTGTACAATTGAGCTGAGTTTCTTCCGATAAGCGGATAAGACTAGATAACCCCACCAAAAACTGGATACTTGCATATCTCTTATCCGGATAGGTACCTACCCAGGTCGATGATCGCATCTTCAATTGACAACCAGAAAAGGCATCAGTTCACCTATTCGACTTGGCTTACACCAGCCGGACTCCGGCTTCTAGGCCTGCGCCGCCATGGCCCCAAGACTGATAGCCCGGAAGATTGTATTCCACCAGGCAGGATCCAGATCACGATGCCTGAGAAGTTTTGCCAACCAGTCCCGCCTCACCACATCCACCGGATCACGACCGAGCCTGCCTTTCCTCTTCATTCCTAGAGCGAGCCCGAACTCTGTACGGTGCTATACTTCCGAGCGAAGACGGTGGTGGAAGCACGAGGCGAAGCTCGTGGTGCGCTACACCCTCACCTTGTGGGGAGTTGTGGTGTGTGTCTTGACGATTCTGTTCGCCGTCAACGAAGAGGTCGTGGAACGAGAGTTCCCTACGCCGCACGAATGGCACTATCTGACGAGAAAATTCCTGCGCGATGCGAACAACTTCAAAGATCCAAAGAATGGAGAGGTCAATTGGGCTAGGGCCCTGGAGCTGTCACGGGGGGTGGTCATCCGGCTGGAAGATCCGAAGACGGGAGGACAGGACGTCGTGAAACTGTCGGATATCGTCGATCCATCGCTAGAGGTGCCTGGCGAGTTTATTGCCTGCGACATCTCAGAGAAGTCGGAGGAATGGAGGAGAGGCTACTATGAAGCCATCATGCTAGCTGCCAAAGCCGCAGAGCATGTTGACGGCTGGCAGCGAGATATCACGCGGAATATCGTCACCCCTCCCGAATTCGTCATCGGCCCGTCCAACCCTCACCCGACCCCAATCCCTCCAGGCAACCCGTCAGCTCCTCGTGAAGAGGATTGTGAGCTCGCTTACCCGTCTGCTGACAATTGGTATACCAAGATTCTCGCGACCAAAGGCCTGAACTCCCGCCAAATGGTGGAAGCATGCCTGGAATATGCGAGCTTCATGGAGTTCAAGAGCAATCCCCAAGGCGCCGAGTCCCTCTACAAACTAGCACTAGCCGAGGCAACCGCCGACGTAGACCCAAAGAAACTGCCATACGACCCAAAAACCCTAGTCCTAAAGGATCGCGCCGAACCACCCTCGATGAACGTCCTCAGCGCCCTTACAGCCATGGCCAATCACATGGCTCGCAAAGGCGACATCTCCTCCGCCCTACCAATGTACCTTTCCATCCTCAAAGCCCGCCGCTCACTCTCCAACGACCCGCCCCGCACACCCTTATCCAGGGCCAAGCGCGAACCCATCTATCAACAGATCTTGAACTTCTTCGCCCCGCCAGATTATCCCCCGCCCCCACCTGACGGAGCCCTACCACCCTGGAGAAGCACCCTAGAACGCTGTCAAGAGGCCGCTCTGAATCTATACATTGGTGAAATCCTCTATGCGACAGGTTCGCGCGACGAAGGCCTGGCCTGGACGAGAGACGGAGTCGATCTGGCAGAGGAACAGCTACGGAATCCGAAAATAAACGACGACGGCCGTGGCACGAAATCAGCGTGCAGAAACTGTTTGTCTACTGGACTGGACAACTGGTCTATTATGGTATCAAGATTGGCAAACGAAGAGAAGGACAAGAAAGCAACAGGATCCCAGTCATCCGTCTTCTCCTTCTGGAGTGGACCGTCACGAGAGACGGAAGGCCGCTGGGAAGCTGAGGAGGCAGTTATTCAGGACCGCGTGAAGAGGACGCGGGAGTTATTGGAAGATGTTCAGGCGCCAAGGCCTGGTATTGTGTCTTATTTCAAGGTTTAAATGCGGGCAATACGCCAAGCTTATCCTTTTGATGTATTAAAAAATTGCATTGTCACAATCGTTTAAAAATACGATGCAAAATCTCATGTAGTATTAGTAAGAGCTAATGGAGAAGGCCGAAGTTTTTTCTTTGCAGTAGCATCTAAAGGTGCCTAAATCACTGAGTCTATGCGAAGTCATCTACCTGCCAATATGAAAAAGAGAATCAACGGCTATAGACATCCCAAATAGAGTGTCTGACAATTAAAGACAGCGCTCCAATGTCAATACGAGCTTTAGATCTCTGGTTCCGACTCCGAATCTGTCTCTGGTGCCTTTCCGCTTTCATTAAACTTCTTCCAACGCCTAATTTGCCTCATCTCCTCCTTTAAGGCAGCGGGATCTGTCTTGGATATGATAGGTTTATCTCCCTCTGGCAACTCCTCCCAATTTTGCTCAGTCATGGGAGGTCGAGGACACTCAGCCGGCACGATGAGTGGATTCTCGTACTCGGCATCAAGAGCTACCTCTTGGAGATAGGAGAGGATATGAGACCGAGCTCGGATAAAGATTGATTCCACGTACATTTGTTCGCAAGAAGAGAGGCATGGGAGGCCTAGAGAGGGGATACAAAGCTCCAAGTTGCCTTCAGGGGGTGCTAGAGGGGTGCCAACAGGCTCATGAGAAAGGCCATAAGCACGAGCTCGCTTAAGGATCCTTTGTTAGCCGAGCGTTGCCTTTTCCTAGTAGGGAGATACTATTATCTTACTTTTGCCATAAAATTCTTGAATTCTTCATTCTTCAAACCTTCTGAGTCATAGACCGGGCCAAGGAGTACGAGTGCGCTGATCCGCCTGCCCCAGATGTTCCAGGCTTCCTCACCGTCTAGGAAGCGCTCCACAATCTCGCAGCTTTCCCCAATAGCTATGATATCCACAGCTGCCTTCTCACTAGCTATAGAGCCAATTACGTTGTGAAAAACGTACTTCACATGCTCTTCTGGGTCCTTGTTGCCTGGGATATCGTTCAAAGCGGGCATATATTGAACTCCTCTTTGCACCAGACTAGGCAGCGGCACGGCATTGGTGGCCGTTATAGTGATGGCTCGCTGTCCCTCGGGCCACCAACACGTCTGGCCCATGTTTGCCAGCAAGATGCCTGGAGATGTGTCATCGCCGTTGGACCCTTTCTGCGATTTGACAGCTCGAACGACCGGGATGGCGCTCCCTTCGTCGATGCCTCCTGGCCCATTAGCCACGCGACCTGCTAGGACTCCGAGGTCTTGGGTGGGTTGGCCAAATATGACGACGATTCGCGATGTAGCTTTCAAGTCTGGGGTGACGAAAATGGGCGTATGGGGCTCCGTGGCTGACGCACCCAAAGGCAGGCGGAGTTTCTGCAGTCCTTCGCCTTCGAGGCGCTCGTGGATGATGGACTCCATGGCATCTGGGATTGATATGGGTTAGCCGCGTTATAACGCACTGGATAATTCAAAACTGGGTATGCCATGCATAGCATTGGCTGTGCTTACGGTTAAACTCGAACCGCTGTCGAGCGCAAATACGCGGGTTGCGATCAAGAAAGAATTTGAAGTAGTTGTCCGGGTTTTCGATGGAGCGGATTTCATCTTGGTCGTTGACAAAGTATCTGTTCAAACCACTGTGTTAGAAATGGGGATAAAGAAAGCTTTAAGAGCTATCGAGAGTTTCAAGCAGAGAAGATTGTGGAAAAACAAACCCGAGTCCTTTGAGATCCGAAGGAAAGAAGGCGTCCGGAGGGAGGCCAGACCAGAGACGACGAAACATGATGGCGGTGATGAAAGAGAGCTCGCTTTCTCTTGAATACTTTGAAATAAAATATGGAATTTAACAAAAAATTGCTCTGGTACTGCCCTTTTGGAAGTAGATGTAGAAATAATTAGATCCTAGAAGTCAAGAGCCACCTCGATGAGATGAGGCGGTCAGAGTGCCACGTGCAGGCAAAGAGCTCAAAGAGAAGGGAAGCCCTCGTTATCCTTTTTAAACACTCTTTGTTTCTCGAGATTAAGCATTGGCGCCCAAAAACAAAGAGTTCAATGCGCAAAGCCGTAGACCAGCTGCAATCACCCGCAGACAGAGTTACACATGTTGGCTTGGTGATGGAGCTTTGGCCGCAACGTTGGCATTAACGACATGTCCGTGAACAGTAACTGAAATATCGTTCAAGCTTGCAAAAATTAGATGATGAGTGCTTTTATTCTACTGCTATAATACTATTAGGAATTTTGGTGTTGTTATGCTAGAGCCAGATTAACAATTATTTATTGTATTCCATATCAAGGAACTTTTTTACTCTAGGAGTGCAGAATAGGTTGACATGTACTTACTTTTTATATAAATATATAATGAAATTCTAGAGAACTATATCGAGATGCCCAAAGAGAAGCTGCTGGTTGTACACAAAATGTTCTACCAGTATCGACGAATACAACGAACAATGAACTCGAGGTATGCTACAATCTTGTCATGTATTTGCTATAATATAGACTAGTCACAGCTCAACACTGTTACATATCTAGAGCTGGACGATAATCTCTCTGTTCTAGGGACCAGCTGCTCTCTTGCAGGTGGACAGTGTATCTGTTAGTGTAAATCATACAACATTGCTATATATCCAACTCCAGCCACTGGCGCCAAATAGTCCTTGTCATAAACACATGCGAGATAAATACCCAAAAAGAAGAATCCAGTTCCCACTCGTCATAAATATTAAGTAGGCATAAACAACGTCAAAGCGTACTAACTTGACAAAAAATTCAGCGGTTTCGAAATGGAAGGCTGATGCTAAAGCGACTTCCGCTGCCGCGATCCATACTAGCATACGCTTCTTCCATGGCGGATCGTGTGACAGATGCATCTGTGATAATAACAAGTATTAGCCAAGAAAATAAAACGGACAGAAACGCTCAGATAGATATGGGGAATAATACCATCCAAGTCGCTAAAGCTGCTACTGATGCTATGGGTGCCTTCGCTGCTCCCCGGCTCCGCGGTATGGCGAGGCGACACGGGGCCTGCACTATGGACATCTCGCGTCTTTGGTGGTCGCAGCACCATGGCGGGTGAACTAGCTGACGAGTCAGAGGTTTGCGAATGATAGGGCGATTTCGCAACTGCCTTTTGATTTCGCCTCGCCTTATTCCGACTGTCTTTCAATTTCAACGTGGATGCCAGGTCAGGCGACGATGTATCGGCAGATGGCGCGTTATACGGCTGAAACGCGGGTTCTGATTCGTCATCCTCATCGGGCTGATAGCCAGGAGGGTATGATTCCTGCTGCTGAAATCGCGGTGGCCGACGGATGATGCGAGACTGAACCGGCATTGAGTCATCGTCAGACGAAGAACTTGAACTGTTATCGGCTGGGCCAGGCGAGTTCGCCCTGTCGACTTCAGCGCCAGGCTGTTCAGGAGAGCTTGGGGACCTTGGAGACCTTGGGACCGGCGATTCCATTGGCAATGATGATAGCCGTGTTCGCCCAGCTTGCTCAGCTGCTCGGAGACTGGGCTTATTGCTCGTTCTAGGAGATGCGCCTCCGCCATCCCTCATGACCGTCGTAGTCGCCGAGGTGTTGCGCGACATGGTCGGGCGAGTCGGCGCATTGGGTGCGAATGTGCCGCTCTCATTGCGCAGCCCAGACACGTCGCGACGTATAGACAAGGCTGACGGCGTCCTCAGATGGCCTGGACCAGCTAAATCGGATCCGGGTATAGGTGACTGGGTGGCAGAGCCCTTGACCGCAGCGGTCGCTTTTCTCACTTGGGCGCGGAAATGTGATTGATGTCGTTCGTTGAGGTAGGCTACCTGCTGCACTAGAAAGTCGACGGGGACTTCGAACCGATCGGCTCTGGCCATAGTTAGTGAGCAGCTCAGGAGAATGGATCGACATGGTTTTGATAGATAGCATACACTAGATTCCCTGTACGCTGTTAGCAGCTCGAACATGCTTTTGCCTTCTGGGCCATCCCATCACTACCAGGGGTTGCATCATACAGTCAATTTCCTTGTGTCCGGAGAGGATCTTCCATAGAGCCTCATCTTTGGCAACGTCCCAGCTGACCTATGTAGACAAAGACAAGGTGTGTTAGCAGCTCTGGCCTGTGTTGTCACTGCTGCATGTGGTACTAAGCGGTTAGTACGAGACACATACCGGCGCTGGATCGACAAAGCCCCGACGGGGGATGGGCACCCTGATGAAGACTGTGTATTGCGGCTCTTCCATGAAGCTGTGCGGCGCCTCAGACAGAAGACTGCACAGGAGCAGAGATGGAGATGGAGATGGCGATGGGGATGAAGAAGGTTAAGAATGAAGCTTTCAGAAGCTGCCAGGAGTCTGGCCCTCTAGCGACATGCTAGCAGTAGTGCTGGGCAGATGCCTGCATGAGCAAAGTTACAGTACATGTAGCGCTGGGCGGCTGAGCGAGCCGAAGTTAACGGGCTGCATTAGCGCCATCCACCACTACAAGGCACGCTGTAGGTACCGCGTCGCTTCCCTGCAGCACGATAAGCAGCACAGGGCATCGAGATGGATTCAAGTAGGATGTATATCAATGTTATGTCAACGTCTCGGTGTTTGCAGTACCTTGTGTTAATTGGTCTATCAGAAGCTGCCTATAGTGCGTCTCTCTGGAAGCATATGTCCTTGTATACAGTTTACAGGTTACTTGAGCACTTGTAGCAACTGTAACTTAGCAGCCAAGCCGCGTAGCGGTAACAGAGGCTTTCTCTACTCTCAACATGGTCTTCTGGCGATGATGTAATCTGGTTGTATCGACGCTGACTCCATCTCTTTGTTCCAGCCACAGCAAGACACTACATAATGAATGATGTGATGAATGGCAAATATATATTGGCAAAAAAAAAAAAAAAAAAAAAAAAAAAAAAAAATAGAACAAGATTTCAGACCTACCCTTACGGTAAGCAAGTAAATAGAACCTGGCCGATATCTAATCGTATGCCTACCAACTTTGAGTCACGTTTAAGGTTCAAATAGTGACTTCGTAGCCAAGCCATTTGCTACAGTTGCGTCCGCAAACGGCACCTTGAATCAGTAATCCCAACGGCTTTTACACGACAAAATCATATACATGGAAGATGTACGTGCGGTAAAGGGACATGGAGAAAGAAGAAGAACACCTTGAGAGCTGCATACATCCTGTGCATGTAGTAACAGGTTTGGCTGTTGAAGCTCATGTACACCTGCACTTACACTAGGCGTAGCCAATATACAGCCATTAACACACGCGTAAGACAGTCATTGATGCTTCTCCCAGCGGAATGTAACCGTAAGCTGCTACACCACATCCAGATTACAGCACAACCCAAACCGCCCAGCCACCAGCAGCCACTCTTACCTGTCTACCATCGATCAATAGCACGCCAAATTCCGCTGCCCATTGCATCCGAAATGGCGCATTCACGACGGCGATTCGTCCAGCGCACGTCCAACATGCCTCTCGATTTGGTCTAGGGTAGCGCCATTATCAAGCCCCTCGGCGGGGTTGATAGCGGAATAATCTCATGTCCACTACCAGTAAGCTACCTGTAGGCATTATTCCGTCATCGCCCAACACCCATCCCAGTCTCCCAATTCTCTGGACATTTTCCCCGTCTCTGTTATATCGCGATAAGATCCAGCGCCTTATCTGCCAAGGTACTACCACTATCGCTATCTGCGCTGCCATTCTGTACTTATCGCAGCGTCGCAAGCAAGCCCAAGAGCTTCAACGCAGAGCTGACGCTCTTGTCTAGACACACGATCACGGCAAAGCATCCAATACGTTTGGCGAGGCGCGGAAAATAAGCATATTCACGGCTTGGCGGGGGAGTCGAACAGGTTAATCAACTACCTTATACAAGAGCAGCAACAAGAAGCCCAACGCCGAATCTCGATCGCCACCATGGTTGTCTCCGAGCTGACAGCTTCTGCCGTCGCCATGAAATCTTCCCCACCGTCGGAGAGAGGAGACAGCGCCGGCAGCATAGAAGCTCAACTACCGCCTCTCCAGAATCGCGCAAAGGAAGGCAGGTCGCCGTTTGTCAAGGGCTATAGCGATAGTCTTGTGGCATGGCAGCTGCTGGACGATGAGTCTGTTGAAAGAGCGAGGAGAGAGAACAAGCTAATCTTTTTGCACATTGGATACAGAGCGTGCCACTGTGAGTCTTCTACCTGATGGAAACCTCTTCTCGTGCCTTACAGGATCCATCTCGCTGACCCAAATAGTCTCTCGCCTTATGGCACTCGAATCCTTTATGAACTCCGATTGCGCTGCCGTCCTAAACCACTCATTTATCCCCATCATCATCGACCGCGAAGTGCGCCCCGATATTGACACCATCTACATGAACTATGTCCAAGCCGTGAGCAACTCTGGAGGCTGGCCGCTCAACCTCTTCCTCACGCCTGAACTGGAGCCTGTTTTTGGTGGAACGTACTGGCCTGGCCCAAGCGTAGCAAGGAGAGCTGCAGAGGACCACGGCGATGAGCCCTTGGATTTTCTGGTCATCTTGAAAAAAGTGCGCAACATCTGGAAGGATCAGCAGGCAAGATGCCGTAAAGAGGCAACCGAGGTCATTGGCCAACTGCGTGAATTTGCGGCCGAAGGCACTCTGGGGAAACGAAGCATCACGGCTCCACAGCAGCAGCAGATAGCTCCGGCTGGTTGGGCTGCGCCAGTGTCCAACCAGCCTGTGGCCAAGGTGAGCGACAGTACGGACGTTTCCAGCGAGCTGGACCTTGACCAGCTTGAAGAAGCTTATACGCACATTGCTGGAACCTTTGATCCTGTGTATGGAGGATTTGGCCTGGCCCCCAAATTCTTGACGCCGCCCAAGTTGGCCTTTCTATTGAATCTGGTCAACTTCCCTACCCCTGTTCAGGATGTCGTTGGTGAAGCTGAGTGCAAGCATGCGCTGGATATGGCTTTGGATACCTTGCGCAAGATTCGGGATGGGGCGCTGCATGACCACATTGGAGCCACTGGATTTGCGAGATGTTCGGTTACACCCGATTGGAGCATACCCAACTTTGAGAAGTTGGTCGTTGATAACGCTGAGCTTCTGCAGCTGTATCTAGAGGCATGGAGAAAGAGCGGCGGAAAGGAAGACAGCGAATTTTACGATGTCGTTGTCGAGCTCGCCGAGTATCTAACCTCCCCGCCCATTGCCCTTCCGAACGGTGGCTTTGCCTCATCCGAAGCTGCAGATTCGTATGCCAAGAGAGGAGACGCCGAAAAGAGAGAGGGAGCTTATTATCTATGGACACGGCGTGAGTTCGCTTCTGTCGTCAACGCTGATGATAAACACATCAGCGCCATAGCTGAAGCATATTGGGACGTCCAAGAGGATGGCAATGTGGACGAAGATCACGACCCGAACGACGACTTCATCAACCAAAACATCTTGAGGATTAGAAAAACACCGGAAGAGCTGAGCAAGCAGTTCAATGTGCCTGTTGCTACAGTGAAGCGAAACATAGAAACTGCTCGGGAGGCGCTTAAGAAGAGGAGAGAAAAGGAACGGCCGCACCCAGACGTTGATGATAAAATTGTCACCGGATGGAATGGTCTGGTGGTATCGGCTTTGATACGAACGGCGGCTTTCTTAAAGGAGTTGCAGCCAGAGAAGAGCCGAAAGTATCTCAGCGCAGCCAAAAAGAGTATATCGTTTATCAAAGAAAATCTTTGGGATGAGAAGAACAAGACCCTGTATCGGATATGGAGCGATGGAAGACACACTGAAGGCTTTGCGGATGACTATGCGTACTTGATACATGGTCTTTTGGATCTTTTTGACGCTACCGGCGAGGAAAGCTACGTCGAATTTGCCGACAACCTGCAGAGTAAGACTTGTTAACTCCCATTCCTATTTACCGACCCCAACAAATATCATTTTTAACCAATCTCAACCATATACTGACACTTTCCATAGAATCACAAAACGCCTTGTTTTACGACTCTGCCGGCGCCTTCTACTCAACCACCCTATCCTCCCCTCACACTATCCTTCGCCTCAAAGACGGCATGGACACCTCCCTTCCTTCAACCAATGGCGTTTCCGTCTCAAATCTGTTCCGTCTTGGCGAGCTTCTGGTAGACGAAAAATTTACCGGCCTCGCCCGAGAGACGATCAATGCCTTTGAAGCAGAGATGCTGCAGCACCCGTGGCTGTTCCCAGGATTGTTGGGAGGTGTTGTCGTGGCGAGATTGGGATTGGGGCTGGAGGGCAGGACTCTGAATGTGCGATACAAGTCAACGAGACGGAAAGCGTAATGGAGTTTTGCAAATCACAGCTTTTTTTTTGGTGATTGGTTTCTTTGGAGGTGATGTATTCTGGGAAGAGGAAGCCGGATTTACTCGAGGAGTTTGTTTCATTTTTCATCTTTTCATCATTTTTTATATTTCATCTTCTTACTGGCCTCTTCTTTGGCTCTTCTTCGGCTATCTTGGGGATTGAATGGTTTGAAAAAGGGTGTCTCGGTGGATCATGCTTTCTTGATGCTCAAGAGACTACAGTGAAAATAGACGTGTTATTTGGTTCATCAAACATCATGGCTGTCGCCTCTTTCTATTATCACCGGGTTGTCAATAACTGATAAAAATGGTTTTAAAAAAAGGTTTTTTTTTGTTCCTCATCAAGGGTATCTATTCTACAAAATGTATGTATGCCTCTCCCCTCATCACGCCAACCTACCTACCTACCTACCTAATACCCTAACCTTTCTCCTCCCCCCTTTGACCAAATTAATTTTTTTTTCCAAAGCCCAACTTTCCGCCTCCTAAGAAAATCATCATCATCCGAGTGAATCTACATACAGAAAGACATGCCTCCATCTTTTTGTTTACGTGTATGTGTGCTCGTCTCCAAATGCTCGCTCGTGGAATAAAAAGACTTGCCGCTTAATCAGAAAAAAAGACAAGAAAGATAATTTTTACCCGCCAAGCTTGAAGATAAACATTAAAAACTAACCAAAATGGAGCAAAAAATGAAGAATCTCGTCATGACCGATCCCCGGCTGTCCTATTCATCAGTCCCGAAAAGAAGTCATGGAGCTGCTCGTTGTCAAAGTCCTTGGCTATGTTGCCAACGGCAGCTTCTGGTTCAGCTGAAGGAGAGTCGGTTGCGATATGTGCATTGCGGTCCTATTCGAGAATGTTAGATGATAAAAATTCCCAATATCCATTGCCGAGCTGGGAATCTGAATTATTCGTACCTTAAGGCGTTGCAGCATATCGTCAGCATCAACTTGAATACCGCCCATATTGAATTGCACCGGACCGATATGCTCATTCACAGTCTTCTCATCGTTGAAATCCAGTTTCCTTGCTGAGCTGGAGAGAGAGCTATCAGAAGCCTTCTCGGGCGCCTTTGCCTTGTATGCATCCAAAATCTTTAGTTGCCGTTCAAGGAATTCTTGCGTGTCCTCGCTTTCAATCGCCACTTCTGTGCCGTCGTTCATTGCGCTCTCTACGACGGCGAGTCCTCCACTGTTCGGGTCTCTGCACCATTCTTCATAAAGAGCAATGGCACTCTCAACTTGAGGGGCATGGCTTGAACCATTCTCATCGTCGTCTTCGGGATCAGGTAATGCCATGCTTGGGGGAGCGGCCCCAAGAGGTAGCTTGATATCCTCGGACCAGTATTGAGATACCTTTTCTGTGTCAAATGAGCCGCCAAGAACTCTAATCTTGCCCCATGAGTCCCAGTTTGGCGGCACAACAATCTTATCTCGGTCAATCACATTGTGTTTTAGGGGCTGTCGCTTTAGGAGAGATGTAATGCCGAGGGTGGAGTGGATGAGAATAGGCAGCTGAGAGGTCGTGCTCTGTGAGGTGTAAATGAGAGAAGCCCCATCTAAGCTATGATTAGATACTGAGAAAACAAGATGAAGTTGACCGAGGGAAGAAAATACTTACGTCGCAATAACACTGTCCGTAAATTCTGTAGCACTGCATCGAAGTCTGGTTCTTTCCACCCTTTGCTCTTTTCTAGAAAATCGATTTTTTGTGACTAGAGTCTGTTAGGATGAAGAGCATCAAAAAAGTAATGTGACCCAACGTACATTCTGGCACACTACACATAACGGCAGGCCAAGGGGCTCAGTCCACTCGCCCGGACCAAGCGGTAGTGAGCCATCGCTATCGCCGTTTGCGACGGTGGCGGAGGGAGTACCGTCCAGATTGACCGAAGAGCTTCCTCTTCCCCTCTCCTTCCATGCGTTCATGACATCTTCCATTTCAGTCTGCACGTCTCTACTCAGATGTTCCAAGACCTCTTGGAATACTTGTAGCCAGGTCCAGATTTGCCGGAGCCACAAATGCGGTTGCGACCAATCCAGCAGTATTACCAGCGCAGTATGTGGTATCGTTTCGGGAGTGAGCAATGGGGCAACGAGTGAAGCGAATTCGCCCGATGGCTGGGAAAGAAGATAGAGAGACACTCGAGCAAGCGTATCTATCACACCGTTAGTCACCAATGGCACACCCGCAATCCGGCGGCTCGAAGCCGACTAACCATCCTGATCTGCGTCGAGAACATCATAGTACGTATAACCCAAAGCATAATTGTTCGCAATCGGCGGAATCTTTTGTCGGTCAAAGTTGCGCTTCGGTTCAGATCCTGCCAGTGACTCCAAGAACTCTCGCTGTGATTCCGGAGTGCCTCCTGAGTGTACGGTCAGCTACCACCCGCAAGCTGGAGCTATCTCTGGGATAAGGGCGCTTCCATACCCATGACTAAAAGGTTCTTTTCCGGTAATCGCTTGCCACTGGCAACTGACTCTAGCATGGAAGTCCATAAATTCCTCTTTGGCTCGCCATTCTGACTGTCCCCGTCCCTTGATGTCATCGTATATGTTGATATCCTGTTCGCCATGGTCACGGCCCCCGCACCTCGGAGATGGTAGCTTCGCTAAACCAGAAATGCTCGCAAGAAAAATATGAAACGTCGCCGAGTCAAAGCATATGCGTACTCGTCCGTGCCGAACGCGTTAATTTGGTAGCCGAGAATATTATAGGGGCAAGTCGCGCGCTTGCTGTCGTTGTAGTCCTTAAGGTGGGATGATGGAGATCTAGGGATGTTGGTGGAGCATCTTGCTGCTGAAGATACCAACGGTGATGCGGCGTGGCGGAGAAAAGCCTCTGCGCTGGCAGAATGCTCGCCAGTATCTCGTCTAGCTCCGACTTGAATATCAGGATGAGGCCGACACAAGTCCTGGAGGCGAGATATTTCGCGAGAGCTACGGCAGAAGCACTTCGTTCAGGGTCGCTGCTTGGGGAAGCTTGTCGGTCCGGGAGATGACCCGGCACAGTACGGCTCACAGCGCTAACGAAAGCCCGAATAGCGGTGGCCTTCAGGTGTTATTGCAGCCCGTAGCCTTGCAAGTTAGCAGCCACTGCAGATCACTACATTTCAGCCTTGCATGACCTCTCCGATAAATCACTACAATACAGCACGACGTCTTGTCGGTAACATTTGTTGGAAAAAGTCTTGCCTATTGAACCAATCACCATGAATCAGATACGCGCCATTCAGGCGCTTAACAAAAAAGAGATTGAAAATGGAATGTAAGTCTGCTGTGCTTGAACTAACACTCGCCAATCTTCAATTGCGAAGCGCAAAGCTGACTTGCCTCAAGTTCACCAGACGCGTCATGGCATGTAGATTATCGCGACACAGCCTTCGTCTACTTTGGCGGCCTCCCATATGAACTTTCCGAAGGCGACATAATCACAATATTCTCGCAATTCGGTGAACCGGTGTTCCTGAAACTCGTGCGCGACAAGGAAACAGGAAAATCCAAGGGTTTCGGCTGGCTGAAATACGAAGACCAAAGAAGCACCGATCTGGCAGTGGACAATCTAGGCGGCGCTGAGATTGGTGGCCGGCTATTACGGGTCGACCACGCTCGATACCAAGCACGAGACGACGAAGACCAAGATGAATACAAGATCGGCTGGGAAGATGTCCAACGCAGAGAGGGCAAGCCTGTATCCGATGACGAGATGAGCGAAGAGGAAGTCCAGAGACCAATGCTACCAGAGGAGAGAGAGCTGGCTCTGTTAATGCGAGATCACGACGACGACGACCCTATGAAAGGCTTCTTAATTGAGGAGAAGAAGAAGGAGGTAGAGGAAGCTCGGCGGAGAGCTGACAGGAAAGAGAAATCAGACAGACACAGGCATCACAGATCCCACAGATCAAGACGAGAGAAAGGAGACGATAGCCGGCATGAGAGATCTCGAAGAGACGAGGGATCAGAGAAAGAAAAAAGACTCCCCGAGGGTGAATCACGGCGAGAAAGATATCGAGATGAGTCGAGAGAGCGCCATAGACGACACAGAGATACATCTCGGGGAGATTCACAAGAGCGACAAAGACGACGGGAAAAGAAATCCGAGGACAGGAGGTCACATAGAAGAGATGATGACAGAAGAGATGATGACCAGGAAAGACGTAGGAAAAGAAGGGAAGACGACGGCGAGGGGCATAGGAGAAATAGAAGCCGATCTCCTCGGCGTCGTTAAGATTAGTTTCTAGTCCAAAGCTACGATTATAGAACCTAACAGGGCAGTAACCCAAAAATTTCCCACGACTCTTTCAAATACAACTAATATGCTGCCCATCCAAAAACGCCATGTCTCCGCCACATCCGAGCCAAACCATTCATCACTCTTGGATATTTCTCCTTCTTCCTTGTCGTCTTTCATGAATTCCCTAGATATCGTTTCCAGCCTTCGCGGACGCAATGCCGCTTTCCATCGTCGCCATCAACTAATGTGAATTTCTCCCATCTTGCGTCTTGGCCTGCGCCAATAACCGCAAGGCTATCTTCGCTAATCCAGCCAATGACTCCCTTGGGAGGCCTTGTAGTTCCCAATACGGTGCCTTCTGTAAATGGTATGCCGCCAATCATAGACTCGTTACCGGCCTCGAAGGGCACCGAAGCAAAAGAGTAGACATCGGAAAACATTCGCGGCATGAGTGGAATTTTACTGAGAATGCCCCATTTTCCTACATCTGCGTCTGATCCTGCACTGCCAGGCTGCGGGCTACGATGAGCACTCGGCCGCCGGGGATGGGGTACGTCGAAGATGTGAAGTGTAGATTTGTCAGACGTGCAGGCCAGTAATGATCCGGACGGCGAGAAGGCGAGGGAAAATATAGTGGCCGGGTCGATACCTCTGCGAAGCTCCGCTAACCGGGCGCAGTTGCTCGTTGAGTAAACACGGATAAGAGTTCCAGTTTCACTGGCGCTGGCTAGTAACTCTCCGTCTGCGCTTAGTTGAATAGCTTTGAGAGCAGATGAGTGAGCCGGAATGATGCTAACATTGCCCGTGCCAAGCTCTACAAGTTGGATCTGTCCCGTTGTGCGGCCTGGGAAGGCAAGCTTCTTATCTGAGAGACAGCACAGGCCGAGAACGTTATCGGCGGTCTCGTATACGTGAAGCAGCTCTGGAGGTTTAGCGAACGAGTAGACACGCACGCTATTCTGGAGGACGACGACGATGCGATCTCTACTCAGCTGGACACCGCGGATAGCACTGAGAGCTGAGATTTCTAGCGCAACTTTGCCTTTCATATCGTCCCATATAATGGCCTGAGCACACGCCGAATCAGCAGTCCGTTCATCATAACAACGCTTCTGGGTAAAGATGAATGTATACCTTGTTCATAGCGAACTTTGGAGATTTACCGCCGCCAACAAGAGCGAGATAATTTGTCGTTCCCATCATCCGTACAAGACCGATGCCGGCATTGAAGTCTCATCAGATGTTAGCTGCCTTGTGTATAGACAGCTAGTATGTGCTATGATCATCACTCACCTCTGGATGCCTTGAGCAGACATGATTTGGTATGAAAGACTATATATGATGATAGCGTTCTCATGGTTAGCTAGCTGCAAAGCCAGGGTTTCATCAAATGGCACTCTACTCGGCGCCTTACCGCATATCCCTGATTCCAAACCCACGGAAAAACAGCTGGAGTCTTTGTTGAAGGCCACAGATAGAACCGCCGTGGGAGAGGACGACTCTATAGGCGGTCGTACATTCATCGCGGTGAGAGCGATTTCACCCGAAAGGAATACGCAATGAAAGTGAGACTAAGAAGGAGAAAATCAACCAAGACTTGAGCGGGATAGTTTCTGGTATCACTCGTGCTCTAGATGGAGAAAAAGATTCTGCCTGGCTTCGTCTGAAAGGCGTTTGCGATGGGGTATCACTGGGTATGTTCGGATGTTGTTGATGGCGATGCCCAGTAGCTCGGCAATCTTGGGTGGACTCTGCGGCGCTCGGCGGTCGGCCACAGTAACTGGGGTTCCGCCAGCTATCCCGCGTTGGAGAATCAGCAAGCTTGAGCGCTGGCCGTCAGCAACGTAAACATGAATGCATCTGCTGCAGCGGCGCTGAGAAGTGCATGGACGCACGGGGATGGAGAAGGGAGAGATGGTGAATATTAGGGATGCAGATGCTGCAGGAAGGGCACATGCACCTCTCAAAGCTTATAGCGATTCTACAGAGCGATATACGGGTGCACTATTTTGCATGTTGAACGCTGCTGCTAAGCTTAGGGTGCTCAGCAGGTGCATGACTGCAGTGCTGCTGCTAATTGCAGAGCCGATGCGGAGGCGACCGCCGTGGGGGAACCGCCGGGCGCGTGGCCTTGTAGCGGGACAGCACGCTAGAATTGAGTGGCCCGGCTGCCCCTTTCAATTTTGGGTCGCGATATGCATCGTGATGTATTTTGAAGTACACCACCTCTTGGAGCTGCGTGCTCCTTGTATCTGGGCAGATATAGGTATTGAACACAATACTGCATATGAGCGTATGTGGAGTGGAAATCTATTACATGGAAAACCATTAGTAGGTATAGAGAGCTATTGTATCACTGAATGGACAGAGATGCGCGCCTAGTTGGGCAGATAACAAGTCTCGGAAGCTCTGTGCAGACGGTAATACGAGCTGGAGCACCATATTGCAGTATTTGGCGTAATTGCTGCGTAGCATTGGAATACGAGGCGGCTCAGTACCGTCTAGTACAATGTAATTTTCTGGGGAACAGGGCCAGGTGCCTAATACAGGTAGGTCCCTAGGTATTGAAGGCCACTTGGGCACTTTCATCTCCAAGCATAATCTTCGCTTGCTCGTATTATTTTATGCCCAATCAGCCAGACAGTTAATAAGCGGCTGTCTCTAAAAAAATGAGATAGAAGCAGATCATGTTAAGCAGATAGATAATGGCGAGATTCACTTATCAGTTCGATTTTCTTCTAGCAGTTGCACATCTCCTTCTCCATGCTGTGTTTCCCGGTGAATTTCCGGAGCCTCGCACACTGCTATTTCTCTGTCCAGGTTGCATCTGTTAGTGTGTTTTGGGATTGCATGATTTCCAGCTCAGGTACTCTGGTAGTACCTTATTGGGAGCCGGCACTGCTGCTGCTGGGGCGGCACTAGCAGCAGTACCTCGCAGTACCTGGCGCCAAGTGCTACCACCACCTATTTTCGTTCATAATAGGGAGCTACAGGCCCGGACGTGGGTAGGGGCGGTCTGCTCTTCTGGGCTTAGTTGGCAGCCCCCCCTGAACTGAAAGGTCCAACCCGACAGCTCTGCAGGCGTGAAATTGGACTCGCAAACGCCAGATACAACGCCTTCTTCCCCTTTAGCTGGACTTCCCCTGGCCTCTAATCACAGCCACCAAACCGCCCCAATTCTTCCCATCTTTCTCCCCCATCAAGAGCTTCATCTCGACCCATTCCTCTCTCTTCACTCTCGTTGCTTCTGCAAACCCTCTCCCACCGTTCTAAGGTCCCTCTCCCTCTTTCCAGTCGCCTCTCATGATGTCCTCCGTACGTCCAATCTCCCGTCTCCCGCAAATCTTTTTGGCGTGTCAGTCGAAGAATAGGGATACACATGCGTCGCTCCCAGGACATGCTCTCTGGGGCGATGCTGTGGCCCACGCCACGACTTTCGGCACAAGAACGCGAGGAAACTAACAGCTATTGACACTCTAGAAGGTTATCCGCCGGAAGAAGAATGTCAAGAAGGGCATTCAGTTTTGCCTGATGGTGTGTGGTGCCTCTGGCACTGGTACGTCGCTGCCCTACCCATTCGCGATGCAATTCGCCCGCCCGCCGCTTGAAAGGAGAATGTCCAGACTCACATTACGCCTCTGCAGGCCGAACCACCTTCGTCAACACGCTCTGCGGCAAGTCTGTTCTCGAGCATAAGGAAGCCGACGATGCTTCCAACGCGCACATTGAGGAGGGCGTCAAGATCAAGCCCCTTACGGTTGGTACGTGATTTCGGACTACACATGCTCTGATTTTTTGTGTGCGTTTCGCTAATTGCGCCATCAGAGCTTGAACTTGACGAGGAAGGCACCCGAATCTCGCTGACCATTGTCGATACCCCTGGATTTGGCGACCAGATTGACAACGAGGCCAGGTTAGCCCCGCCCGAACATCCTTCACCCATATCTCGACGCATGCACGCTAAACCATCAATTACAGCTTTTCAGAAATCGTTGGCTATCTCGAGCGACAATACGATGACATTTTGGCCGAAGAGTCTCGTATCAAGCGTAACCCTCGCTTCAGGGACAACCGTGTCCACGCCATGCTTTACTTTATCACCCCTACCGGCCACGGGTAAGCTTCTTCATTGTGTTACCCCAATTACATATCCGCTAACGCGCGTCGTCGCCAGTCTCCGAGAGCTCGATATCGAATTGATGAAGCGTCTTGCGCCCCGTGTCAACGTTATTCCCGTTATTGGCCGAGCCGATACTCTGACCCCTCAGGAGCTAGCAGAGTCGAAGAAGTTGGTCATGGAGGATATTGAGCACTACAGAATCCCCGTTTACAACTTCCCTTACGACATTGAGGAGGACGATGAAGATACCGTTGAGGAGAACGCCGAGCTGAGAGGCCTCATGCCCTTTGCCATTGTTGGCTCAGAAGACGTGGTCGAGATTGGTGGCCGCAAGGTCCGTGCCCGCCAGTACCCATGGGGTGTTGTTGAAGTCGAGAACCCTCGCCACTCAGACTTTCTGGCCATTCGATCAGCCCTTCTGCACAGCCACCTGGCTGATTTGAAAGAAATCACCCACGACTTCTTGTATGAGAACTACCGTACCGAGAAACTGTCTAAGAGTGTGGATGGCGGTGCCTCTGGGTAAGTATACTTGCACTCCGCTTTGCATCTTCGTAAACTAATTTGAGACACAGACTTGATAGCTCCATGAACCCTGAGGACTTGGCTTCCCAGTCTGTCCGCCTCAAGGAAGAGCAGCTCCGACGAGAGGAGGAGAAGCTGCGCGAGATCGAGCTCAAGGTCCAGCGCGAGATCAACGAGAAGCGACAAGAGCTGCTGGCGCGCGAATCGCAGCTTCGCGAGATAGAGGCCCGCATGCAGCGCGAGACTGCCGCCGCCCAGGCATCCCCAGCGCTGGAAACCAGTGTCAACGAGGAGTAGATTCTCTCGAATCACATGTTAGGTCTTTCTTCGGCATTATAAAAGTAAATTGCGACGTTGGTCTATTTATCGCTGCCGGCGTTGGGTTTTACCTCTCCTACACAAACTGAAGAGCAAAGAGATGAGAGCACCCGTCCCAGCTGCTGCAGAATCGAGTTTGATTTTCACTTTTTCTATTTATTTATTTTATTGCGACCTACGACAACTCGAGAAGTGACCTTACCGGTTGATTTGGGGAACAGGGGCTGAGGGAAGGGGGAGTTTCATGGTGGAGTATACGGAGAGGATGAATGCCGTTGGAACAAGACGACGTATACCCCAACGAAGGAGGGTCTCTCGGAGTGGCAAAGGTGGAAATATGCGGCTACTCAGCATGATAATATGCGAAGCAGAGCTATATGTGTGTGCTTCGGCATCTTTTGGGAGTTTCATATGCTGCCCAGCCTCTTTCTGTACACCCTCGCAAGGTATCCTAATTTTTTTTAAAGCTGCATCAGTAGCCATCTGTTGTTAAATGGTACCCCTGTTTTTTTTAACTGCCTTTATTTATTTATTTCTAGCTACTGTAGTGGACTTCTAATGCAGATATCAAATACATTCAAACCTTCACGTTTAACAAGCTTGTCTTTGGAGGGCGAGACAAATTGGTCAACCCGCATGTCTGATGAGGTGAAAGAAGCTCTTTATTTTATTCAGTAAGGTGAGAACTGTTGCGCTACAAGCTGGAGAAAGACTAAAGGCAACTGTGAAAGAGAAGAGATTAAGAAAGAGAAACGAAAACAGAAGAAGGGGAAAAAAAAAGAATAGCAATAACTGTCCGATGCACTCCTGTCACACTTTAACCCATTATCCTACATTCGCAAGTAAAAGAAAAATTACGATAAAACAGTCGACAGCTCGGTTGAGCTTAATAACAATCTTGGAGCTCCTGCATGAAATACGAGCACAGTTATAACAGCTCGTCATCACCAGCGGTGCGCCTCATCATAGACATCTTAGTTGTTAGATTGGCTGTTGAGAATACGCAGAATAGCGAGGAACAGGTTGATGATGTCCAGGTACAGGCTGATGGCGGCGGCGATCTCCTCCTCAACGTGGTGGTGGCGCATAATCATCTGCGTATCGACGAGGATATAGCCGCTGAAGATGAGGGCTGCGAGTCCGCCGTAGATGAGCTCGCCGGTGGAGCTGTACGGGAAGAACATGGCCATGAAGCCGAAGATGACGAGGCCCCAGAGGGCTCCGAAGAGGTAGGGCATCCATGACGTGAAGTCGTACTTGGACTGGCTGGCGAAGGCCGTGAGGAAGACGAAGATGCCGGCGGTGATGATTGTTGCGCTGAGGACGATTCGGGTGTTGTAGAAGGAGACGATGACGGAGATTGAGTAGGCTTCGGTGAGGGTGAAGAGGGAGAGGAAGAGGAGGTTGGTCGGGTAGGACTTGCGCTTCCAGTAGGTGAGACCCATGAAGATCATGGCGCCGAAGAGCTAGAGAAAGCATTCTCGAGTTAGCTTTTGTGTGTTTGCTGTTGTTGTGATTGTAAGGTGGAACATACCGATGCCCAGACAAGGCCCGGGTGACTTTGGATCCAGTTCTTGTATGCATCGCTGAAGAAGCTGACGGAGCCGAGGGCCGCGGTAGCGATGAGCTGAACTGTGAGAATGCTGTAGACCTTGCGGACGAATTGGTTGCGGATGTCGACTGTGGCTTCAGCGACAGAGCCTCCAAACTAGAAGGAAACAAGTGACGTCAGCATAAGAGACCCTTTCCTCTTTCAATAGAGCAAAACAGGAGTTTTGGAAATGTTGGGCGTGAATATTAAAGGGGGGAGAGAACAACAACGTGGTGAAGAAACGGCCTTCCTGCGACTCACCTTGAAGTCGTCGGGAATGTTGTCATCGCTGCTGCGCGGCTGGGCAAACAAGCCAGGATCGTGCGCCGACGACGACTCAGCTGCGGTGCCGTACGCTGGCGGTGCGTGGGTGTAGTCGTCGTCGGGCTCCTGCTGGGCGGCGGGCTGGTATTTCGCGGTGGACGCCATGGCTGGGGGTGGTGTTTTCGCGTGCGTTTGCTCTCTCTATTTTGTGTTTTTTCCTCCTCCTCAGGGAAAACGGTTGTACGTTGAAAGGGAAGTGGTTGTTGAAGATCCAAAGGGACACAAAAGGGCGATCGCTGTGGCGGAATGGATGATGCAGAAATCACTGGGTCGGGTGGGGAAAGGGAAAAGTGGCTGATGTGCTCTGGGTGCCTGGAGATTCAGTGTGGCTGTGCAGAGATTGTGGCAGCCCGTGCGATGGGATTGGCTGAGAAGGAGCTCTAAGCTTCTAGAGCTTGGTCCCCTAAAAAAAAAAAAAGGTTAATACTACAAGTATGTAGAAGCTCTCGCTAGCAACTTTGCCGAGATGCCTGTTAGTGTCGGCTGCAGCGCTGTGAAATTCGGTGCTGGCGCGGAACCCATAGAATAGGGCACTTCAAGTACAGTAGATTCCGTCTTGGGCCCGCGCGGGCATGCAAGATGGAATTCCGTATGGGGCATGTATGGAGCAGCAGCTGTATGCGCAAGAGGAGACCTTGAGTGATTGCTTTTCAGGTGCTACCGCCAAGCTTCTTGGTCCCCGCCTTGTACGCGGTAATAGCCTCGGACATGAGTAAGCCATGGCAGAAGACGAAATGCGTTGCGTAAGCCAGGGTCTGCATTTGGCTGTGGAGGGTTCGACGATTAATAGTACTAGATTTCGCTTTTGGGGTGTACGAAGCAAGTTGAAAGGAAATATAATTCTTTTCAGCTGGTACGAGATCACGTTTGACCTGAATCCGGTTGCTACAAGGATTACGGGGTATTGCGCGTTGCGGCAGCGTGTCTGGGATTGTGTTTAAATCCGAGCGCTGCATGTTCATATGTAGCACCCATGTATAAATGATCATAGTATTCGATACAGCTATACATGCTGCTAGTAACTCTTCCCTGATGGATCAGAAATCGAAGCACTGCTCGACCTCGCTTATTTCAGATTGATCGGCCTACGCAGATGTCAAAAAAAAAAAAAAGAAGAGAGAGAGAGAGAGAGAAAAGAGACTTTAGCCTGCTGTCTAAAGATGGCTTGAGCCATTTGTAGACCTCCATACAATATGAATGGTCAGATGACAGTGGAATAGAATATATATGCGTTGTTAATCATGCCATGGACGCACATTTAGGCCCCACCCCCACTTGATCTGGGTTGACTAAGATCAGATTTATTTAGATGCTCCAAAAGGTTCTTTCTTAAGCAATAGTCTTGGGAATAGTAGCACTACTCAGATTATTGTTACACTACAGAAACTAACACATTATCGCGAGATCTTTTTACAGTGGCAGCAGTTTCCCTTTATTATTTCTCAAAGCTATCAAGAACATTATGAGAAAGTGAAAGACGTAGACTATGGGAAACATACGCAGAGGCAAGCTCTTATGCATAAGAAGAATCGTTTTTTTTTTTTTTTTTACAACTCAACAGCCTATGCTCGGCCCACGTGTGCGGGGATGCTTGGCTCTCTCTCCTCATGTGCTCGAGAGGACATACGGAAAAGGTACCCACAAGGAACATGACATCCTAGGTAGCTTCTTGAAAAGACAATGAACGGCAAATATGTAGGACCTAGCATGTAAATCACACAGTAATGACATTCCCTGTCGTCGTAATGTAAGAGGAGTCAAGGAGCATCACTGCCCAGTACTTGCCCTACTCGCTACAACCTACGGCCGTATGACACGACGAAAAAGCTCGACTCGCACGGACCCTACAGAGCGGTTTCAAAAGAGGAGAAATAGGAAAGTCACCATTGGTGCCCACCACGCAGCCGCGCGAGGGCTGAGGTTAATTCAGGGAGCGAATCAGCCCGAGGCTTCACCCGCTGAGGGCGCATCGCACTTGTTGAGCCCAGGGGCGCCGGGGCCCTTAGCGAGGCCCCAAAGAGCGCTTCAGCACACCTCTGCAGCGCCTATTCCGCTAGCGGGTCGCGCAAGGTGCCCTGTAGGTGCTAGCACATGCGGCCGACGCACCACAATGGCCCCCTCACCGCCTAAGAGTTGGCGTTTTCTTGTGATGTTGCTTGCATGCTGTGTGCAATAAGAGCACGGCCTTGTGGTCGTTATAGTGGGACTTTTGAGAAACGTCATTTGAGCCGGGGGGTGCCTGGAAGACGAAACACCAAACGAGGTGCATCAAAAAGTTGGAGAGCCAGGGTTCAGGCTGAGTCTGTTGGACGTGATGTGCAAAGCGAGCTGACTGCTCATATTTTGCCGGCACCAACCAACTTGCAACAGCTGCTCCTATAAGTTGGTTCAACAGAATAACAAGAAGAAGCTGGGAAATCAAGTCAAAGTCAACAAAGGCTGCCTGCCTTGTTCTAATACGAGGACAAACAGACGTAAACGCCACGGCTAATACGATAACCAACGGTACCTGCTGAACTGTGAGAAGTACCTACATGCAGCAGCAAGCAGGCTTTGGCCTCGTTTGACTTACTCGCATCGACTGCTGATCCCTCTGATCTGGCGCTCCACCGCCTTATCTGTCCTTTCTCGCTTGCTTGTTTTTCCGGGTCCCAGCCAGCCTGTGTCTCATCTCTCGCCTGTCTCTGTCCAGCCCCGGCAAGCGTCAATGTCAATGAGTTTTTAAAGCGCCTCGTCCTCTCGCCTCCCCCAGCAGAGCAGCCCTTTAGTACACGCTGTTTACCGAAGCAATTGCGCCGGCCCAGCGGTCCTTTGCACCAAATCCTTCGAAAGCTGCGTTAGGGAAGCTAGCCTGCAAGCTTTGGGCGCCACTCCGCTGCTGGCGCGCCTGCAAGTGTGGGAGGAAAAAAAAAAGTTGCCCAACCAGTAGCCCACAGTGAGACATCCCACCACCCCCACCACACCCTCTGGACCGGCTTCCAACTCGAACCTGGCTGGTCGCAGCAATCTGGACTCACCTCCGCCGTCTCATCCCTATTTTATTCTTGTCATTCGTATTTGCGCTGGTGCAGGGAGTCCCGAGTTGCTCTTTCGCGACCGCTACTTTCTTTCTTTTCCTTTTTTTATTCGTTCTTTTCTTTCCCCCAAAGAGCCCTCGACAACATGGGCGACTCAAATGGCCTTGCGACCAAGGCTGCTGGCGAGAAACCGGCCGCCAGCTCCTCTACGGCTCCCCACGGCTCTCGACTCGCCAACGGTTCCGCGAACGGGCAACGGTATATGCAGACCAATGGCAACAATGTTGTTCTCGTCCGTCGGGTGAGGCGAAAGGATGAAGGGCTCTGGAAGCCTCTCGCTCGCTGGTTCGTTGAGCACCAAGTCGGTATGTTGGATTCCTTGTTTCTAGTTCCCCGCATGTAGCCGCGCAATTGAGTTGCGCACCAGAGCTGTCGCAGCCTTGTTCGGTGCCAAACATTTGCGCTTTTCCTCTCTATGCTGTATATTATCTACAGTGTCTACTACCCTGGGGCATTTGCTGACTTCTTGCGTCTCAATGGACATAGGCCTGTCGCTCAACCTGCTCTCTCTTCTTGTCCTCGCCCACGCCTGTATCCCCAGAGCTAGAATACACACCAGAAAGTTCTTCCACCTCTCTTATTTCAATGAAGCGACTGGCAAGTATGCCACTGGACAGGATGATCTCTGCTTGATTGCGGCTTTCATTGTTCTTTTTACTGGTCTCCGAGCTGGCACCATGGATTATATTCTGGCGCCCTTTGCTAGACTCAATGGCATCACCAACCGAAAAGACATGACCCGGTTTAGCGAACAGGCTTGGCTGCTGATTTACTACATGATCTTTTGGCCTACGGGAGTGGTACGTGATGGAGAAGTTGCCTTGTTTATATGTCGCTGACTGACTGTGACTATAGTATCTGTATGTCAACTCTCCCGCCTGGCTGAACATGAAAGAGCTATGGACCGACTGGCCAAATCGCGAAATGGGCGGCCTCCTGAAGGTCTATATGCTTGCTCAGTGGGCGTTTTGGCTACAGCAAATTGTTGTCATCAACATTGAGGATCGCCGCAAGGACCACTGGCAAATGTTTAGCCACCACCTTATTACGACGGCCCTGATTTCGTCCTGCTACTGCTACCACCACACTCGTGTTGGACTGTTCATCCTGGTCATCATGGATGTGGTGGATCTCTTCCTTCCTGTAGGCTACCTTCTAATTGTTCAAATTGGCCCTATATCTGGTTACTGACTCGACAATTGCTTCTAGGTCGCCAAATGTCTGAAATACTGCGGGTACAAGACGCTATGCGACTTGACTTTTGTTCTCTTCATGGTATCATGGTTCGTGGCTCGACATGTCTTTTATATCATGGTGTGCTGGTCCATCTACGCCGACACCCCTGTAATTATGCCTACTGGATGCTTTATTGGACCGAATGATTCCTTGTTTGGACCTGTGGAAGCCCCTGCCGGCTTTGCTTACCTGATTGAGCCATTCTTCAGCGCAACCGGGCGTGTTTGCTTCAACGAAACGGTTAAATGGGCCTTCCTCACGCCTCTCCTCCTCCTCCAGGGCATTACGATTTTCTGGTTTACCATGATTATCCGGGTTGCCATCAAGGTTGTACGCGGAGATGGTGCTGAAGATTCTCGAAGCGACGACGAGTACGAAGAGGACGAAGACGAAGAGGAGCTCATCTATGAGGAAATCCAGCCGCTTGAGCAAGAGGTGGGCGTGGAAGACCTGGATCTCAAGAGCTGGGAGCGACGTAACGGGCTTAAGAAGCAGGCTTCTGCTAGCGGAGTTAGCTTACCGGGACACAGCGATCGCAAGGAGCTTCTTGGCCGTATTGGCTGTGAGAAACAGGTGGAATGATTTCAAATTCTAGCTTGGGAAAGAGAGAGAAAGGAAAGGAAAGGAAAGAGAAGGGAAGGAAATGGAAGGAAAGGGAAAGGAAGGGAAGGGAAGGGAAGGGAAGGGAAGAAGTTTTATTTCTTGGGACGATGGCGTTGAGGAGTTACAACTGCCCTTTGTCGATTTTTCGATTCAAGCTTCTCATCCCTTTAATGGGAGGGCACGTTGCTTTTTTTTTTTTTTTTTTGTTTCTTTTTTTTGTTTCTTTTTCTTGTCAACATGATACTTTTTTTTTGGGATATCGGGTTACTATGTTCAACTGGTAGGGTTTTGTACCACTGAAAGGGGCTCAGATAGAGCAAGACGGACGGGTTGTACAGACGAGATGATGCTGGACGCCCTGATTGATACCATATGTTATGAAAACTGGCCGATGGGAATGCCAATGGAAAAAAGGCTGCTGTTATAGACTCATAGAGAGTTGATATATCATGGTTGTTATTTGTTATTGTTATATATATATATAGGCACACACACACATATATATATATGTATATGCGGGAAACTCCTTTGCTCTGTTGTTTGCTTATGAAGAGTTACTACTACTATTACTACTACTACACCTTGTGCATCATTTAGTAATTGCAAAATGTAAGATTGATAAAAACTAACAATAGGCTAATACCCCATCATAAATAACCATATCTCATTCCCCTAGCTAAATGCTCTTAGCTCCCAAAAGTTCCAAAAAGATGCTATATATATGTCATATGATTAGATGCTTCGTAAAAAAAAAAAAAAAAAAAAAAAAAAAAGCAATAATTACAGTCAATGTTATTTTTTTCCTTGTCAGAGTTTTTTTTTTAAAATCCCCTTTTACTCTTGTTAATATATTCATCCTCAATCTTCAAAGTCCCTCCTCGAGCATCTCCTTAGCCATATCCTGCAGCTTAAACTTCTGAATCTTGCCGCTCGCCGTCTTGGGATAGTCCGTCACCCAAAAGACATACTTTGGCACAAGATGGCTTGACAAGTTGGTGCGCACCCACCGCCGCACATTCTCCTTTGTCAACCTCTTGGCAGCCTCGTCGTCGTTGTTGCTGTTCGCATCGGCCGTCGTCCAGCCCTCGCTGGGAATGACAAAGGCCGCGACAGCCTCGCCCAGCCTCTCGTCCGGCACGCCCGCCACGCTGACCTCCTGCACGCCGGGCAGCTGGAACAGGCAGTTCTCGACCTCGAGCGGGTGGATGTTCTCGCCGCCGCGGATGATGAGGTCCTTGATGCGGCCTGTGATGCGCACAAAGCCCTGGCCGTCCATCTCGGCCTCGTCGCCAGAGTACATCCACGTGCGGCCGTCGCTTTCCTCGCGCCTCACCTGGGCGGTGCGCTCCGGGTCACCAAAGTAGCCCTTCATGACGAGGTAGCCCGAGGCGGCGAGCTCGCCGCGCTCGCCCAGAGGGAGGACCCTGCTGCGGTCGAGCGGGTCGACAATCTTGACGGTGGTGTGCGGCATGGGCGTGCCGACGGACGAGGTGCGCTGCGTGAAGGGGTCTGACGGCCGGGTCATGCAGCTGACGGGCGCGGTCTCGGTCATGCCGTAGCAGATGACCAGGTCCTCGAGGCCGAGGCGGCGGTAGATTCTGCGCATCAGCGACTCGGGCACGCTGCTGCCGGCGACGATGCCCTTGCGCAGGTGCTGCGGCACGGGCAGGTTGTTGGCCTGGTGGTCCATGGCCTCGAAGACGGAGACGAGCATGGTGCTGACGCCGTAGAGGCCCGTGGCCTGGTGCTCGGCGGCCATGCGCACGGTGGCGATGGGATCAAAGGCCGGCGAGGGGAACAGGATGGCCGAGCCGGTCGTGGCCGTGGCCATGTAGCCGAGCACGGAGCCGAAGCAGTGGAACAAGGGGGGCGGCACGACGATGCGGTCCGAAGGGTCCAGGCCCATGCGGTCGGCGATGAAGGCGCCGTTGTTGAGGATGGCGGTGTGCGAGAGCTGAGCCGCCTTGGGGGCAGAGGTGGTGCCGGACGTGAACTGGATGTTGATGGTGTCCAGCGCATGCAGGGGCGAGTCTGGCGTGACGGCGCGGTCCGAGCCCTCGAGGAGCGTCCTGTAGGAGCCGAGCGCGCGGTACTGCTCGAGCTTGAAGTCGTCGACGATGCTGCCGTCGTGGCTGGCGCGGTTGTCCACCACGATGACCCGTCTCAGCGAGGGCACAGACTCGCTCTGGATGTCGCCATCATTGCGCTGGACGTCGCCGATGATCTTCTCCAGCAGGGCCTTGTTGCTGCGCCCCTTTCCAGGCCGGTAGGCCAGATCGGTGACGGCGCCGATGATGAGGACCTCTGCGCCGAGGTGGCCCAGCGCGGACTCGACCTGCTGGGCGTTGAAGCTCGGGTTCAGGGGCACCAGCACGGCGCCGAGCTTGAAGAGCGCGTAGGTTAGGGCGGCGAACTCGGCCGTGTTGCCGAGGGAGATGGCCACGCGGTCGCCTTTGCGGACGCCGAGCGAGGCGAGGGAGGAGGCGAGGCGGTTGGAGGTGAGGTCGAGGTCATGGTAGGTGAGGGTTGTCTCGAGGGGGGACGAAGACTGAGTTGGTGAGCGGGCGATGACGGCGGGACGGTCGCCGTGGCGGGAGACGACGGAGGCGAAGTGGTCGGGGATGGTGCCTGTGAAGAGAGCGGGCTAGGAGAAGAGCCATGTTAGTATATGTGTGTATATGGAGCTTGAAAATAGGGGGGGTTGTTGGCGTTGAGAGAGCGAGGGGAGAGTGAAGGTTGGTGATCAGGCATTTTGAAGCCTCTCGCTAGTATATTGCTGTGCCCAACAACAGCAAGAAGGTATCTGTCTCTTTCACTTGAACGTAGACATCGCCATCCTTCACTCATATTCGCTTCCCCCTCCCCCCCGCATAGCTCCCCCAGCATTCACATGTCTGCCACTCACCTCCATCGGTCCCGTCCGTATGCTCAACCCCTCAGTGCCCAGAAGCCGCGCCGGCTCCTGCCACTCTGCTCGGCCCTGCAGCAAACTCTCCTCAAAACCGGGCGTGTTCGTCGCTGTCGCTGTCGCCGCACCTGCTGCTGCCGAGCTCAAGCCAGCAGCTCTTCTTCTCAACGCAGCTCGCACTGCTGTTCTGGAGCTCCGGCCAAGGAGAGGGCCAGAGCAGGCCCGTGTGTAGATGGACATGGTTGGCGAATGTGTGTGTTTTGTTTGATGGTGATGGCGTCGTCGTTCGTGGATATCAATATGTAGAAGGCGCTCTCCTCGCCGACGTCATAGCAAGAGACGGAACGTCGCAAAAAAAAAAAAAAAAAAAAAAGTGATGCTATCGTATCGCCAAACCACAATCACACAGAGAAAGAAAAGAAGAGACTCTTTAACAGGCAAAGGGAGGAATGAGGCTGAGGATGAGACAAACAGTAGGAATAAGAAAAGGGAAAAAGCAAACAATCTCCCATTCCAATTTAAAAAAAATACACAAAAATACTTGTTAACCAATCCAACACATACATGCGTCACGCACACACCAACTACCTCGCTTTATAACAAAAGACACACCTACCCTTATTTTTTTTTTTAAGACCGAGGGACCAGAAATTCACAGCATCCGCAGCGCGGCGGCATATCATATCCACCCGAAAATGCAACGAACGCTTTTTCCCCAGAAAAAAAAAATAGGTAATAGGAAACACGCACGGATAGCGATCCAAGAGGGAATCTCCACCGCCCACTTCGGACCGTGTTCATGAGCTGAGTCTACGGAAAGCACCACCAGCACCCAGTTAGCACGTACGTACGTACAGTACAGTGTAGCAATTAAACCAAGCCACACAAAAGAGCCTTTTTCTCCTTCTCCACAAATCACCGCGAAGCTGTCTCTCTTTGGCCTCGGGCTCAAAAGCTCATCCAAATAGGAAAAAACAAGAGAACTAAAGCAAAGCGGCTTTCACCTACGTTGTTGCCCCCCTCCTCATTCGCTTCCCCCCCGCGAGAGAGGGGGAATTTTAAATAGTAAAAAGCCCGATTCCTAAAATGGAGGAGAACTCCGTATGGAGATTGTTTTTTTAGTCCCCGCAGAGATGCGGTCCGGTTCGGGCTGCAGGGGCAAAATATGCTGCCTTTTTATGTCTTTTTTGTTATACTACCACAGCTGATGTTTCGCGTCTAGCCGATGGCCCTGCCCGTATCTGCAGACGTGGCTGTTTTGTATGAAGTCTAGGATTATAGATGGATAACTACAAGGGAGAATGCACGCTGACTCGGGTCTATCATTATTTATCTTCTTGTTATTGTTAAGTACTAGTGTCTTCACAAAAACGAATTTGTGCAAACTATCATGGTCATCAGCTGTACGAAACATACATACATGCTGGGCTTACATAAAAAAAGGGCAAAAGGCCAAGCTCAGCACTGTCTACAAGCGGCAATATCTAAGTACAGAGCCAAACAAAATGCCCATCCATCTTACACGGACAGCACGGATAAGCTCCTTGCATGCAGAGGCAGCGATTCCTTCTTACACCGCGGTCGATGCAACTCCATCGACGGAGCGGCCTCTGCGGGTCCCGGAGCGCGCATGCTGACACTGTGTTTGTCGACGGGATTTAGTGACCTCGGCTCTAATCTGCGGGCTAGGTTGCGGTAGCAGCGCCAACGGCTATATCTGCATTGCGGCGGCACCTGGTGGCGGGCTGCGCGACTGTGCAATTACCAACAGCAGAAAACCACACCCAATGTGCTTGCAGCATAGGCCTAATTATGCCGTTGTGACGGCCTGGAGTGCCGTCCAGACTCGCTTAGCCATGTCTACATGGCCCGATCTAGCTGCGTCATCTTGATCTGGCTAGATGGCCTCGATCCAAGCTAACATGTCACTTGTCAACTCGACGAACTTGGGCAAAAAAGAACCTTGCAAAAGATAATTCGCAAACCGCCGATAATATTGATATATGTGCGTATATATGCTAATCGCAAATCAAATCAAACTCCATCCGGCATCTATCCTCCCTTTCGAAAAAAAAAAAGTCAAAAAAACACAACCCGAAAAATACATGAGTCTTGAGCTTGTCCCAATGCTTGATGCTGCCTCAAATGTTGTAAAAGCCTCCCTTTTGCCTCCCCCTACCGACATACAGCCGCGCAACACTTATGCGCAGAGCTGCGAGAAACGAAAACGATAACAAAAAAGAGAAAATATTACCCGAATATAAGATGATAAACCGATGCGGAATCCAGCCCACCACAGTCGAAGCGAAGAGGAACAAAAATATACAGGTGCTGTTATAAAAAAAGGAAGAAAAGGAGATAACGTGTCCTCCATTTAGCCATGCAGTTATAGGATTTTTGTGAGAGCTCATTGTTGCTGTCCGTCTTCCACTAATCCTCCAAGCTCCTGTTGGACTTCGCCAATGTGTCTTTCGCTTTCGGGCTTCCATGTTCCTGGAAAATCACACTGTTAGCTTGCGTCGATTACGCTTCAGGTATCTCATCCGACGACTTACCCTCAAAATCGTGTTTTACAAAGGCCATAGGATCATCATAATCCTTAGCACCCATCTGGCCAACACCAGGCGAGAAGCTTGTGATGGGCAGAACCACAACGTCTCCAACGCGCTTGCTCGTCTCCATGCCAGTAAAGTTGCGATAGTCAATCTTTCCCTTGCTATGCTCCATATCGAAGAAGCGCTCGTCGTTGAAGTAGTCCATGATGGTGTCTGTCCAGACGGCTGGTCCAGTCAAGTCCACAACGTTGTTGCCCTTGAAGCTCGAGAGCTTGCCCGCCTTCTTCAAAGCCAGCGTCGAGTTGGTGATTCGGCTAATGATGTCGCGCAGCACTGGGTGGCCGGGCTTGGCTTGAATAGTCCATTGGCAGAATTGGATGCGACGGCTGTACCAGTCAGCCCAATCGGCGCGATCGGGGTCCGCCTCGATACCAATAACCAAGCCAACAGTCTCCTTGGGAATCTGCGCGGGAATCCATTCAAGAGCACTGCGTATGGCGTAGGTATCAATGTCGGAGTAGATGCCGCCGCGCGCGTACAGAATGAGGTAGCGGAAGAAGTCGGCCTTGAGGACGGGCAATGGCAGAGCGTGATACGTCTCCAGCACCTCTGGGATGCTCGCATACAGCAGCTGGAGCAGAGTGGCGGCAACAGAGTCGGTGATGACCTCGTGGATGAAGCCTGGGTGCTCAATTGACCACGAAGCCTCCTGCTCGCGGAACTCGAACTCGCCCTCGCCGGGAGTGTGCTTCCATGTCTGCCAGATGTAGGCGGGGAACTTGGATTCGATGTCGTAGGAATACGTGTAGTCGAGCTTCTCGTACGTTGACATGCCCGACATGTCAATCATGGGCTTCTGTGGAGGAGGCGGCGGGACCGCTCGTTGCTGGCTGGCGGCTGCAGCCGCAGCCGCTGCGGCCTCTGCCTCTGCGTCATGCTTCTCGGATGAGCTGGGAGCGCTAGGGCCGGAAGTGTGTGATCGGGAGACGAGGAAAAAGACGGTTAACAGGAATGCCGCAGCAATGAAGGCGCGGCGTGGATTCAGCATTGTGGCGTTTGTCTGGCTTTCGCTTCGGCTCCAAGATTACGTCAATAAGGGTAAGGTGACGTGGGCGAAAATATGTCGATGGAGTAGTTTCCCAGTACGGACTGGATAGAATTCAAGCTATAATCGGACCATGGAATAGCTATCTCGTCGGATACCGCAATATTTCCTGGCGAGGGAAGACCACAGGGGAGTGAAGGAGGAAATAGTAGTTGAAGAACAAGGACGCGAAGAAGACAAGTTTCTCGCTTGCTTCCGCGTGGCAGGGGGGAGATGTGGGTTCTCGTTTTTGATACTATCTCTCTTCTTTCTTCGCTCGATTAGGCGTCGACGGGGGACAGAGATACGAGATGGGCAAAAATACGGAGACCCAATGCAGAAGAAGGAGGAATTAGAGGGGATTGCGAAAGGGGGGCCGAGATGCCACAATGACGGAGACACAATCTTTAGGGTTAAAAGTAATAAACGATTGACGGAAGAAGGAAGGGAAAAAAGAAGCCCTCGGGATACAAGGGCCGTCGACGAGGAATCAGAGTAATGAGGGGGAAAGGAAGAGGTGGTTGATGGAAGAAGGATAAGAAAAATGAAGAGATATGGCTCGAGGCGAGGATGGGGCGGATGCATGCATCGATTTGATGTCACTTTTTTTCTGGCCTCTTTCCGCCTTTGCGACGCCGGTGGGAGGGGAGGCTTCCGAGCTAAAAATTGGCAAACACGCAGAAAAATAGGGGCGCTTCAGCTAGCAGCGAAGCACTGCCAGAAGCCGTTTTTGGTGGCGTTTTGGGGCCGCTAATCTCATCGTCGCCTAGCACGAGTTTACCACGCTGTCGACGCACCTGCGTTGAATGGGCTGTTGTTGAGGCCGGCCTGGCCGTACGAGGATACTATTTATTCCGCTGCAGACATATCGCTGCGTGGCCGATTGCAATGCCTGCTGTCTGCTGTTTTCTCGACCCGGCGGGAACCTGGTGGTGTTGCCGTGGCGCTGCTCTCCCTCCCTCGAGAAGTGACGTTGCCGTGTCTAAGAATAGCCCCGGGATATCGCCTCGCCTACCTCAATCGCATCTCTGACGCTGATCAAACAGGCTCAATGGCACTCCAGCAGCGGGGGAATGCAACAGCCTCGACCAAACTGACGTGATACTCGGGCGATTTGCGCGCGTACCTGCTGCTCGCGGCCGGGCTGCTGGTGCTTAGCACATACTACTACATGTATGTACGCAAGATGCGACTCGCTGCCGCACAGCGAGTGTCAGAAAATAAGGGATCAGATATATGGAGCTGCTGGGTCTGACAAGGCGCAAGCATGAAACGCCAGACTGCCTAGCGCGGAGATCTGTTGGTCGTTTGCAGAGAGATCGGCCACCCTTGGCGCGACGCTACAGCGCAGCGTGCCTGAAGAGCAGAGAGGATTTGCACGTTGCTTACCTATCCATCTATATTTACTTATTTATTTTTCTATGCTCTACACATGCCAGTTGATCATGTATCGGTATGTGATACACACCTCTTTTTTTTTTTTTTTTTTTTTTTTTTTTTCCATGCCCTCCATTTTGGCACGTCAAGAGCCGCATAAATCCGTCTTGCACATTTCATCTCACTGCTGACATCAACGCACCTCAGCTGTGGAGCGACGTCATTTCCTCCGCGGGGACCCCTAAAGCCAGAAAAATTCGCGCTATGGGGGCATCTCGTAAAAACAGAGCAACCTGAAAGTATGTACTTTCTAGCAAGTTAGTAGGCAGTAGCGCATATCAAGTACCTACACCTCTGTCTTGACGATTTATTCTTTTCATGTCATTTCTGCCTCTCCCATAGGTCCGTCGCATCGCATTGCATGCAGCCAAGCAAAACAATCGTGTTTAAACTTGGAGATTGTCTCGTTCCAACCTTAATACTACTATTATCCAACAGCCGAAACCGTACCGGCTCTTGTTTTTTCCCCTTCCTTTAAGGGGAAGCGCCACGGTTACATCCCATGGGCCTTATCAACTCGCAGCACACTAATTAGGCATTTTTTTTTCTTCCTCTCTTCTTTTTCGGCGGACAGGCCACCCCTGCAATCTATCATTTCCGAACATTCATTTCTAGCTAATTTCACACGAGGTCCCTGATAAGCGACGGCTTTTTTTTTTTTTTTTTCCTCGATGGGAACACGTAGATGCGGGCGAATAAGAATTGTTGGTCATAACGTGCAGCGTTTTGATATACTCAATTTATCGTATCATTTTACATGATGAAAAAAAGCAGGGCTAATGCACAGCTTATCTGATTTACTAGGACTCGATATCCAACAGAAAGCAAGCAGCACAAAGTACACGCGAGAAAGAAAAATACAAGCTTTCCTTGGCGAGATTAGTGGCTCGTAATCGTGCATGGCGCTATCAACTCACACACCGTAGCTAGAGCCTCACCGGTTCGTATTCTGCGTCGTATAGTATATGGAAGCCTCGGGAACGCTTCCCTTGCGCAGCTGAAAAAAAAAGACTCCATCAGTTATATATTGCACTAGGCCAATGGGCTTCTTAGTCAAAGAGACATGCATGCGATAGAATGTAAAAATTTACGAGTCCCACAGACATCCTTGTCATGGCGATTACCGAAGTCACAGCAGGGAGAATCGCTGTTACGAAAGCAGAGACCAGCGAGAGCGCCGACGGCGAAGACGGTATCTATAGAGAGCTACATGCTAAAAAAGGTTATAGATTTCTGTCCTAGAATAAACTGTTAAATGTATAAGAGTGCCCAATGTACTTACGAAGAGATGGATCAATGCCAGGAAAGATGGCATATATATATATATATAGAGAGAGAGAGAGGGCCTATAACAATCGCACTCACGGTGCACAGAAACGAATATGTAGTGAGGCCGAATCTAGCACGGTCAAATTTTCAGAATACCGACAGCTTGGGACGGCTATGAGTAATATATAATGATCCGTAAAAATAATATCGGAGTATACCTAAAGAGGGCTAATAATACAAACAGCTACGTATCGTAGCCAGGGAAATAGTATCTAAACGTATGTGCTCCCACCCGGGGCCATCTATACAGAATTAATATTGCAGTTTACAACCCAGATATGCACAAAAATAGAATAAATATAGTAAGCTTTCTCGGCGAGATGAGTGGTTCATAATGATGTCTGGCGCCATATCCAACCCGGTAGTCGGAGCCTCATCTCTCCGTTTTACACCATGCATACAAGACTCGGAAAACCCTCTCGTGGGACCGTAACCAAACAATGGATTCTACTTGTTCAGGAGCACCATAACGCGTGCTGCCCGAGATGAGAGTTTCAATAGTCGGCTGTAACGTACGGTATAGAGCCTTCAAGCTTCAAATTGATTCGATTTCGGCTCGCCTATCGTTTCTGATAGAGTCTCATTCGGCACCAGCTTCCGGTGTACAACTACTATTTCTAAAAATTGTGTAATCAGTCTCAAATTAGTAGTTTAAAAAAAACAAAAAAAGAAAAAAGAAAAAAGAATGCTTCATTTTTCCATATTTCCAGTCTACTTTTCAATTTTTTCTCCACCCCAGTTCACCTATATAATACGAGCTTTTCTAGTGTCCACTAATCTTCGTATTCCACCACAAAATCTAGATCTTTTCTCTCTCTCGCTCGCCGCACGGGCCGAAGAGAGGCGGAGCTTTGGGTAAGGCTAATTGATGACAACGTCCACGAATGATATGACTGAAAGAAAGGAGCAGCGGCAACCCATGCCAAGCGCCGTCGCTTCTACGATGCCGAACAGGGCTGAAGTGCTGACTACTAGTAGATCCAACGATCTATTTTCTTTCCCCTTCTCATTTGTTTGCTTACTTACCTATACAAGCTGAGCTATAGACTGGCTGTGAAATTCGTCTACTCGTGCGAGATATCATTAGCGGCGTCTACGTGGCAGTCAATAGTTGGTTGACCCATACCTTGATGTGAAAGAAGGTCGCACAACGAAATTAAGTATCCGGCGTAGGCTATGGAAACATGACGCATACATACATGCAGGTGGCCAAGATAGAATGTATCCAACGTATCAAGGCCACCCCAGATATTGGATGGAATCGGATGCATGCAGTATTACATATCGCCTTTACCCAAATCGCTTTCTTTTATTAATCTACACTCTTTTGTCTATCCTATACCCTCTCTTTCGGCTAATTCATTTCTTACAACTTAATTTTCCTTCAATGGCTGCGTTCGTGCATTTGCTTTGACTCTCCATTCTCTTGCAAGTTTTCACGGGTGGCCTTGACCCTATGTCTTCTGTAGCACAATCTCTTTGTAGCTGGATGCTGATATACTCGAAAGACCGTACGTTGTTCGCCAACACCGATCCACGGGTTTGCACGGGTAAAAATCGCCCAGGCAAATCGTACAAATAGATTCGGTCTTGAATCTTCAGGGAGCTGGAGGGCAACACTGCCGTGGTATTTCGGCCAGGTTTCCTCAGCGCTTGTCGAGAGAAAATTCATCACATATTGTATACCCATCGGAGTTAATTTGGGTACGATAGCAAAACACCCGTCATTGAAACATTTCTCCAGGTCTTCCCGCAAGGGGAAAACATTAGCTTCACCGGAAATGGTCGATCGGTTGTTATCCATTCCGTTGATTGAATACCACTGGGCTTCCCCTAACGGGACAAGATGTGCTTCAACAGCCTCACAGCCTGTGATGCTGCAGAACTGACGATCGATCGCCCCATTGATGGTGATTTCCGGCCATATATATGCCAAACAATCGTGAGGAAATATCCAGTCTTGGAAGCTGGCCACCATGGGATAAAAAGCTAAAGGAAATGTGTCATCATGCGACATAAAAGAAGTAAAGGAAGGCACAGTGCATGGACTAACTGCATCCTGGAATGATAAAGTAATATTCGTCCTCTGTCAGAAGATCCTCTGGGCCCAAGCTGGTATTATAGGCCGCTTTCCGGTCGAGGGAGAAGTAGCCGCGATAAAAATGATTGCCAGCTAGAATTCCACAGGCTATGCGAGCTGTGTAATGATGCACTCCAAAGGTGATTTCACCAGAGCCCTGAGATATTTGAAAGTCGGTTTTTGGGAGAGATAAAAAGCAATTATGCGGTTCTGGATAGTCAGGGTGTTTGAATTTGACGTCAAAGCTACCCTGGGGATCAGGTAGATGCTGTTCCTCAGCCTGTGCCTCCACGATCGCTGGGTTAGGGGCTTCTGTACCCGTCGTGAAAACACCGGGAGTAGTCATCTAGGAATAGACTGCTAGCACGATAATACACTAGTGGATTTGAGTACAGAGAAATAAGCTTATTGTGGTAGAGTGAGAAGAAAACGATGCCGTGTTGGCAATCGAGCAGGAATAGTGGATGAAATGAAATCATGACTAGAGAAGCGGCAAAGAGATGGTCTGCATGGTCGCTTCCATTGTGATGGATTCAACTCTGAAAAGTAAAACGCTGTCCAAGTGAGACTTCCTTTCGTAGACAAGTCCAATGAGGCTGTCAGATACGATACTATGAAGTAGACGATCTGTAAGGGTCGTGCTCTCTATCTCCTTCCCTCTACGCCTCATACGCTTCAAATCTACATGTTGAGCCGTCCTCTCCTGTCATGACCTAACTGTTTCTACACACATTTGCAGATTTGAGGAAAAAGAGAAAATAAAAAATAAGATCTTAAGAAGGATGGACAAATATAAATAGATATACAATACGTGTATATTCACTGCGCTCAGCTCCCTGTGATGGTGCCCCTATTATCTTGGGAGGCTTTATGTAGTTGCTCATCTTGCAGTCCCTATTTTCTTGTGAACCATTTGTTAGTCCACCTCTTTTCTTTGTTTGTTCTATTTCTGGAGCCTGCCAACGCCCTAGCCAATTCCCTAAGCAGACGATTTGGATGTCAACTGTGTGATTTTACTTCCGTTTCTGGCACTGGCCCGCGGCTCCGCGTTCTAGCACAAAATAAGAATAAAAGACGGCGGCATGGCGGGGAAGTAAAAGTGAGCGGCTCCGTAGCGGGGCTGCCGCAGATAGGAAGAAAATGGAGAGATAACGACGGATTTGAAGATATGGATGGGGAATTTGCATGTCTGTTTATCTCTGGATAACGGCGGGGCATTTAGTGATACGTAAAACAAACCGCAGTATTGAACAGTCTGAATCTATCATTAAAGATTGGAAATACTATTCTGATGCCTTTGGCATGTACGGAGGTACATACCCTCTTATCTTCTGTGTGTAACATGCAAGAGACAATCAATCACGCGTAGCAAAATGCGGCATCTCTATGTCACAAGCCGTTATGAATGGAATGGCCAAGCAAAATACGAGGATTCCATGCCATACTGTACCACCCTCAGTCAGTCCTATGCATCAGTTGTGCGCCCTTTGCGCTGGACCAAACGCCATCAGAAGTAAGTTACATAAAATTGCCTAATCAGGCAACTATTTGCCAGCTCCCAACACAAGTCATTCATCTTTGCCGCAACCCCTCACTCAGTTCCCAGAGTTGGCCGCAAAAGCTGGTTGACGTCTCCGGCTTCCGTTTGCCCATTGACACAACAGATCCAAAAGCAGGCAATAACCTTCACATGAGCCAGGATGCAATGCGTACCTGCTTATACGCCTAATGCAGCTGGGCAATCAGATCATGCCACAACGTGCGAGACCCGGCCCGGCGCCGGTGAACTATCACGGCCATTGCCTTGAGCCTCATGCACGCCCAGCAGAGTATCGCCCCGAACGGGAATGGTCGGGGTCATGTGCCGAAGCGGGATCTTTAACGTTTTGGGGGGGTTTTGGAAGAAAGCCAAACGTTGACCAAACAATGCGTGGCCCGTAGATCGGCGAAAAGCCATTGTCGCTGTAGCCACAGGCTCTGTTATCAGGGAGTGGGCACCAAGACGGCGTCAACAGCGTTAACAGTCTCTCTGATACCGCGCCGCCGGCCGTGCTATTGGCTGCTCTGTGGCGAATAAAACGCGGGGCAAGGCGCTAAGACCGTTAAAACCCCCAAATTTGGAGGGGCGCTGTGGCTGCCCCGCCTCCGCCTTTCCAGGCCCAATCGCTGGAGTTGAAGCTGCGACTTGACTCAACGATGCAGCATCTGGCTGTTGAGCCTTCGATTTGCTAGAGATCGATCATCCATCGCCGGCTTCTATCGCACCGTATGGAAGACGGATTGCCCCCCCGCTCCAATCTTTCGGCCTCGGAAGCCCGCGGGATCCTTTGGATCCTTTGGCCGTGGCACGATTTGATAATGACAACCTCTGAGCATCTACTTAAACATCGCGGTCCGCCAAACGGGGAGAGACTTGCAGAACCGATCATCTTCATCCTCTCTCAACTCCCATACACAAGCATCGGGTTCAGTCTAACAATAGACTAATCTCTTTTTTTTCCCTTTATCTCAGCCACATAGTTGTCGTTAACGCCATCTGCTGAGCACTAAGCAAACACCAGCTCAACCTTGTCTTTCGTCTTAGGTGATATTGCACAGCAAGACAAGTACGGGTTATTTCTTAAAAGCTAGGAGCATCTTCAATTCTACCTTTTCTATTTTATCATCATTATTTACTGCTTCTCAATCGCTGCTTCTCACAATGGCCGTCATCACCGCACCTCGGCCGCATCCGCTGGCTCCACTCTCGGCAGCCGAGCACACCCAGGCCCGCGATGCTGTTGCGAAGCTTCACGGCCCCTCTGAGACCATCTTTTTCAGAGCAATCCACCTGCAGGAGCCCAAAAAGGCTGAGCTGCAGCCATTCCTCGAGGCCGAGCACACCGGCGCTCTGACAGAAGACACCCCGCGACCGGCCAGAGAAGCCATTGTCGAGCACGATGTGATCCGCGCTGATCGTGCCGAGTACATCAACGCCGTGGTGAACTTGGACAACGGAAAGGTGTCGACAGTGTCTGCCCCTGTACCTCATCAGCCATATTTTACTCCGTGAGTCCCTTTTTCGCTTCTGAGCAGCATACACAAAGCAGCTAGCAAATCTAACACGATACTTAGTGGCGAGTTTGATCTTTTCAACGATCATTGCATCAACTCGGATCTGTTCAAGCACGCAATGTCTGAGTTTACGCTTCCAGAAGGATTTGAAGTCTGCGTTGAGCCATGGCCCTATGGCCCTCCCAACGCCGATGAGGAGAACATCCCGCGACTGATGCAGGGATTGGTCTATGCCAAGGACGCTCGCAACGGGAACCCGGATTCCAACCACTACGGCTATCCCATTCCCATTGTCCCCATCATGGACTGGCACACCAAGAAGATCACCAAGGTTGAGAGAATTGCAACTGGCGGCATTGGCGATGAGCTAGAGGCCAAGGTTCGAAGCGACAAGCCCGTCAAGCTGTTTGAGAATCACAAGGGCTGCGAGTATGTTCCCGAGCTGCTTGACGTTCCCCTGAGGACGGACCTGAAGCCCATCAACATCACCCAGCCAGAGGGAGCCTCTTTCACCGTTCAAGACGATGGTCTGATTGAGTGGCAAAAGTGGAGGTTCCGTCTTGGATTCACCCCCCGCGAGGGAGCCGTCCTGCACGATGTTCACTACGACAACCGCTCAGTCATGTACCGCGTCAGCTTCAGCGAGATGACAGTTCCTTACGCAGACCCTCGACCTCCTTTCCACCGGAAGCAGGCCTTTGATTTTGGCGATGGTGGCATGGGCCGCGCAGCCAACAACTTGGAGCTGGGATGTGACTGCCTCGGCGCAATTCATTATGTCGACGCTCTAATGACTGAGCCTGATGGCTCACCATCTCCCGGCAAGGCTGTGGTGTGTCTCCATGAGCAGGACAACGGCATTCTGTGGAAGCACACCAACTTCCGCACCAGCCGAGCTGTTGTGACTCGCAACCGTGAATTCGTGGTCCAGTTCATCACCACTCTGGCCAACTACGAGTATATTCTGATGTTCAAGCTGGATCTTGCCGGTACCATTACACTCGAGACCCGTGCCACTGGCATTGTCAGCGTCACTGGCATCGACGAGGGAAAGACCAGCGCCTACGGCAACATCATGACTCCCGGAGTCATGGCCCAGAACCACCAGCACGTCTTTGCCGTGCGAATCGATCCCGCCATCGACTCTTACAACCCCGCCGATTCGCAAGTCATCATTGAGGAGTCACACACCCAGAAGATTGATCCCAAGACGAACCCATACGGCAACTACTACAAGGTACAGCGCCAAAAGGTCGAGGAAGCTACCTGGGTCGACGCCGAGCCGCGCATCAACAGATTGCTCAAGTTTGAAAACGCCAACAAGAAGAACCCCATCTCTGGCAAGAATCTCGGCTACAAGCTCGTTGCGCCGACGACTGCCATGCTGCTCGCTGAGCCGGAGGCCCTGGCGGCGCGACGTGCGCTGTTTGCGCATCACAATGCCTGGGTGACGGGATACCGAGATGGCGAGCTTTGGGCTGCTGGCGAGTTCACAAACCAGAGCACGCACGAGGTTGGCGGCGTGGCTGATATGGTCAAGCGAGGAGATTGGTTCACAGATCGAGAGTCGAATGGAGCCAACGGTACAAACGGACACGCTGAGGATGAGGGCAAGAGAAGCAGCCCTGTTGTATGGAGTGTGTTTGGCCTGACACACAACGTCCGAGTAGAGGACTGGCCCGTCATGTAAGTTCAATCAAACCGTGCTGCTGCTCTTCTATTGTTCCAGAGGAGACCATTTACTAACAAAAAGTCACACACAGGCCAGTTGAGATCTTCCAGATTCACATCCGCCCTACCGACTTCTTCACAGCCAACCCCGCGCTGGACGTTCCCGGAACCAGGAACAACGCCAGCGTTCTCCTCGGAGGATCCTGCTGCACGTCATCTGGCGACAAGAACAACGCGGCCATGGCGCAGAACAATCCGGTGACGCATCTGCAGGGAAGCGGTGCTGCAATTCCTGCCAAGGATGCTGGCGCAAACGTCGACGAGAAGCTGGGCAAGAGGCTGAGCAAGACGTTTAACGGCATCTTTGGATCGAAGAAGGAGGTCAAGGAGGTTAACTGAGGGAGGGATTTGAAGAAAAATAGCTTTTTTTGATTTGTAGATTTTGTGCATACTTTTTTTTTCTTGTATTTTATGTATAGCCTTTTTTTTTTTTTTTTTTTTTTGCATTCAAGTTGTATTAAACAAGAGATGAATTTATTCCAATAAAGCCACCCAAGCTACTTCTTATTTTTTAAATATCCTCATAATATACCAATACATACGTACGTTGTACACATAAAATACACTTGTATCTATAATCATCCATTCATTGACAAAAAAACTTAGTGGTTGATCTTGAGCGAGAAATCCACATGAGGGACACCCTGATGGATCGAGCTTGTAGAGATGATGTCCACATCTATTAAAATTGTCAGCAACCAATAACGCACATTCACATAGTCAAAGCAGAGAAGACTCACCATTGCACACATATGGCTCAACGTTATCCTCCCTCAAACCCCCAGACACCTCCAGCAAAAAGTGCTTCTTGCCAGCCCACCTCTCCTTCAAGCTCCTCGCCGCAATCTTGACGCCATCACCCGTAAAGTTGTCCAGCATCACCACGTCCGCGCCGGCCGCAATCGCCTCATCGGCTTCAGCCTCGCTCTGCACCTCGACCTCAATCTTCATGCTGAACCCCGCAACCGCCTTCGCCGCCGCCACCGCCTCGGTGATGCTGCCCCTGCTCCAGACATGGTTGTCCTTGAGCATCACCATCGAGCTCAGGTCCATCCTGTGCCCGTCCGCGCCGCCAACCAGCATGCCGTACTTCTCCACCAGCCGAAAGCCGGGCGTCGTCTTGCGCGTGCCCGCCAGCACGCCCCGGTATCCCGCCGCCCGCAGCTTCGACACCAGCAGCTCGCTCTGCGTCGCCACGCCGGAGCACCGCGCAAGCATGTTGAGCGCAACCCGCTCGCCGAGCAGCAGGCCGCGCGCGGGGCCCGTGACGGTGGCGACCTTCATCTTGCCGCCGTTGCTGCTGCTCAAATCGAGATGCGATCCCTCCTCGGCGTGCCACTCGACGGTGCAACCGCACTGGTGGAAGACCTCGTCAAAGAAGGGCCGGCCGGCGATGATGCCGGCGGATTTGCCCCAGAGGGTGGCGGTGCGGGGGTGTTCGCCGACGACGAAGCCGGCGTAGTCGAGCGAGGGCGTGTCTTCGGCGAGCCAGGCGGTGACTTGGGGCTTCCAGCTCGGGGGGAGGAGGTTGGCGAGGGATGGTGGTGATGCCGAGGCAGACATGGCTGTGATGGTGATGGTTATGATGCGGATGGCTGTAAGAGTTGATAGTTTGAGGGGTGGTGAGGAGAGAGCGGAAGAAGTTTAGGAGGCTTGGGTGAAGGAGTGGCTGTTAGAGGAGAGAAGAGAGGGAGAGAGAGAGAGAGAGTGAGAGAGAAGATGGCGACGAATTCGGGACGAAGTTGTCAAGAGGTTTAGTCCTCGACCACGTTTGCGACTACGGAGCTGCGACGCTGGAGCGAGCGGCTTCCAGCGGATAGCCGGCGTTCGGAAGAGGTGGGGGCGGGCCGAGTCCAGCTGCTGATCCCGTGCTGTAGATTGAAGGTGCGTTACCCGAAAAGCCTCTCTATTATGTGTCCGTATTGCATGTGATGAGTGGTATAAAGAACACCAATAGCTTTTTTTTTTTTTTAACTATTGTATTATTGTTCAATGCCTTGTATCGTCGTCGCCCTTCATTGACAACAGCACTGACAGTGTATCGTCTTGCTCCACATATGGAATTACGCTGAGACCGATGCCTTCTTCCGTCAACGGCCGCTTCAATCTTTAGCAATACTTTTTGATCGCTTTTGTTTCCAAGGAACCAATAGGCTTGACACATCGCGACTGGACATGGCGGTAAGTGGAAGAGTTCGCCCATGTGTTTCAAGAGAATCGTGTCTGAGTCGATGGCAATAACACGCCCGTACTGAGTCTGGTTAAAAGCGAGCAGCTTGGTATAAGAATTGGCCCATGTATCTTGGAAACTATTAGTAGCGAATGTACTTGCTTATATATTTGCCATCCGGAAAGCAAGGCACACGCACCGTCGACAGCATCCTTATGTTGTATCTGAATCGGCGCCAGTTTGACTCCGTATTCACCTCGCGCCTTGACCAACAATTCTCCTTCTTGAGAACCTCCGCCATCCAGGTATTCGGGGATGAATAGAGGTTGTTGGTAGGCACGATCTGTGGTGTTTATGGGCGTGAAGATGAGCAGCTATCGTAAAGAATATAATAAGAATGGCGCGGCCTCGGTGAGTGCTTACAAGAGCGATATAGTACGCAGTAATATTCTCCAAACTGGAATCCATGACTATAGCACCATGGCATTACATAGTCAAACATGGCTTTATCAAAGAGCCTAGAATGGATTGTCTCAGGATGTAGGTGTTATTTTCTCAAGTCATAAATACGAGGTTCGTATTTGAGACGGTCTGGCTTTTGAATCTAAACAAGCACGCGGTTGATGATATCATTTCAACCAACTCTCTTGTTGTCTAAGAAGTAGATGTATAGCTACCTTCTTTGCCATTGCGCAAGATACACGGATACAGCTTATAAGGCACGACAAGCTCAGGTCGATAAGATTGGCAAGCTAAGGGACATTCAAACAGTTGGGACACTCAACCAAAGGATCACAGTATTAAATATAAGAGGTTACTAACTAACCCATATGTCTCTTCACTTTTGTGAGAGCCCTTGGCCACAACCATCAGAGGCATTGAGGGTTGTCACTCATCAGTGAAAGACGCCGCCAGTCTCCAGTTGCGAACAGTCAATCAGGAGCAACTGTCTAAATTAGTCTCTGAAGATACACATGGTTAGATTTCAAACACTTTCCAATTACCAACTACTACATACCAAATCAAAAAATCTCATGAGCCCATGCAGCCGAGGTCGGCAGAATACGTCTAGGTACGTACATGTAGCATCGGGCATCATCTCAGTGCCCCTCCACGTTTGGTCTGGCGGGGCATTCCAGATCCGCGCCGATCTCCGTAAGCTTTGATCAATAACAGCCATTGACTCCTTCTCTATATATCATCTCTACATGATCAAATCATCATTCACATCACCACAAGCTTCTCTTCCTTATCTGAAGCTGCTCTCCTTCTCTCCTCCATCCTCTCCTCCTTCCCTTGCTTACAAGGTTTCGGATGGTCGCGCCGACTACCGGCCTTCTGACGCCACCGATTGGAAGCTCCAAGCCATCTCCACTGACCTAATCCCAGATCCAGATTATTTATTACATACGTGCATCCGTCGGGCTTGAGCCGGTGCCAGCCTGCGTTAGACGATGACATGCCCTACCCGAAACTCGATTTCGCTGGGAAACGATAACAATTCGCCTCTCACGATAACTCGGCGGCCTCTCTTTCGATACTGCAAAGGAAGCATTAATCAATAGCTCGAGATGGGAGAGACGGCAGAGAAAGCGGCCTGCAGAACCGCTGGCGACAGACCAGGCCTAGACGCCGAATACTACCATCTCGGCGACCTGCATCGCCCAGTTTCGACCAGCAGTCCCATCGCCCAAACATGGTTCAACCGAGGCCTGGTCTGGTGCTACGGCTTCAACCACGAAGAGGCGGCCAAATGCTTCGAACGCGCCATTGCCCACGACCCCGGCTGTGCCATGGCCTACTGGGGCCTCGCATACTCCCTGGGGCCAAACTACAACAAGCCGTGGGACCTGTTTGGCCGGAGAGAGATTCAAAACGCTGCAGGCCGAACGCATCACGCCATCGAAAAGGCCAAGGCCTGCGCCGATTCTGCGACGCCCGTTGAAAGGGCTCTGGTTGACGCTCTTCGGTACAGATATCCAAGGGCCGACGCGCCAACCAAGACTGACCGCCCGATATGGAATCGAGAATACGCCGATGCCATGGCTTCGGTTGCGGCCCAGTTTCCTGACGACCTGGATGTTGCCACCTTGTACGCCGATTCCATGATGAATCTCACGCCCTGGGCGCTCTGGGACATCCGGACCGGCAATCCAGCCTCGGATGCCCGCACACTGGAAGTGAAGCGAGTCCTAGACCGTGGCATGTCTCTCGAGGGCGGCAACCGACATCCGGGCCTGCTCCATCTGTACATCCACCTCATGGAAATGTCCAACACGCCAGAGGCAGCCATGCCGGCAGCCAACAATCTTCGTGGCCTCGTCCCAGACTCGGGCCACCTCAACCACATGCCCAGCCATCTCGACATTCTTGTAGGCGACTACTCCAGAGCCGTCGTCGCCAACTCCGATGCCGTCCGCGCAGACGAAAAGTTTCTGAAGCGCGAAGGCCCCATGAACTTTTACACGCTCTACCGAAGTCACGATTATCACTTCCGCTTGTACTCTGCCATGTTCTCCGGCCAGTCCAAGGTGGCCCTCGAGACGGTAGAGCAGCTCGAGGCAAGCTTCTCAGAGGAGCTTCTCCGCGTCGAGACACCGCCCATGGCAGACTGGCTGGAGGCATTCCTCGCCATGCGCGTACACGTCCTCATCCGCTTCGGCAGGTGGAAAGACATCCTGGCGCTGAAGATACCCGAAGACCAGGATCTCTACTGCGTGACAACGGCTCTGACACACTACGCAAAGGGCATGGCCTTTGCAGCATTGGGCCAGGTAGATGAAGCCCGCGAACAGCGCCAGCTATTCGCCGAGTCTGTTCCCCGTGTCAAGCCCAGTCGCACCCTCTTCAACAACAAATGCATCGACATCCTCTGCGTCGCAGAAGCCATGCTCGACGGCGAAATCGAATACCGGTCAGCCAACTACCACGCCGCCTTTGCTCACCTCCGTGAATCCATCGTCAGATACGACAGCCTCCCCTTTGACGAGCCCTGGGGCTGGATGCAGCCCGCGAGACATGCCTATGGTGCACTTCTCCTCGAGCAGGGCCATGTCAGCAAAGCACTCAGTGTGTACAGCGCAGATCTGGGCATTGATGATTCTTTGCCGCGGGTTCATCGCCACCCGAATAACGTCTGGTCACTGCACGGCTACCATGAGTGTCTGGTGAAACTGGGCAGGATAGCAGAGGCGAAGGAGGTGGAAGGCCCGTTGAGGAAAGCCATGGCTGTGGCCGATGTGCCTATTACGTCTTCGTGCTTTTGTAGATTAAGGACGGCTAAGATATGATGTAATGATGAGAATGCGAATGCGAATGTAATGTATTGATTGATTGATTTAGTTAGCCTAGCCAGTATGTAGTTTACAGAATTTTACTTAAAGTCGATATATATATATATATGGTTACTGGTTACACATCAAATCACACGTCTAGATGTTGCAAGGGAATGGAAGTAGCCTTACCTCACCAAAGTCTACACAGCAATCTACAATCAATGAAAGGCCGTGACAGGATTCACAGGCTTCAATGCTACGGCCAAAAACACGAACGGCGCGGGCGGGGGCATGCGCATCTGCTGCTCGACAGCAGAGCGAGATCATTGCTAGATAAAAAGCGTTGCAACCATGGTCAGCAACTTGTATCGGGACAGTCAAAAAAACAGTCCATAACCAAAAGCCAAAGAAAAAAAAAGAAAAGAAAAAAAAGAAAACAATCATTCCAAAAACAAACAAACAAATCATGCGCCATCCTGGTCCTGTTCGGTCGATTTGCTGGTCATCACGTCATTACCCATAATCCTCGCCTTCTCCTGCGCCAAGAACGCCTCCTGCTCCCTAGCACTCTTATCCAAGTCGAGGAACGTCCAGATGCCTCCCGTGCTGACAATGGTCAGGGCAAACAAAAAGTAAAAGGGGGCGCTGTTGTTGCTGCCGTTGGGCGTGGCATCGATGATGGCGCTGCTGATGAGGGGGCCGATGAAGCTCGATGATTTGCCAATGATGTTGAAGATTGAGAAGAAGAGAAATTCGTGGCCGCGGGGGGTTACTGAGCTGATCATGATCTGCGAGTAGCTGTACCACGGGCACACGAAGAGTCCGTAGAAGGCTTGGTACACCCAGACTTCCCATTCGTTGTGGAAGCCGAATTTATCGGTCCAGTTGCCGACCATGCCCCAGCCGTCGAGCAGGATGATGGATACCATGACGGCGTTGAACATGGTCTTGGCGCTGAGGTTGAACTTCTTCTGGATAAGCCAAAAGCCACCGATGCCAACGGCCTGGGCGACAATGCCCACGATGAGGAGGTAGGTCAACTTCAGCGTGTCGTAAGCGACGACTTGGTTCTGCAGGGTGGAGATGACGGTAACTGTCGTGTTTAGCGAGTCTCCAATGAGGAAATATCCAGCAAGGAAGATTAGACTCTGCTTCAACTGTCGGATCTGAGTCATTGCTTCATAGAGCTGCCAAAAGCCGACTGTAACAATATTATAGCCAGGCGGGATCTGCATGCCCGGGCGCTTCTTCTCAACAAAAAACCACGGAAGCGAGAGGACCAGCCAGACAGCAGTCGCGAAAGCGATGAGCACAGACAAGCCCCAGTTATTGTTTTCGGTGCTGTCGTCCACTTTGACGCCAAACATGATGCCCACGATGATGGCTAGGATTACAACCTCGCCAACCGACTGAATGTAGAAAGAGACGTTGCTAAGACGGCTCCGCTCCATCTCATCGCGGCGGTCCAGCTCTTCCAGCGTGATGTCTCCCGATTCATATTGCAATCGTGAGTCTTTGAGTTTCGTGGTATTGCGGGCTAGAGATGGGAAAGCGGCAGTCCAATATGTCAAGGTTAGCTGATACGCAATCAAACCGACAATGTATAGCGCGGTAGCAATCTTCCACTGCTCGGGTTTGTGGACGCCGAGCCAGCCAAATCCAATACCGTAGGCAATGACAGACCAGACAATCAAGATCCATCGACGTCCAGTGCCAAAATCGGCGTAGGCACCAATAATCAGAAACAGAGCGGCTTGCAGAGCAAAAGAAATGCCGTTGGCGAGCAAAACGATGCTATTCACATCGCGATCTCGGCCAGCAAATTCGAGGAGGCCAGATTCGGGAGCAGCCTGAGAAAGCAGGTTTTGGAAGGCCGTAGGCCCAAAGTTGAAAAGGGACAGGCCATTGGCGCCGATGTAATAAGCGTACCACGTCCAAATTTCCCACTTGGTCGTCGTAGGTATGTCGCCTTCAGCCAAGGCCGGCATCACTGTCCCTGGAAGCTCATCGGCGACTTCTATAGTTCTTGATGGCTCAGAAAGGTCCTTTTTCTGTGCATCATCGTCTCGATTCTGAGCATGATTCGAGCTGTCGTTGGGGTGTGGCTCCAAGGCCACTTTACTCGGAGAACTTAGAGACATCGTGTATAACAACACTGCTCCCAAAGCCGAACAGGGAGACAATGGATGAGGGATTAACAACGCAGAAAATACATGAAATGTGGACAAGACGATGGCTTTTTATTCTCTTTTTTTTTTTTCCTAAAACTTTTTTTTTTCCCGATAACGAGCCAACGGGAGGCATGAGGGGTTTTAGCTCGTTCAATCAGCCAGCGCGCGCTCAGAGCTCCTCTTCTTATCCCCCAAATGCCACTCTGGGAGTTGTGAAACTCTGGTTACATTGTGGATGTCTCGGCCCCATATGGCTTAGGCCTCTTTTTCCTGATTATATGAGTGCCTGTATAGCTTGAAATGGCGCCGGTTAAGACGGATTAACGATAGCAGACGACGGCGTTTGTGTTGTACAAACTCGACGAGCGTGAATGTTAGCCACATGGATCCCGGCACACCTACGTCACCGTGGGTGAGCATCCCTGCAAGGCTTCCTCTAGCCCCGTAGCACAAATCAGCCGTTCGCGGTATTTGCTCCGTGGTTTTATCTCGCAACCGGCACGAGCTGAACGATGGGAACGATGGCAGCAACAAGCCCAATATGGGAGCGGCAGGGAGCGGTGGGAGCAGAACAATCTGGAAGCCAGCCATCGGGAGTCTAAATAAAGTTGACCAGCAGCATGTCCTTGCTGGCGGGAGGGAGGTAGCGTTAAGAGATCCGACGAGCGTAAGGGCTGGAGCGCCAACCCAGAGCAGCAAGATTCAGGGCCAGAGGCTGCATCTCAAATCCCACCACCTAAAATATCCCCCCGCCACTTTTCTCCGCCCGGGCTAGGCCAATTCAAACCGCTCGTCCGTCCGCTGTTGGCGAGCCCACAGAGCCAAAAAGCGAGGCGATCTCACGATCTTCCCCCGCATGAGCCTCCACGTGGAGGTGATGTGCAGATGGCGAGACGCCGGGTTTTTGCGTTTCCATAAACAGGGCAAATTGCTCCCACAGCCAAGCTTTCCCAGAGTTTTTGCGCGTTGTCGTCGAGCGATTTTCCGCAGCTCCCTCAGGCCATCTGCTAGCAACATCAGCACGAGCATAACGAGTGGCGCCCACAGATACCCTTGCAGCAGGCCATAATCCACAGAACCCCATGTGGATGCAGGCAGATGGTCGTGTTAGCACCGGCGTGGATCCAGTTCAGCCTACACGATGCTGCAAGCGTGCGATTCAGGCCAGGCCGATAGGACGGTTGTGCGTTTTGGAGGCCTGCCATTGGCTGTCTTGGCTCGTGTTTCTCACCGAGTTTGTGAAGCACATGCGGAATCCGGTAAGAATCGCCCAAAGATGCAGACCTGTCGTATTTTGACTCGCGGTGGAAGAATGCGCATTTTAAAATGAAGCCAATGCGTGAGGATATTGCGTTGAATTGTGCATTGCCTGCTGCCTGAGGTATCCTGCAGGAAAGAGAAAGATACGTATCTTCGCCGCTGCGCACCTTTCTAACGGCAAAAAATAAACCGGCAAAATATTTCAATTCTTTCGTTCACAAATTCTTTTGCCTGATTTCTCTTGTTTCACCTTTTTCCCTTTTTGGCCTCAAAGATCAAGTCAATGTGGCCAAAGAGGGTCAGTTTAGCCCCGGCGTCCCCTCTTTTATATAAGGAATCATTATTTTAGATCGCTCTAGTGGCATGAAACTGAGCAGAGAGGCAAATTGATTCGGCCCTGCTATCAATCCACTGTAATGCTTGCTGGTTACATGCAGATTCTCCTGCCGCATAACATTATACCGAAAGTCGTCGGCGAACTCCATCCACTGATGTTGTAGCTGAATTACTAAACTTGGCGCGGCGTCTTATATGGATCTTGATCCAATGGCCCTCTACGCCTGCGTACCCAGATTCACAGGACTTGATACATGACAGCAAACAATTATATGTATATGTCAACTGATAGAAAATAATGATCAAGGAGTTGATCCATTTAAGAAAAAGGGAGCGCGAATATAACATATGCAAAGCAATTGAGCTAAACAAACTTTTTCATAGATGAAAGGATGCGAGAGACTAAAATCGTAACTTATTATTACATATCTATGTCGAAATCTAGTAGACACATTTAACAAGGAAGATGTATCTCAGGGTCTAGCATGGTAGCTAGATATCGCATGCATTGAAACGATATTCCAGTCTTACGTTAATAGTCAAAACATTAGCACCCATATCACTCAATAATGTACACATCTACGTCGGCATGGTTGGACGGTGGCGAGTACAAATTTCTGTCTACGTTGCACCTCATTAGAGGAACCATTGTGATTGGTTAAATTGCTGGCCCGAGAGTCTACTCAACCGTTTCTTCCTCTGATCGTCTCCACGTGGATACATGTAATCCGATATACTCGTTCCCTTTGAAGCGAACAAACGTCAGGATTTAAGCTTAGATTTGTGAAGTCCGCTTAATCAACTCTCTAAACAGACAATTCATGCCGTTTCGTTTCCCATATGCTTCAAATCTAAGCCTTGTCATCTCCAAAAACTCCTACCCAAGCTCGTTGCGCTACATCTTAAGCCGCAATGCTGTTATCCCCTCAGATTAAAATATGACGGTTAACATAATCCAATAAATGATGAAACCGAGATATTCAAATAGACAAGACAAAATTATATTCTGCTTAGTGGAATATACGTCTTGGAAATACAGAGTTAGATACAGCATGCCAACATCTTTGAATGGGATCATATCTCAATTTCTTAGAATGAAAGATACACGTTCAACCAAGTTAGCTACAGTAGTAGTGCAGATACGATCAGATACTATAATACCTAGCTATCAAATCGAATCACAGTCATACACAGTATATTGCTTGTTTGCATATATTCCAAGTGTACACATCGTGCAAATTGAGCCTCGTGAGAATGACGTTCTCATAGTTGAATGGAAGAAGTTGCCTGCAGATCAGCATCCACTGATTCCTTTAGTGACATGCATGACGATGTAACCACATGGTTGAGAGGCAGGCGCATCGAATTGGCCGAGTGGCGCCAGCCTTGCAACAACTCTGTTCACCTCGCCAATCACGTCGATCAGAGCACCAAAGTGATTATACATGGATGTGAGTCCGTGGAGGGGCTACAGTGTGTGGACGGATGGAGAGTGCTTAGGTACAAGGTGCTGCTGTTCCTGTATATACCAAGTCGTCATTGCGTCTTGATTCAATGGGCAAAACAGGATCAATCGCAACGACGCAAGTCGCCCGTAGATCTGCAATAGATTAAAAGCGACACTTGGAAAAGTCATGCCAGGTATAGGGTGCTGATATGATACCCTTAACTCCGGGCAAGCCACAGTTTGCTAAGTAAATAACATTCCAAAGTTAAAGAAGCTTTGCATAGCACGGCTAACCCCGCGGAACCTGTAAGTGATCTGTAGGAAATTCTAAAGCACAGCTGCATATGTAAAGTGATAGGCAGCAGAATTGTTTTGCTGACAGTTCCACCGTTGATGACCACGGCATAAAGCTGAAAAGACACATGACAATGCTTGCTCCAATGAAAGATCATCTGCGCTGATCAGGGTCCCTGCAGTTTGCATTCTCGCTGAGACTTGAGATTGAAATCAGGCACATAATTATTACAGCGTCGTGGTCACTGCTCTCCAGAATGTTTCACCATGTGGAAAAGAGGGCATCTGGAGCATTGGGGCGCCGAAAATCCGGGGAAACTGGAGCATGGGAAGAGCCGACTCCAAAAAAAAAATATGGCGACATGCAACGCATTGATCAATTCGCAGTAGATGTCACCGCTCGTGAGTTTGTTCAGCGGATGGAGTGACTGCGGGGAATTTTGCGGAGAATTGGGCCATGCTTGGATGCTGATGCTTTGTTACTGTAGAGTAAAGCGAGCATTAGTAAACGCAGGCATCGTCATTGTGCTCTCGTCTTGGAAAATCCGACGCCGATCCGCTTCATTGCCATCGCAAGTTGCGCGCAGGAGCTTTCTTAATGACGTCGGAACACGGCCGGAAATAGCTGATGGCTTGGTGGTGGCTGTTGGGAAGCATCGGGAGAATGAAGCCAGAGCTGGGCTAGGCTCAGAAGGATGGCTTCTTGCGCAAATCATGTTGTAGGAATCGCTGTGGCACCGGCATAGAAGATATTATGGTTATTACATCACTGGCTAGACGCCACGATTACCATCTTTGGCAATCCCGATGGGAAGTAGGGTAGCCAGAAGTTAGAGAAGGCTCCGAATTCCTCATGAGAATTCGGCGGGCGAAACCATATTCTCCGAAAAAAAGGAGCCCGTTTTGATGCTGGCCATTTTGAACAAGTGCGGAGGGAGCAAAGAGCCGTTTAGCAGCGGTCACTCGCCTCTTTGTGCATATAATGTCACATCATATTGTGTGTACTTCATGTATCCACGACCCTGTCTTCTCCAGTTCTCCAGTTCCCGAGGTGGGTCAAGATGCTTCGTGGAGCTCCAGTATTGAACCGGGAGGATACAAAGAAAACAATAAAAAGATCCGCTTTTTCTCCAGGCAACGAGATTCCCAGACAAAGCAGCCTATAAGTGACGATGGCCCCCCTACAGTACGCAGCCTTGCTGCGGAATACCGTGCTGTGTGTGCAGGAGAACCAAGGTTTGGGATCCTGGGACGCCTTCTCGCGAGGTGATCGGCGTTGATGGCGGATAATGCCTGTTGGTGCCGGCCCTTAGAAATCACAGGAGCCAAGCGGCATTCAAGCATTGCTGATGATTAGGTTGGTGGCTGACGCCTCCGGTTGGGGAAGTTGGAGGAAGATGGAGGGCGACTTACATGCAAGACGCGATAAGGGGAGCATGATATAACAGTCAAGAGTGTCCTTCGTGTCGACAATGATCCTTTGGAGAGCTCCATTTATCATATGTCATGAATATAATGCTCCCAAGTCCCCTTGAAGCAGTCCAAGTATCCGGAGCATCTATCCAAGCTTAATCTTCTACCTGGACATAGGGATGCAGGTGCAGCTTGTCCTCTTGCCCATGCAATCTCACTTACACGTATCTGTGCTCCCTGACTACCAAGAGCTGCGCGTATCAACAACTCCAGCTTTGACTTAAACCCCTCGCCCATCCTATCTTCATCATTGATTATTGGAACCAAGCATCTGTGCGCATCATGGAGAAAAAGGACAGCATTAGCTCTCATGATGGCACTGAGAACGTGGAAGATGCGCCTCGGCGGGGCTCCTTTGTCAACATAGAGAATCTCTCTGCCGTCTTCGAAAATCCTCTCAAGCAACGCACCAAAGAGGAGCTCCTGAAAGACGTTGGGGAGTTCTGCCGGATCCACGATCTCAACGACTATCTCGATGACTTCCGCAAAGGCGCCCTGGCCGCCCAGAGTCCAGAGTCCTTACAGTCCCTGTCAGAACTCACCGCAGAGGACAAAAATCTCATCGAACGCGAGCAGACGCATCGTTGGTCTCATCCATTTATGCTCTACTGGCTTTGTTGCATGTGCTCCATGGCCGCTGCAGTGCAGGGAATGGACGAGACGGTCAACAATGGTGCTCAGGCGCTGTACTTGGCAGATCTCGATATCGCGGGTCCAAACGTCACTCGGTTCTCTCCATCCATGCAGGATAATATTACTGGCCTCGTCGTCGGCGCTCCGTATCTCTGCTGCGCTGTCCTTGGCTGCTGGCTGACTGAACCCCTGAACAAAGTTCTCGGGCGGAGAGGAACCATCTTTATTTCTTGCTTCATCGCTGCTGTTGCGTCGATTTGGGAGGGCGTTGCCAACTCTTGGGTGAATCTCTTCCTTGCTCGATTTGTTCTTGGACTCGGAATCGGCCCCAAGTCATCGACAGTACCCGTATACGCTGCCGAGTGCAGCCCAGCACCGATTCGAGGTGCCTTGGTTATGCGTAAGTCTCCATCGCGCTACCCATCCCTACAAGATACAGTGTAGAGCTAACTGAGAATTTTCAACAGAGTGGCAGATGTGGACGGCTTTTGGCATCATGCTTGGCAACATAATGGGTGTCGCCTTTGGTCCATCAACTGGCATCAAGCCTAGTCTCGGCTGGCGTCTCATGCTTGGCAGCACCGTTGTTTTGCCCCTAATTGTCTGTGTTCAAGTTTATTTCTGTCCAGAATCCCCTCGGTATGTGTTTGTGGCCATTTGTGCTTTATATAGCTTGACGCTGACTTCTTTTGCAGTTGGTATATTCAGCATAACAAAGTTAAGAAGGCCTTTAGGTCATTCCAGCGCCTTCGACACTCCAACATCCAAGCCGCCCGTGACACTTATTACACATATGTGGGAGTAGAGCTCGAGAGAGAAGTTAATAAGGGCAAGAATCTCTTCACGCAATTTGTTGAGCTTTTTACTGTCCCTCGTAACCGTCGTGCCACATGGGCCACTTGGATTCTTATGTTTGGGTAAGTAAAAGCGACCACCATCTGTATTATTCGAAATCCATACTGATTGCCATCTTTCTTTTATCTAGCCAACAATTTTGTGGAGGTAAGAACTATCATCATTTCTTTTCTTTCACATTGTAGATGCTAACTTACAACGCAGTGAATGTCATCGCATACTACAGCACCACTATCTTTGTGAACTCCGGCTACTCCACCAACTCAGCTTTGCTTGCATCGATGGGTACTGGCATTCTCAATTTTGTATTCGCTATTCCCGCAATTTTCACCATTGATAGATGGGGTCGCCGAAACCTTTTGCTCTTTACTTTTCCTTTCCTATGCATCTTTTTGCTCTGGACCGGAATGTCCTTTTTCATCCCTGATGACCCAAGCAACATCAAGAAGAGAGTCGGCATGGTTACAACTGGCATGTATCTTTTCGAAGTCTTTTATTCTCCAGGCGAAGGCCCGGTGCCTTTTACATACTCGGCAGAGGCGTTCCCAGTCCATGTCCGTGATGTGGGCATGTCGTGGGCTACCGCAACAACTTGGTGTTTCAACTTCATTCTATCGTTTACCTGGCCATCGCTCCAGAGAGCATTCACCTCTCAGGGTGCATTTGGGTGGTACGCAGCTTGGTGTGCCGTTCTTTGGTTCCTCATCCTCCTCTTTGTTCCCGAGACCAAGGCACTTACCCTTGAAGAATTGGATCAAGTGTTTGGTGTCAGTACACGCAAACACATGAGCTACCAAATCAAGAATGCCTTGTGGCATTTCCGAGTTTGGGTTCTGCGTCAGAAATTGGAGCCTCTTCCTCCGTTTTATCGCCAAGCTGAGAGGCTGCACAAGTAGAGACAAGATGTGATAACACAGTTTATAGACTGATGTTCTTACAGAAGCATGACACACGCTTCACTGATGTTTTTTGGTGGGAGGTGAGAAAAGACGGTAGATGATGCCGCATGTTTTGCTGCGTGTTTGGGTAATGGGCTTTTTTGTATTGTTATGATACCGAGTGCACTCATGAGTGTCACCTTGTTAGCTGTATAGTAGCCGCAATGAATGAGATTTGAGTATTGTATATGTAATCAATTGTATTTCTCTGGACTTCGCACGTCTGCTGTTTGATGTGTTTTGAGTCTTGATATAGATCACTGATGCACTGAAAATCTAAAAAAAAAAAAAAAAAAAAAAAATCTGTTGGCTGGAGCTTGCACTTGATAATCTAGATTCTATTCTAATAAAACGACAAGCATGCATGAAATGGCGCCGCGGGTGACTCACCGGCGGTGAAGTTGGGGCTTAGGAGCGGCTGTGCAGATCTAGGCTCAATTCAACAGATGGTGCCCAGAGTATCGGATAATACCAAAGAACGCCCATCGCATAAATAATAATAATGCCTTACAAACTCTCTCTCAAGAGCACTTTTATTTTCTCCTGATAGCCAATTTGCCAGAGAGAAAAGAGTAGGTGTTATCTTACCTTTCGCAGGGCTGCAACACTTTGTGCACTTACACCACAGCAAGCCCCACGCTACGTGGGAGAATTACATCCAACCATCTCATAAACAAACAAACAAACAAACAAACAGACAGACAAACACAGTTCTATATTTCGTGCAATGAAGCCAATTGTACTTGAGGGCCGCACTGGTGAAGGCGGAGGCCAGCTTGTCCGCCTTGCTGTGGCGCTGGCAGCAATCACTTCACAGCCAGTCAAGATAACCAACGTGAGAGGCAATCGGCCAAAAGGTGGAGGTTAGTAGGATCAATGTCAGGCTTCATGTCACGTCTACATGTGAAATCACCGCCATGACGAGATGCTAAATATCAAATCACTAGGCCTCAAGAACCAGCACGTGGCAGCCATCGAATGGCTAGCCCAAGTCACCGAAGCGGATGTTGAAGGCCTCAGTGTCGGCTCCAAAACGGTGACTTTCATGCCCCGACGGCCACCGACGGAGCTACTCCAGCGCAATATATCCATTAGAACGGAATCGGGAGCTGCGAGTACGATGCTGGTCCTTCAAGCGATGCTGCCGTTCCTGATTTTCGCGAGTAACGATACAAACGAGCCCGTGGCAGTGGAGCTTTCGGGAGGCACAAATGTTGCCTTTTCGCCGAGTTACGAATACTTTGATCAAGTGCTGGCGCCGACGCTGGAAGAGCGGTTCGGTGTGAAAATCGAGCGGGAGCTGAAAGCTCGGGGATGGAGTCTAGGGCGCCAGTCCTGGGGGTCCATCTCGCTCAAGTTCTATCCAATAGCCAAGGGTGAGAAGCTCAAGTATGTGCCTCCGCCGCAGTACAGCTTCCCGGAGTCGTTTGAGGTGAAGAGCGTCGATGTCAGCATCATCACGCCGATGCATTCGCACAACAAACTTCAAGAAAGCATAGTAGAAGACATGGGCGTTCTCTGGCCAAGCGCCGACATCAACTTCAAAGTAATCGAAGATTCATGCAGCGACAGCCGTTGGTCGGTGCTTCTGGTTGCTCATTCTGCGGAAGGCATTCGCTGGGCAAGCGACGTTCTCACATCTGCGCCGAAGAATATCAAGGGATATGATCGCTTCGTCTCAATGCTGTCCAAGAAGCTATGCAAAGGTTTATATGAGGAGGTGTCTCTGGGTGGAGTCGTGGATGAGCATCTCCAGGACCAGCTGATCTGCTTCCAGGCGCTCTGCGATGGCCCATCGGCGTTTCCCAGGGGAGACGATCCCGCGCTGGACGGTCCGCTCGGGCCGTTGATTGACTCGATGGGGAACCTGCAGGTTGGAGACGGCAAGATGAGGAGGGAGAAGACGCTGGGGCCCTTTGGCCATGGCTCGAAGCACGCAAGGACGGCGCGCTGGGTTGTTGGCGAGCTTCTCCCTGGCGCGGAGTTTTACAACAGGGGAGATTTGGTCAAGGGGATTGGCTTCTCAGCGCAGTGAGTCATGCAGCGTTTTTGCTGCATGGTTAGCGCTTATGAATGAATATGAATGCGTGGCGATATCTCATGTATACCTAATAACTTGTGTTTCTTGATTCTTTCGTGGTGTTTTGCAAGAGAGAGCCGTATATAAAAGCTGGTAGATGGAACATATAATGAGAGAAGCGTCAAGTCAAGCACAACATGTTTAGAAAGAGGATCAATTTCAAACCCCCCAAATTTCTTCACTTGATTGAATAAAGGCGCATTGAAATATAGACCGTCCCCAACCGACAGAAAAAGGTAGCAACGGAAAATACCTACCTATTCCTTCGAACCCACTTTACGGGCTAGACGTGTCTCGCTAAGATCTCCAGATCTGACCGCGTGCATGGCATGGGCCAAAATTTTCTTGTTGCCAGATCTGCCTTCTGGAGGATTCTACGTATCTGTCCGAGCCGCGCGCGTTGCTATATAATCAAAAAGTCTCGCTACTACGTACTTTCGTTATCAACCCCAGCTCAAGCTTGCGTTCAAGGGTGTTTGTATTGTATGTAGTATTATCAGCCCTCGCTATTATGCAGCTAATGGTTCAGTAGCAACAAATTCGTAAGGATAGCCTCGGAATTGATCAGCAAAACCCCGGAGCTATACATGTGCCTCCATAATTGTAACTGCCGTTATAAGCAATCAAATGTCCAAGGATGGGGGCCGGCCTCGGGAGTCGATTCAGGACCCGCCACGGAAGTAGTACTAATATGCGACCTCGGCCGAGGGTCAAAAGGCCAAAAGTCCTAGCTAGATAGGTCGAAATGGCCGTCAATATCGTCCAGTAGCCGTTGATCCTGCGCGTTCATGAGTCAGATGAGACAGAGTCTCAACTTCGCTGCATACTGACTATCGAGGCGGCTGGATATTATACCGTCGCTTACTCGTCTCGGGTTGCTCGAGTTGGTCTTTTCATTTTTATCTTTTCTACATTACTTAATTTTTCACAACTACCTCTCCTCGTGCGGCAAGTGAGTTGTGATCAACTAGGTGCTCACAACCATGGAGACGACGATACCGCCGATTTCTGAACCCGCGGCGGTTGCTGCCGCTGTCGCCAGCGCTAATAGAGATGAGCATGCGACCACGGTCGGCCAAGCGCTGAGGCGGTATCCCAGCGCTATATTCTGGGCAATTGCAATGTCCTTTACAATTGGTAAGAGCTGTTGATCGATCAATCTTGATGTTGTCAGAGCGTAGGGTTGAAGATGTTCTGTTTAACTGATTGCCATGTAAATAGTCATGGTTGGCTACGACACAATCCTGATGGGCAGCCTCATGGCATACCCCTCATTTGTTGAAAAATACGGCACATATCACCCTGAGCTTGGCGTCAAGGTGATATCAGGGCCGTGGCAAGTTGGCCTCAGTACCGCGGGCTCCTGTGGAGGCGTCTTTGGCATGGTTATCAACGGCTTCGTTACCGAGCGGTTCGGCCACCGCAGAGTCACCATGGTTGCTCTCGCCATCATGACGGGATTAATCTTCATACCCTTCTTTGCGCCCAACGTGCACGTCTTACTCGCCGGGCAGTGCCTTCTTGGGGCGATTTGGGGCATCTTCTCCATCATGGGAGCAATGTATTCATCCGAGATATGTCCCCTCGCGCTGCGGGGCTACATGACCTCCTTCATCAACATCTGCTGGGTTATCGGCCAGCTGATTATCGCTGGAATTTTGCAAGGACTTGTCAACAATACTACCAAATGGGCTTACAAAATCCCCTTTGCTGTTGAGTGGGTTTGGCCGGTCCCCCTATTCTTCCTTGCATGGCTGGCTCCTGATTCTCCGTGGTGGCTTATCCGACAGGGCCGAATTGAGGATGCAGCACACTCTTTGAAGAGGCTTTCTCGAGGTCTTACTGATGAGCAGATTTGCCAAAAGGTGCTCATGATGAACGACACAAACAGGCTCGAGCAGAAGTTGAAAGCCGACGCAAGCTACTGGGACTGTCTCCGGGGCGCCAACTTGAGGCGCACGGAAATCGCCTGTCTATCACTCTCATCCCAGAGTCTGATTGGACAATCTTTGGCGTACAATGCCACGTACTTCTTTGTACAAGCTGGCTTGTCAGCTTCCGATGCTTACAAAATGAACTTTGGCAACATGGGCATCGCCTTCATAGCAACCTGTTTCTCATGGGTGCTAATGACACATTTTGGCCGGCGAACGGTGCTCTTGTGCGGCTACACTTTCCTGACACTTGATCTCCTCCTCATTGGCGTTTTATCCTACGCCTCGAATAACTCGGCGGCGAAATGGGGTCAGTCTGCTTTGGCACTCGTCTGGCTGGCTGTGTATTCGGCCACTATCGGACCGCAGACATGGGCAGTCGCCGCTGAAGTCTCGTCGACGAGGCTGCGGGCCAAGACTCTTTCTATTGCTGGCGTTATTTACAACATTGTTAATATTGTCGACAATACGATTGAGCCATATCTTATCAACCCCACGGAAGCGAACTTGAAGGGCAAGACGGCGTTTGTTTGGTTTGGAATTAGCTTCTTGGTGACTCTATGGGCTATTTTCCGCATCCCTGAGACGCGCGGAAGAACGTATGGAGAGCTGGATGTGTTGTTTGAGAAGAAGATTGCTGCGTGGAGATTTGGAACAGCCGAAGTGGAGGATGATATTACCATTATTGGGGACGACGAGTCTCAAGTGAGGGTAGAAGATGAGAAGCGAGATGTGGTAGAGCAGCAGGCGGTGGCCACGATATCATGAGTTATGACTTCTATGACGTTGATTAGTTTAGATTACGCGTATACCCATCTCCTATTAATGTAGTAATTTCCAGCTAATCGCTGCTAATTAGACATATTGTTATGGAACAGATGTACTCTATATGTAACATCACTCCAATCAAGGTTCAGCCTAGTGTGTAAAATAATTGATTCATTTCCAAAAGATGTGCAATATATATCCAGTTCGTATATAGACCGTTCCTCCGTATTCGTATTCACCCATATCATGACTCCATATAAACACATATATCCCAATCCTAAATCGTTAAATGTATTTGCATAAAAAATCGGTTACCCCAGAGTTGTAAAACATCCTACCACAGTCGCCTCTGGTAATATACAGGTTTGTCGGACTGTGCTAATCTCAAAATCTCATCCTTGATCATCTTTCTGCGCTGTGCTCTCGATATCGGAGCCTTGTTTTTAGATAGCGGATCCGGGTTCTCGACGGCCCATGACTTATCAGCCACACTCTGTTGAATCTTTTCCAGCATTTCCAGTTGCTTCTTTGTGGGCTCTCCATCAGGGACGGCTGCGGGAGCCTCTCTCTGTTCCTCCTCTTCCTGTTCTGCCTTGGGTTCAGGCTCAGACTCAGGCTCGGAATCAGGCTCTGCCGGTGTCTCTTCGACCTGAATCTCTGCATCCGACACCCGAGCCTGAGGCCCCATACTGCGAGCTTCTCTCGACCATCTCTGGCCCTCGGTTTCCAAAACGATCAATCCGCTCTCTTCTATATCCGTGAGTGCGCCTCTAAATTCCTCGGGCAGATGCGCCTTCGGCGATTGGCGGGGCCGGATAGCTGCTCGTAAGTCCCGCAGGGTACGCTGCTGGATTGCGTAGCCGCTCAGAAAGAGAGCACTTGTGCAAAGCATGACTGCGCACAGTGAAAATTAGACATTTTGTTGCTGTTTGGATAGAAACAACCTTTGGGGAGAAAGCTGTGGCGTACTCATAGTGGCTGTGGCCAGCATAGACACCTGACCGGAAGTAAGGAGAATACGACGCATATTGAAGCTATTATGACGACAACAAAATTTTCGTGTAATTTGTACAACTTGGAAACAATAATAATACTAACACGCGATAAAATCCCGCTCTATTTGATGCAATTCAATGCTTGAATGTTCTGGATACACAAAAGACGGCAGCCCGCGTATAACGGCTGAGGATCTGCAGAGGTGCATGATCCGCGCTGTTGACCCAGCAACTATCTTATCGCACCCCAGACACCGAAATCTAGGCGCCTTTACGCGACAGAGCTGCGATTGCGAAGTCCATCCGACGTCATCGCCCCAATTCCTCTCTTGCAGCATCCTCAGCAATGTCGAAATCCAAAGGCGATACCGTCCAAGCCGATGCGCGGCGCTTCCTCGATGAGCGCGGCTCCAACGCTGCGCTTGCGCCAAACGGCCTCAACCCCGCGACCATTATGGAAAAGGCAGTCAAGGACCGCATCGTCGACTCATACTTTTATAAAGAACAATGCTTCGCCTTAAACGAAGCCGATATCATCGATCGAGTCGTCGAGCATGTCAATTTCATAGGAGGCACACACGGCGCCTCACAAAAGCCTAGTCCTTTTCTGTGTCTGGCGTTCAAGCTGCTCGAACTGGCACCCAGCGACGCCATTATCCAAGAATATCTATCTTATGGAGGAGAGCACTTCAAATACCTACGTGCGCTGGCATGCTTCTACGTACGAATGACGAGACAGGCCAAGGATGTATATACCACCCTGGAGCCCTTTTTAGAAGACAGACGGAAATTGAGACGGAAGGCCAGGGCGGGCACTTCGCTTACGTTTGTGGATGAGTTCGTGGACGACCTGCTTACCAAGGATAGAGTGTGCGCGACGAGTCTGTGGAAGATGCCGAAGAGAGAAGTTCTTGAGGATTTGGAAATACTGGATCCGAGAGTCAGTCCGTTGGGAGATATTGAGGATTTGCTGGAAGAGGATGACGAGGAAGAGGGTGAAGACAAGGCAAATGGAGAACGAGAGGAATCTGGAGAAATATCAGAAAGGGAAGAGATGGAAATGGACAGAGACGAAGACCGGAGAAGTCGCAGCAGATCACCTTGAAGTTGGCCATCGACATTCAGAAAGCGTTTCGCAACTCGAGCACCAATGCGACCCTGTTACTCCAGTCCAATGTCAGGATACCCAATTACAGCTACCAATTCGATGGTTTAGCACAAGGATCACAGATTGAAAGGATGTAGCATCTCGATCCTTTGTTCGAGAGACACTTATAGGGATAGAAAACCCTGTTCATCTCAGAATCCATGGGGCTAGTAACAGGTTCGGCACTATGCAGAAAAGGACGATGGGGGCAATCCTACAGCCTCCTTCAGAAGATATCACGAACCAGAAGAGATTCAAAATACCCATTCAGTATATATAGGGGGCGAAATTGAGCCTCCAAAATAATAAAGTAGTATAGATGAGTCGTCAATCATCATGGATATATATATTAAAAGTCAAATCTATCAACAACCATTTTCCTTTCGCCACTGTATGCAAAACTTTATACATATGCCCACGTTCCCTCATGCTGCCATCAACTTCAACACCTTATCTGCCAACGCTAATAACCTCCTGTCATCCCAATATTGCGCAATTAACTGAATACCGGCAGGGAACTGATGGCCTTGTTCGGCTTTTACCGGAACGCTAATGGCAGGCAGACCAGCAAGACTGGCCGGAACAGTGAGGACATCATTCATATAAACGTCGACACTGCTTCGCTTTTGAATGTCGCTCAATTTTGGTGGGTATGTTGGGGCAGTTGGGGATAGCAAGAAATCAACCTGAGCTGGACCTTGTTTGTCTTCCAGAGTGGTATCGGCCGACATCTCGCTCAGATCAAATTGCCTCGGTTCGTAGAGCGGATTATCCAGCTTGAAAACTCTATCAAAGTCTTGCTGAATCAATCGGCGAATCTTTTGAGCCTGGATAAAGTAATTATCCATGGCCTCAGAGCTCAGGCTATAAGTTCCCAGAAGAATTCGGCGTTTGACTTCGGCGCCGAAGCCAGCACCTCGAGCTTCTGAATAGAGCGTCTCGCCAGCTGCATCTCCTCCGGGACCGCGAACACCGTATCGTACTCCGTCGTATTTGGCCAAGTTAGATGAGGCCTCAGCCGGGGCAAGAATATAGTATGCGCAAAGAGCTTCCTTTATGGACGGTAGAGATACAGGAACTACACGAGCACCCTGTGACTCTAATACTGAAGCAGTAGCAACCCAAGCTGCACGTATGGAAGGGTCCAGCTCATCAATGTTGTATTCGACTGGTATGCCAATAGTAAGCTGAGAGAGACTTGGTAGCGTTGGAGGACAAGCCTTTGAACAGCGCTGACGGGCTTCAACATTTAATGACGTGGGATCATGGGGATCATGCTCTTGATATAGTCCAGTATCGAATACAAGTTCTCGGATCGGTTCGACGTCTCGTGCAAGCAGGCCGACGGTGTCTAATGAGTTTGCATACGGGACGACGCCAAATCTCGAGAGCATGCCATAGCTAGGCTTATACCCAATGATGCCGGTATACGCTGCTGGAAGCCTGACTGAGCCACCCGTATCGGTACCAAGCGCAATATCCGCCTCGTCAAGTGCCACCGCAACTGCACTGCCTCCAGAGCTGCCTCCCGCAGATACATCCTCGCCAGTTGCTGCTAGGGGGTTGCGAACCGGTCCGTGGATAGAGTTGACAGAGTGCGACCCCATACCAAATTCGTCCATGTTGGTCTTACCGACAACATTTGCTCCGCGAAGCCGTAGCTGGCGAACAATGGTGGCCTCGAAGGGAGAGGCATGCTCGCCCAGGATAGCCGAGGCGCATTGCGTCGGGAACTCCTCGGTGGCGATGTTGTCCTTCACAGCAAGTCTGAAAGGCTTCGCATTGGGTAGCAGTGGCGGCAGCGGTGACTTTGGCTCAACCCTGGCTGCATTTTCGCAATTTTGTCAGTAAGGCTGAGACCCTGTATATGTTTGAAGCTACTAACTGCTTGCCACAAAATGGTTGAACGTGCTCAGCGAGCGCCGCAAAGGCACCTGGCTAAAGGATGGCTGACTGGAGGCTTCACGCCATGTCGTCCTTATTAGAGCCCTACGGCGAACGATTGCCGCCGTCATTGTGGACTCCAAACCATCAACGGCGCAGTCGTCAAAAGCTGCAAATGCCTGAATCAAGATTCAAAATCGACGGTCGAATGGCATGACTGCTAGTTTAGCAGTAACGGCACATCTTAGTGGGTTGGTGGGGTTTGTGCCAGGGAAGCTCCCGCCGCTGTTAGTGCCAGGCACTAGCAATCCTCCCTGTGCTCTCCAGCTGTGAAGTCCGCTATAATTCTCTGAATCTCGTGCTTCCACTTTCATAATCTTCAATCCTCGCTACACGTACCAGGAGACAGCGGCGTGTTGTTCGAAGAGTACTGCCAATGCCACTCCAGAACCCATATTATCGGTAGCGATCATGGCTACCAAAAGAGAAATTGAAGATCAGGAGGGCGATGCACACGAGCCGCAGACGAAACGCGCAAAGACGCATGGCTCCAAAACGCGACAACACCAGAACTCGGGCATTGATCCGACGTGGGGGCAGAAATATGTCTTTTCCGGCAGTAAAGATGCCACTACCATTCCAGAAGGAGAAGAGTCGGAATTCGAGGACGATTCTGATGCCATGGCATACTTGATGTCCGTAAGGTAAGAAGAGACCATTCCCTCCATGCAGCCGTGTGGTTTGCTTCCCGAGATTGCATCTGCTGAACAATAATTGGATTTCTCAGACCGCATTTGCTGATATGGTGAGTACTTAGACAAGAAGCTTCCTCTATTCCCCATCTCCTGGTCGCTCCAAAAGTCCAGATTGGCCCCCAACTTCCGCCAGAATTCGATGTAGAAGGCGCCAGCGACGACTCCGATGCAGAAGAGGGTGAAGTCGCCCAAAGCTTTGATGCTCACGACACCCTCGCCGCACCTGATTCCAAGGGCTTTTATGAAGATGGCGCCTATATAGGGATATCAGAAGGCTGGGGAGATGACGATATCGGGCAAGACGAGGACCCTAATGAAGAGGACCCTGAGGTTGTTCAGAAGGCACTTAATGAAGCATATTTTGCTTCCATACTAGGGCAGTACCGTCGAACTCGCGAAATACTTCACTCGGAATTACCCGATAATGCTGCCAGCCGGCTGTCCAGTTCCCAGGCTACAGAAGCGGCTCCCTTTGGACGCCATTCTCCTACCACTAGGCTGTGGACCCGGCTGCTACAAACTACCGACCCTCATCCTATCCAGGTGGCACTCATGTCAAAAGATACCATCATTCGCATTCTGCGTGTAATGATAGGCGGCAAATTTCTTCGTAGTGGGCACAGCATCCCTCAGAGGACTAGTCAATGGCTCTGGGCCTTGCTTGCCAGGCTGCCTGAACTGGGGGAGCTTAACCACACGGAAGTTGGCTGGATACGTGACTTGGGCCGACGAGCAGTGCTCCTGGGAAGAAGCCTAGCAGAGATGGCCGCCCTGCGAGATGAACTTGCAGACGATGGATTTGGCGTAAACGATAATGTCGATGCCAGCAGCAGTGATGAAGAAGTGGTGGCAGAGGCTGTGGAAGAAGAAGACGATGGTGATGAAGGCCACGACATTCTTCCTACATCTGAAAACAAGGCGAATGCCATAAATGGGGTCTTGAATTCATCTTCTCCCATCCCTATTACTATCCCTGAAGATGAAAGCGGGGTGCGAGCTGGAAAAGATAACGATAATGCAGATGATGGAGAGATCAAGCAGACCAATGACGATAGCGAGGATGAGGACGTGGCTATGGATATTGCCTCCGATTCTGAAGCTGATGAGGGTGAAATAGTCGAGCAAAGCGACGATGCCGCAGCTCTAGAGGAAGCGAAGCGCAATCTTCTAGCCAGACTGGCCGAAAGCGAGAACGAACGTCGTCAGGAAGAGGAAGAAAGGGATGCGAGGATGAACATGAGAGCAACCCTTACCATGATCCTCACAGTTGCTGGTGAGTTTTATGGCCAGCGAGATCTGCTCGAATTCCGAGGGCCATTTGTTGGTATGTGAATGTAGATATTTGTAAATTCTTTGTATTTAATGAGCACATCTAAAGCAGGTGCTACATCGAGGTAATAACTATACACCCCCATATTGATGATAATACAACCCAAGAGTACAAGAATATCCCATGGTCCATCTTCCCTCAGTAGGCCATGTACAAAATTGAAGCAAAACAAATTAACAGCCTCCCTGTTTGAGCGGTCACAGCACCTATAAAAGCTGTGCCTTGATAACGCCGATACGCCAAAGCTCACCCCCTATGCAATTACAAACTTCTTGGTACAATTGTGCCCAATGACACTTTTCCAGATCGTCTGCTCTAGAAAGCCATATCCATGGCCTGTCCTCCTTCAAAGCCCAGAAAGCTAGCATCCTCAAAATCATCATCACCGTCGACAGCCATATTCTCCTGGCCAGTGCCCTTGAGCGCAGCGCTCTTCTTGATGCGAGAGTGCGGGACGGCAATAGCCCGGATGCTGCCGGCGTCCTCTGCATCCCAGCTCCGGACCTGCAGGTCATCCTGCTCGTCGAAGAATCGCTTCCGAGAAGGCCCGCTCTCGACGCTATCGGTGCTTTCTTGCGACATGCTCAGCTCGGGAACCTCGTCCAGGGGGGGAACCTCGCTGTCATCGTAGACGAATTCGGGCTGCGTATCCAGTCCGCCGACTTTGTTGATGCCGCAGAACGGCAGCAGCTCTCTCGATGCGGGCTTCGCCACGACCATTTGCGACGCCTTCGCCTCGCCGGGCCGGGTGTTGTCTGTCCACAGCTTGAAGGCGCTGGGGCCGGCGGTCTTGTAGCCTTCGGGCACGGACTTGCGCACCCGCATGCCGACGCTCAGCAGGTTTGCCTGGACATTGGCGGGCAATGGGACCCGCTGGGAGGAGGAGGAGGAAGAGGAGGCGTCGGCGGCAGTTGCGGGTGAGGTGCTGGGCGACTGAGCTGTGAAGAAGGATGTGATTTGGCGTTGGGCGGGATCAGCTGCAGCGCCGGCGAATTGGCGCTTGTTGCGGGGAGTCGACATGATGAGCGGGTGATGAGTGGTGGTGGATGAAAGATGGTTGTGGTGATGCGATGGAACGAAGCGCAGCGCAAGAACAAGAGGAGGAGGAGGAAGTCGAGGTGGCAGCGGTTCAAGTCGCAATGACGAAGATGACGTTGCGTCGTTTTCGAAAAAATCCAAGACAAGGGTCTCGCTCTGTCTGTCTCACTGCGGCAACTGCAATAAATCCCAATTCCGGCTCAACAAGAAGAAGAAAACAAGCTTCCGTTTTCGTTGAGAGTGATCAGCTGATTTGCACAAAAGAAACAATTGTGCAGCAAGAGTGGAGAGTGTTCTTTTTTTTGGTCTTTTTCTTTTCTTGTTTTGATTCACAAAAGGGAAAAAAGGGAGTTTAGGCCGGGATGGATGTTTCTGGAGCAAAAAGCAGGGCTGGGAGGAATCGCTGGGGTAACGAGATTAGGACACTTTTTGACTAGGGCCCTGCAGAGAGAGCAGCAGTGGGGCTTAGCCTTTTTTGGGGCTGGAGCTTGAGGCGCGTCGTGGCGCGACTGTTTCGCGTTAAGTGGTTTTTTGGGAGGGGCTCAGATAGCACAGTATTGCGGTTTGTTCAGACGGTGGTTAGTCATCTACTGTACAAAAGTAGTCATGCAGCTTATATGGAGCTAGGTCGTGCAGTAAGACGAAGGAAGCAGGGCGTAAGATGCGTGGCGTGCTGCTGCATATGTAATGGAAAAGTCCTTTTCCTGCTACGGATGCCTTCTAGAATCTCGAAATTTTGAGCAAACTACCTATGAACTCAATTTCTACAGTATTTGACTAAAAAAGTGTGTATACATCGAAAGCTCAAAACCATGCCTCCTCACGATATAGCGACAAGGGCTCAAGCTCTAACCCTCAAGCTGCTTGGCGTATCGAACCAGGATATCCAACGGTTAACGGGGATCCACCCCAGAACCGTCCATAACATCATGGACAGGGCGATCGAACGAGGCCTCGATCTGAACAATCCGGTGATCCTAGAAGTGCATGTTAGAGACGGCCCGAGGCCAGGACGACCAAAGAAAAAAAGAGAACAGCTGGTGGAACAAAATACAGTTGTTGGGGAACACAGATCGCTTATTGCTCTTCCATCTGTTGGTATGAGAAATTGACAATTGACTATGTATCTTCGTGGTTGCTTTGCTAATGTTGAAATCGTGGTTTTGTCCTTGATTTAGAGAAATAGTGAGCTTGAACGCTGCTATTACGAGCCGAACTTGCATTTCTCTTATAGGAACGACATATCATAATGACGCTACAACTTGATGATGATAACTGATACATATATAATGGTAATAGAATCTTTGGATTTGAAAAGGCGGGCTCTGGCGTTTTATGCATGCCAGACATCAATTTACACTTGTATTGGCTTCCATACTACATATTCATGTTCCCTGTTGCTCCTACATTCTCGGCGTTGTGTCCTATACAGCCGGATCAAGTGCAACAGGCACCTCATCAAACGTCGGGCCAATCGCTCATGACTTCTGCCAAGGCATAGGGATATTATACAAATAGTTAAAAGGTGCCTGGGTAACACGTCCCATCAGACTCTGGCTATTTTGCAGATCCCTTGAGCGCTGGTGGCGGCTACAGTGTAGTCGACGGTTAGATGATCAAAGATATTGCGTCACTTAAGAACTCCAGTAGCCTTGTATGAAACATTGGGCTGTTTTAATTATGTTAGGCCATTAACCACAAGGACGAGTTAGTGAACCAAGTAATTATTGTCGTTCATACAGTTGCAATATGCCCGAGCACTTTTTATACAAGTACATTTACGGAAATGGGTCCATTCAACGTCTTCTAAGGCGCACGCGCCCAGACTTGGGACAACTAGCCGTATACATGCCACATCACAGGAATCACAGGAATCACATTGGGCGACAAAGACGACAATATTCGTGGAAACCTTTGAATTTCGCAAAAGCACAGTGCTACCCTCCGCTACCCACTGCACCCCGGGTATGAAGCGATCCTCAAAATCAGCGGTTCCACGTCATCGCGCCTAGTCAGTTCATCCAAAGATCCATCTAGACACTCATGTGAATGCTTTCTCCAGCTGTACACCCATGCAGTGCTTTATTTTTTTGTTCCTGCCTCAAGAAATCGACTCTGTGGTACAAGGCGCGTAAACGGAAAAACGAGAAGAATGATGTGCCATGCAAGATATCCGGAGACCCCCAAACGCCCCTGTGTTGGGTGTTCCATCTTCTATCTGCAAAGAGATTTGATTAAAGTCGCAAGGTAATGTTGTCTATCCCCCACGTCGATGAATGTTTGTTTTGCAGATCCGAGATGATCACCACCATATAGCCATAAGAGTCATGAGTACCCAAGGAAAGAAAACCACCCCGCGGGCAATTTACTTTCTTCGGAAAGAGCAGCCCTCGGTTAATCTGGCCTTACCACCGGTGGGCTGGCACAGAACAGTGGTGCAACCCTGGCAGATGACAACGGTCTGGGCGTGAGAGAAGACGGTGGTGATGGTGAAGCAGCCGGGGCACTTGACGTCCATGAAGAAGGATCGGGGCTGGGGAACCAGGGTCTAGATGGGCAAGTCATGTTAGATATCGATGATCAATTTGCTTATTTCGCGGTGATGACTTCGTCGTCGATTCGTACCTTGAGCTTGTGCTTCTTGGCCTCAGCGGCCGCTGAAGGGTTGAGAAGGTCAACAGCGAGAACCTAGAGCAAAATTTGGTCAGCAATTCTGTTTTCCCATTTGCATATTCTCGAGTCCATCATTCATAATGTCCCATCGTGCCATCGATGCCGTGCAACGCAAATTCTCTCGATGGTTTCGGCCCAGGAAAAAAAGTTTTGATGCCCTCGTCAGGTGACGCATCATCATCATTCCTCCGCCATTCCCGTATTCCCATAGCATCGCATAGACTCCATCCTCCAGAGGTAGTGAATGACAATTGTCGCTTACCATCTTGACTGATTATATCTCGAACAGAAATTTGCCGTCGGAGGTCTTGCGAGGGTCGAGGTACTTGACGAAATCTGGCGACGGATTTGAGGCTCGCAAGCTGGAGTGAGAGGAGTTAAGCGAGGAAAAGTTCGGTGCACATTGAGGGGGCGATTCTCGTTCGCTGGCAACTCAAAATTTTTGTCAAAAGCAGAATAGCGTGATAGGGTTTGGTCGCCCATGCACACGTGACAGCAATTTGCCGCCTGGTGATTGGGCCAAGCTGGAGCAGCTCCATGGCGCTAAAAATTGTGAATCGGCGACTAGGGAAATATGGGGACTTATGCATCGTTTGTGTGCACAAAGCAGAGCGATGTGGGCGAGTCTGGCTCGGTAGGCAGCCAAAAAGATGGCTGCTATTTCTGTCTGCCTAGCGATTTGCGCGGCCCCCCACGACGCCAGCTGCATATGATGCCGTGGAAGCTACTCTGCTGCATGCAGCTATCCAGACTCTTCTTTTGACATTATTTTGAAACAACCACCGTATCTACAAGCCGCCATTTCAAACAGCTGCATCTGGCTGTTGGCTCACCATGGCTGCACCCTCAGAACAAAGAATTGCGGTTCCAATCGACGACCCCAATGCTGATACCGAATGGCAAGCTGCCCCGCGATCTTGGTTGATGCGCAACACTCTGACCCCTCCATAGGAATGACATTCTGCGCAAGCATGGCGTTATCCCCGAGAAACCCCCCAGCCCTACTCCCATGATCGAGGAAGCCATTCTTGAAGCGAGAAGGCTTGCACATGAGAATCGACTTGAGGGCAAAGAGCTGGATGAGCTTGACGAGTTGGAAGACGACGAAGACGATGACTTCCTAGAACAGTACCGCCAGAAGCGCATGGCCGAGCTAAGCAATCTGCAGCAAAAGTCCATCCATGGCTCCGTATACCCCATATCGAAGCCCGACTATCAGCGCGAAATTACAGAAGCGTCCAACAACGGTCCCGTCTTCGTGAACCTCACATCAGCCTCAGGGGCAACGAATGTGGAGTCGAGAGTTCTATCAGACCTCTGGAGGCAAGCTGCAAAGGAGTATGGCGACATCAAGTTTTGCGAAATCAGAGCCAATCAGGCCATCGAAAACTACCCAGACCGAAACTGCCCTACAATCTTGGTGTACAACAAAGGAGATATTGTAAAGCAGGTCGTGACCCTCTTGACCTTGGGAGGCGTTCGGACCAGCATGAGACATATCGACGACATACTCGTTGAGGTTGGTGCCGTGCCTAACTCTGATATGCGAGTAGTCAAGAGGAGAAGAGCGGCGGAGGAGGCTGAGGAGGAACGACTAGCCGGCGGCAAAACTATCAAGACAAGTAATATTGGGCGAGCACAGGTTGATTCGGATGACGATGATTGGGACTGAGAAGCAAGATTCGAGCTTTAGCCCATATCGACGCCCCATTTCGAATCCAAAAGCCGCCACGAGCTCGTTTTGATGCCACCCTTTACTCTACCTGCTCAGCAAGGTTTACTGCGAATGTGAAGGCTAGCTCAACGGAAGAGCTATAGACCCCATTCGAAAACTTATTTACTCATTGTGCCACTTATTCCTCATATACTCTATCCTCGTTCCAACTCTGGCATGCTAGCGATTTTTGTTTCGCTCTGTTTCTCCTAGTGTATTAGCTATAATCCTTAGATAGGCTACCATCCTTACACACAACAGTAAGGGGTGCCTCTACACTGTACAATGTTCATACACAGGCTGTCATCTCTACGCAACAGGAGAACTTGCCTGTATCGCCCCTGCACAAAATCTCATAGCACTTTTAACATCTACGACCATCAATGCTGCAACCCCTGACGCTGATAGCCACTAGCATTTCATGCCGCCTAGAAAAATGCGGGGGCTAGACTTGACTGGGACCAGCAGCTAGTCGAGCCGCCACTCCAACTCGCTTTGCCCACCGCGAGAGCTAAAAAGTTTATGAATGAAACTCTGAAGAATATACGGAAAGTAACGCAAAAAAAAAATCAAAAACAATTCCAAGTATAAAAAGATGTATATAAAGACCAAGTTTCCCGGGCTTTACATGGATGAAAACAACTTTATCTTCAACCACGTACACCGAACGATCCCCCTATTTTATATCGGCGTCTTCTCTCCAAAAGCTATTTACTACTGCTACCACACGCGACAGGGCTTGTGGAGTTGACCGGCGTGGGGCCTTTATTGCTAAGCGCTGCAAGTTATTTACTTATACGCGTTGAGCGCGTCTACCGCTGCTACACGATGTATCCCAGATTTTCCCTTTTGCAACTTTCCCGTTTCAGAGACGAGGACTATTCCAACCCTCTGTGCTTATCCATCCAAATGTCTGATGACCTGTCGTTGCCTCCGCTTCCCGCAGTATCGTGGGACGAGCAATCTCAGAGCTTCTCTAAGCGCTCCCGCAAGCGTGGCCGTAATAACTATCAAGCGGGAAATTCGTCGCCCCTGCGGTTTAATTCCAGTGATCCCGCAATCTTCTCTAGTGATGACGACCCGGGATTGGACAATTATGTAGAGGGACGGCCGAAGAAACGCTATGTCGGCACCTGGTTTCAGCAGCGCCCTGCGACAGACGCCGATACACCCAACACACCACTACAGCAGAGAAAACGCACCTTGACAAGGGACTATGACAGCGGCGTTTTCCTGGGCAGTGATGTCACCACGGATGGCGAAGATGTCTTGGACGGCCTGGAGATGCCAGTTCCGCCAAGGCTGCCGTATCTAGATAAACGGATCCCATTGTCGCAGGCTGAGATGGCGGCCAGGCAGAAGATTGAAGACTGCCTTGACAGGGGTAATGAATCGGTTGATCTATGGTCCATGGGACTAGAACAGCTCTCCAACGACACCGTTGAACGCCTTGGCCAAATTGCCAGTATACCAGTTGTGGCCAAAGACGTGGCCTTTCTGCCAAAGGAGCCCGAGCTGAGGTTGTTCCTCTCGCTAAACAGGCTATTACATTTGCCGGGCAATATCTTTGATCTCACTCATCTTACGGTTCTCAGTCTTCGTGGAAACCTACTGGCGGAACTGCCCCCCGCGATATGCAAGCTGCGCAACCTGAAGCAGCTCAATTTGTCTCAGAACCATTTTCTCGCCCTGCCTGCCGAGTTTCTTGATTTAATGCAACCGGGAGGAAAGCTCCGCGACCTGGCCCTGTTTGTCAATCCGTTCATTCTACCAGAAGGCTGCACAAAGTCCAAGGCAGATGGCGAGGACAAGACTGCTCTGAGTCCCAGCCCCCGCACAGCGCATAGGTATATGGGGCAAGTGGATGGTTCCAAAATTCCACGATATCTGACCCAGTGGCTTGGTCGAAGTCCGGTGCAAATCTCTGACTCTCGGGGTGAGGTCCTCTCAGATTTTGAGCTTTTGCTAGAGTCAGAAACACGAACAACGCTGCCTGTAGAGGTATCCAGTGACCAGTTCGGCCTCGCGGCCTCATACGTCCCACAGGCAGCATCAATGGGTTTCCGAAAGCAAGAGACGAAGCCGAGCGCCGTGCCCAGCTTGCTCGAGATGGCTCTGCGGGCCTGCTATCGGAGCAGTCAAATTCGTGGGCTCGAGGCTTATATCCCAGAAGGGCCGGCGCACCTCCGAGAACTGCTTCAGCGCGCCTCTACGCAGAAAGACATGGGTGGCCTGACTTGTTCAAAGTGCCGAAAGACGCTGGTTGTACCCCCGATGGAGTGGATCGAATGGCGAGAGCTGAGGACCAGCACCATCATGCACAGGCCGGAGCAAGACGTTACGGATGTCATCACGAAGCCGTTTACCAATGATGTGAGGGAGATGCCAGTGCCTTTTCTTCATCGGGCGTGCTCGTGGAATTGTGGACCAAAGGACTTGGAGAAGAATAAGAGGTGGTCTTTGCCAGAGGGGTATGTGAGCGTGGAACAAGTTGGACCGGAGGCTGAGATTGAGTAGGTGAGGAATTTGCCATGAGAGATGGACAGAATGTTTTTGTGTGTAAAGCATTGCACAGGCGTCATTGGAAAGTCGGATATTTTGGTGGATAATTTTTCAAAATTGCAAGTTTTTGTATGGACAGTGATATGGGCTCAGGATGTTTGTATTTTTGGGTATATAAGGTAGATAAATGCATTGGCGGCGTCGGTAAGGGTGGGAATTCAAGAAATTTTATTGTTTCCTTTTTCTGGTTGCTCGTGTAGTTGAGCGGTCCTTTGATGAGCGTATTTGGCTGATTTCAATTACCATGTCATTGCAAAAAATTTCCTGCTATTTAATACAATTCCTCCTTCTTTGCTTTTTTCCCCCGTTTTTTTTTTTTTTTTTTTGGAAAAGTTCATATAAAGAAGAAAACCAATAAGTTGTATAACACAAATGCCCAGCTTGATTGTCTCACAGAGTAAAGGCGTAGAATGGTCTAGACAGCTCCCCCGTAGCTTGCAGCCGGGAGAATCTCGGCCTAACCTTTCCCCACGCCCATTTGAGGCGAGGTGGCATTTTACTAGACAATGCTGGCCACTACTCCAGGCACGGCGAGCTTTCCCACTTATTTTGCTTGCCAATCCTGTTGCGACACCTGAATCCCTTCTCTTCTCTCTCCAACTCACGCGACTCTCTCGTCAATTGCATTGATCCCATACGCCGTTTCGCGTCTCTACTCCCACATCCATCACAATGGCCGATCAAGTTGAGGAGATCCTCGATGTTCCCCGCGAGTTCTTCAAGGACGGCGTGCAGTTCATCAACCGCTGCCAGAAGCGTACGAAGAGTTTCCTACCTACCACGTGGTTCCATCGTCGATGTGTTTTTTTTTACTGACATATTTGACTATTTATAGCCGACCAGAAGGAGTTCCTCAAGCTGTGCCAGGCCGTCGGCATCGGCTTCGGCGTGATGGGCGCAGTCGGATTCGTCGTCAAGCTGAGTGCGTTTTTTGCTTCCCCCAAAGTCGAAATTGTCGCCAAAGCTAACTTGCCAATTCTTTTGCAGTACACATTCCCCTTAACGGCCTCCTCGTCGGCTCAGCATAAAATGTCTACTCTTCTCGACGGCGTTCTTTTTTTTTAATTGGGAAAGGGATATCCGGGCTGTGAAACGTTGCAGTTTTTTGAATGAAATGGACGGAGAAGGGATTTGAAGCGATGAGGAAGAATATCGCTGTGTACATTTTTTCTAGTTTCCTCCTTATTTCACGGATATGAGTGGGATGCAATAGCATGTTTAATTGATTGGTTTCTGGGATACGACGAGGGGCGCTGAAAAGCATGTTCGTCGGAAGTGCTGACCTTGCGCTGGGCTGGCTTGGTGATGCGTGATATGTGCGACTTGTGTTTTTGCGTCTTCGTGGCTCTTATATTGGAACTACAATGGTAGTTGAGAAGTGAAAAGGAATTCGATGCTCATTGAGGCGTGAATGAATATATTCTTACCAACGGCTCGTCACGACGCGGGGAGGTGGAAGAGCTCAGATCAGCGGGTCACCTGCACAGAACGATGGGATGTATCTTTATCTGCAATGCATACAAGAACGATTAAAGGGCTTCTCACCACTTTTGGGGTGTTCTATTCTATGTTTACATTGCGTCTTGTCGACTGTCCACATGTGTAGCGCAACAACCAGGTGCGCTATATGAATCCATGGCCATGCAATTTACAAGCAGGGCCTGTCTCTACAACATGCCTCACTCGAGCATTTCGATCGAGCAATCGTAATAGATAACGAGCTAAAGTAAAGCTAAACTCCGTCGCTCGTGCCATGATTGATGCCTCGCCAGCGTTTTGGCTAGCTGCAAGGGAGTTACCCTGCACAGCTTTGACTGGCGGTTGTCATGCAGAACACACAAGGCTGTCTAAGACATGTAGGAGGAGGAATCGCCAGCTGGCATTAGAATATAAATGAGAGAAGGATGTCAATCGTTATGAAATATTCTCCCTCCAATTCCTCGGTTCGGTTGTTTTAGTATTAAGATCATTAGTGTTGTAACCTTGGTGCGCGACGGTAACAAATAAACCTTAACCTTGATCGCAGATTTGAACGGGACAATTAGATTACATTGTTTTAAAATTATGGACAAGGAAATTTCCATTTCTGTTCGACCGGATCCTGACGTTATTGCACCTTTGGCCGAGCATACGGCAACCATCATCTTCATCCACGGTCTTGGTGACAGGCCAGAAACGCTACATGAGCCCATCAACCAGTGGAGGAGCAATGGCCATGTTGATAACATTAAATTCGTGCTACCTCATGCGCCAATAATCTCATTTACAGCGGTGATTTATACTTTACAGCTTGTTTTGAGATTCAAAGTGGGCTAATGGGCACATCAGAAAGCGAGCGCTTATATGCCTGCGTGGTTTGATATTGTAGGCCTTCCCGCTTCCAATCAGACTGATAATGCTGACCAGGACTGTAGAAAGTTTACGATGGCTCACCAGATGCGCTTCGGACGGATGAGGATGTGGATGGAATTATTGCCAGCAGAGACTACATCCATAGCCTCATCGAAGAAGAAATCAGGGCTGGGATTCCCTCCAAGCGTATTATGATTGTCGGGTTTTCCCAAGGCGGAGTGATAGCCGTGGCTGCTGGGTTAACTTTCCCGCAGCCTCTTGCAGGAGTTGCTTTGCTTTCAGCATGGCTACCGTTGGCTCAGAAATTCATGGAATACGTCCCCGAAGAGAATCCAAACAAAGAAACTCCCATATTCCAGGGCCACGGCGTGGACGACCGCTTGGTGCCGGTGGGATTTGCGAAGAAGAGCCGAGAAGTCCTGACGGCGATGGGATTCTCAGTGTCTTGGAATGTGTACGGGTGAGTTGGGCCCTTTTCTTGGACTATTTGTTCTCTCGACATTTAAATATCTCGGTATATTTACTATAGTCGGTCATGCTAACTAGTGGTGGTGGGCAGCCGACTGGGTCATGAGACTTGCGAGGACGAGCTGGACGATGTAGAGGCCTTTATTGAAGAAAAGCTGCTGTAGCTGGGGGCTTGGGAAACAGAGACTTTTTGGCTTGATGATGGAGCTAGATGGGGCAAGTTTACAGGTTACGGATATGAAGTCTGGAGTTGCGAAGTCTGTGTTGCTTTTTTGAAACGCCAAGCAAGATGCGGGCGGTTTGACGATTGCCTTGGGCTGTGCTCCATATCAGATTGGAAATTGGAAGCTAAAGAGTGGAAACGGAGGGACGAATTCATCGGCGCTTAGGCCGGTTCAGATGCAAGAAACTGAGGGCCATTGCGCCACTAAAACTACCTAAAGGCTATGTATGGGGGGGATGATCCGCTGGCATACAGATTGATCACCAACATTGCACGCCATGCAGATAATAAATGCCTCCAGACTCGAAAATCGATGCCAGCCAGTTCTATTGAATGTTTGTCTAGCAGGAGCTGTAACTGAACCTTCAACCACTGGTTATCTGTAGCTAAACAGAACGATTCTAGCTCGTGTCCGTGGCCTTGCATATGCCCCTAAAACCACGTCACCCCCCCAACAAGGCTGCCTGCATCGGCTGCCCTACCCGCATCACAAGGGAGCGATGAAGAAACAGCGCTGCGCGGAAGGGCAGAAACGGCCCAGATAAGGGCGATACTTTGCATTGACGTCAGGTGTCATGCGTGGCGGCTTATGGATGGCCACGGCGGACATTGCGCCAACTGATCACGCTACAGGATGAGACGCTGCAAGGCTTGGGGGACGCTGCGGTGGCCCCCTGTGCTACTGTGGGGGAGAGGCCAATGACTGCCCGAGCCGCCAGTGGGTAGGCACCTGGTAGGCACCTAACCAGCCGGGCCCCGGTGCTGTACATTGCATGTATGTAGGCAGTTGCAGAGCAGACACAGTAAGTGTAATACAAGGGAATACAGCGCAGTGTCTGCCCGACATAAGTCCATGTCCCCATGGGATTGCAAATGCACTAATCGTTAGTTATCTCGTCTCTTGCCATGGCATGACTTGCACTTCTGGCTCTTGTCCTGCCATGTGCTCTCCGGCTGTTCTCCTGTCCAAGTTCTGCAACACAGAGCCGTGCGCTTGATTTGAAGCTTGTTGTGTAGCGCGGGCTGAGTGTGGCTGGCCATTGTTTTTTTTTTTTTTTTAATCTTTATCTCTTCCCGCCTTGCCGCCTCTTATCAGTCGGTGCAACAACAGACTTTCGTTGCAGGCAGCGCCGAGCCGGCCACTGGGATACGGCCCAACGAGAACAAGAGAGAAATCAAATCAAACCACAGACGATTTCTCATCGCTGCCATCGGCGAAATCCATCCCTCTTGCCCATCAACCGCTGATTCCTCGCTCTTCCGCAAAGCATGGCGACGCCCACCGTTTCTCGTCCCTCCAGTCCCGCACCCTCTCAACTGCCTCCCATGCCAGAGTCTCCCGTCTATTCTCTCGCCTCAACCGCCCTCCCACTCTCTCAGTACAACCTGCCGCTGCCGCCGCCGCCGCGCCCGCTGCACTCTGTCATAACAAAGGCAGATCTCGAGCGGTCGCAGGAGGCGTATGCGGACCTCTTGACCTCGGCCAAGGCCTATAGGGTTGCTCTCGCTGCGCTGTCCACGGCCGCCTCCACCTTTGGCTCTGCGCTGGAGGCATGTGCGAGGCTCAAGGAGGCTCGCTCGGAGCCCATTGGCCCCGCCGGCACCGCCAACATGACGGCCAGCTTCACCACAAAGGGCCAATGCACCGCCGACACCCTCATGTCGGCGTCGGGCGTGCATCATCTGATTGCCAACCACCAGCAGATCCTGTCCGAGACGGTCTACCGCTCCTTCGAGGTGCCTCTCTTACACGAGCTCGACAAGTGGCAAACCGTCATTGGCGACGAGGAGGAGACGTATCAGCACAACATCAAGGCCCAGAGCAGAGAGGTTAAGCGCCTCGAGAAGGAGGGCCTGAAGCTGCACAAGCAGAGACGCAGGGATGTCGCGCGGTTCAGAGCCCATCTTGTCGAGCTGACCTACAAGCTCGATGGGCTCACGAGCCTGCATGCAGACCATGCAAGGACGCTGTTGCGAGAGAGCCAAGAGACGAGCGGGCGGATAGTCGACGCGAGCTGCAGCCTTGTGCGAGCCGAGGTGGACATATTCGAGAGCTTGGCCAGGAAAGGCTGGAGCGGTGGTGGCTTGGACGACGTCTTGGAAAAGGGCCAAGACTTGTTCGCCATTGAAGATGATCCTTTCCACGGTGCTGGCACGAGCGGCGGCGAGGGGGTTAAGCTCTTCTCTATCCTGCCGCCCAAGAGCATCTTGGCCGACACGGCGTCCGAGCCAAGAAGCGAGAGCTTGTTGGCTGACGGGGAACGATACCAGTCGCTTGCCGCCACGGCCGCAGATGCCAAACCACAAAGTGCTGATTCTGAGAGTGTCTTCTCGGTTGACTTTAACAAGCCGCGAAATGCTCGCCCTTTTTCGCCACAGCCGATTCGGCGGGCACCTACAGATGTGACGTTTGACTTGTTGGATAATCTTGTAGCATCGCCGTCTCTTAGTCTGCAAGATGGCTTGTTTCCACCGTTGAGCGAGAGAATCGGGGAAGAAGAGGAAGAGGAAGAGGAAGAGGAACATGGAGAAGAGGAGCAAGAAAGAAGAGGAGACGAGGAACATCATGATTACGATGATGTTGACCACGGTCGTAACGAGGATAGTCATAGCAACGGAGAACCTTCTTCTGAGGAAGTGAGGGAACAGACGCTCTCAGATGATGATAGCGGGGAGCTCACCGAACGAGAAACTAGGCGTGAACATGAGGAAGAAGAAGATGACGACGACGAAGATGGCCATGGCGAGCAAGAAGAAGAGGATAGGCTGAGGCTGCTGAACCATGACTACTGATAAGATTCGACTTCCGTGAACAGCGGCATAGGAGAGGCGTCTTTGACACGTATAAAGCTCCTCTTTTTCTTCTTCTTCTTTTCTTCCTCTCTTCTTTCTCTCTTCTTTTTTTTCTTGTGTCACAAGCATTGTTTGGTGTTTGGCTCTCTTGATCCAGCGATATGACTGAAATGGCTTTACGAAATGATTTACCAGATTGACTTTTTTCTTTTCTTTTCTTTTCTTTTCTTTCTTTTCCTTTATTGTTTGAAGAGCATGCATCATCTTTTTGGAAGGCGGCGAATTAGGGTATTTTTTTTTTTTTTTATTTCTCATTTCTTTTTTGGCATAACTAGATGTCTCAAAGCAAAAGAACAATATTTCAAAAGAGTTGGGCGTCTCACAGAGAGGAAAATGGTATAAACTGTAGACAAAATCCTGAGGATTCATTCCCATTTACAGAAGGAAAAAAAAAAAAAAAGTTCATCTAACATACATTCCCCCCCTTCTTCTTCTCCTCCTCCCCTCCTTTTTGTGTAACATCCAGTGGAAACGCCTACAAAAGAGTCCATGATTTACCTATGTACCCTATTAAAATGCTCATGATGTGAAAGTCTCCCTCGAACCCAAGTATGCAGCTGCCCCCTTCACTCCTCCGCGTCGAATATATGCGCTGCTTTGCCATCAACGAAACGCTGTTTTGGATGTCTTGCTGTCGTCTATTTCTTTCCATCCATTCGTGTCATAAAATATCCCATCCAGCTTTGAGCTCAAAAAAGTAAAAGATAAAAAAAATCAAAACCGCAGAGATAACGTCAACCAGTATTAAACCGTTGAACAACTCAAAAAGAAAAGAAAAAAAAAGCCTCTTTAATCATCCTTATCAACGCTATACACATCACCCCTGAACAGACTAAACGTTGCGTCGAGCCACCATATAATCTTCCAGTAGAGACTTGCACGACCCCAGTCAAACTCGCCAGTCTCGGTTCGCGGCACCTCGTTACCAATCATGCTACCGGAGAACCACTTGATGATGGGAAGTGCGTTGAGAACGCGCTGCACGACGGACTGTTGCGGCAGGAGGGCTTGCTCGGCGGGGAGGAGGCGAGCTTTGCGTGCGGTGGGGATGCGTCGGCAGAAGATGCTGTCCTCCTGGCCGATTTCCATGGGCTCGATGCTTGTTGTTAATCCGAGAGGCAAAGGCTCGGTGATGGTGGCGCTTGAGCCGTGAGAGATGCTTGTCAGAGTGGCGCTGTTCATGGTTTGGCTGGACTCCCTCGATTCGGCAGGGGACAGGTCGAGAAGACGGCTGTTAAACGTCGTGGGAAGACCTGATACAGATTTCCTCTTGGGTTGTCCGAAAGTCGGGGGCGCAAAGCTGGGCACGCTCTTGGATCGCTCCTCTTCCAGCTGTTCAATGTCCGGGCAGGCCTCGTCTTTGGCCGGCGCTAATCCCCGGTAGGGCTCAGCATAGACGAGGTGTCCTAGTATCCTCTGCGGGCTCGAATACACGGCGGCATTGCCAGCTTCTGCGCTCGCAAAAGTGACCTTGACCCAGTGCTCACCGCCATCGGCGCGGTTCACCAGGGCGCGCTCTTCGGCTGAGAGGTTTCGGCGGCGCGTAAAGGCGGGATCGCGCAGCTCCGACTTGTATCGTCTCTGGGAAGAGGGTGGCTCGCGGGGATAGTCTTCGAGGATGAGGCCGGCGAGCGATTCGTAGTGGGCGATGGCGGCGTACTGCTGCGTCGATGAGCGGTAGCCTCTCAGGATGAGCTCGACGGGCGAGGACTTGACGGCGGCGCGTTGCGGCACGGCATCCTCCTGGGCCCCTGAGGCGGCGCCGGCGGTGCTCTTGCGCTGGTTGGAGGTGGAGGGCGGGTTGGCGCTCGACTGGTTCTGGACCCAGTCGTAGAAGAGCTTGTCGGCGGCGGCGAGCGTGGGATTTTCTCGACCGCGAGCGGGAGTGCCTGTTTTGGAGCGAGACCGTCTTGTTGACTTGCCAAAGGAGCCCGTTTCTGCGATGCTCCGTCGTGTTCTGGTTGTGCCTTCGTGTCTAGCAAAAGAGAGAGAGGTGATTGTTAGTTGATTTCTTGGAGAAAGGGATGCGAAGAGGAGCGTACGGGTAGATCATGGCATATGGTCTCTTGATGCCGTCCTCGCCGACGTAGCATTCTTCGTCGGGGACGTTGTGCAGGATGAGAGGCGCCATGGCGGGCGAGAAGAAGAAGAGACAAATTGAATCGTTGCCTGAGACGCGCGAAGCAGGATGAAAAGGGCGCTGGTCAAGCTGTAGACGGCGGCTCAATGATGTCGCGACGTGCGACTCAGTGATTGGTGAGGTGTTTGGTGAAATGCAATGCAGAAGCCCGGGGCTTTGAGGCCAAAATTCTGGAAAGCGAGCTTTGGAGAAAAAAACCCTGGCATAGCAACACCGCGAAGGCTGATTCACTAGCCACAGGTCTGGTTCTGCGGGGCGCCACAGCTACCCGCTCCAAGCCTCAGATTCGTTGATGACCAACGCTGCAGCTTAGAGTGAGCTTTTGCACTACATGGAACTCGGTGCAGCATCTTTTCTTTTCTTTTTTGAGTGAAGAGTGGGTGGATTGTTCTCTTTTTGGAAGATGCATCGATATGGTGATTCTGCAATACAACGCTTTGTTTCTAAGTACTCTAATAGGCGTTGTATGCTGTTTTAGGTATCTCAATCCAGAGCGTACGAGAGCACAAGTTTTGAGACACCCCCACAAAAAGAAAGGTATCGATTACTATATTGACTTTGAAGCTAATTTATATGATAAAATAGATATACAATAGTCTCTGTAAAGAAAACCCTGGAAATTGTCGTCTTGTTTGTCTTGCATTGTTGCAGGCAATTTTACCTTTGCTATTAGACAACTTGTATGCCATGTTGCATAAACTCTTATGGTTTGTTCAATAACATGCAAACAAATTAATAACAGGAGGCCGGTTAGTTTCATCGACCTATTAAGTTCCATTATTTATGATACCTACCCATTGAGTATCCCACTAGTTAGCGGTATGTATTTAAGTAAATATCTCTCTCTGCTACCTAGGCAATATTACCATTCAGTACATTAATTTCTAATTATAAAGCTGCTAAGCTTACTAACATAGATATCAAGTCCATTAGTTTATTAGACTACTAAGTTCCTAAGCATCCTCGATCGTTCTTCGCAAGTAACATAATATTACACTGGGGTCTATAAGTCTCAATCTGGTTTGAAGAAAAAAATTGGTAGAAGGCTCACAAACTTTCTTTAATGCTCCTGATCTCCCTCTACCAGACGAGACAACTTTATTTCAAGATCTCCGATCTGCTGACTGGCATTAAGTGCTATTCGTGATAGCTTAAAGATAGTGTCTATGACGCTTGCTTTGGCATGGAGGGGAGAAATGGTAAAGATGCACTTCCAAGATGCACTTCCATGGAAGTATAACTACTATGAAGTAGCGTGCGGTAATGAAAGTGCCGCTAAGTAGCTCATGTAGCTGGCCGTCAACTTAGAACCATATCTACTGATATGCCGCTTGGCATTTTGATCAGCTATCCTCTAGGCTTTTCGGTTAACCCATATTCCTAGACTCTTACTACTCGGTTCAAGTTATAGCCATCTCTTGGCCGTTAGCTGCCAACTGTGGAAAATTTCCCTTGTACATATTGAGAGCTTGCCCTCAGAAGCTCAGCCCCCCAATCCTGGTCAATATCCATAGATTCGCAGATGGAGCAATGATGCTCGATTTGAATTCAATGAGGGCGCAGTCACCGTCTTTGAATACAATCGTGAAGCCCAGCCCGAAGTTGGCAACTATTTTGGGAGTTGGAGAATGACGAAGGCTTGGAAACAAGAATGCAGTTTACTTAGGCCTCGCGGGCGGAACGGGATAATTTTTTTGGGGGGCTTCAAATGTTGTAATCTCAGAGCTTGGTTAGATGCTTTCGTGTCGAAAAGTGCAAATGTCCTAAGTACCTCCTTTCGTATTATTTGGGCAAGAAGCTGGCTGTGTAAACTTCTGCGCAGATCGCCATTACGATCTATACACATGGCTAAGGAGAAACATACGACGTATCAAGGAGGGTTGCTTCTTGAGTGAATTTCCAAGGACATTACAGGTCAGATGGCTGTCTCTCAGCTCATCAATTTTCATCAAGACAAGCCGCTCCAGCTAACCCATGTCCCGCTATTACTCTGTTTCTTTGCCATACACCAAATAGATGTTACCACAGATGTACCAATGAAAATGTCCATAGAAAAGCGACTGAGTATTCATGGCCAGCTACCAGATGGAAAGGCCAAAGAAGATGAGCAAGGAGAAAAAAGGACAGCCAACCCGAGAGCAGACAGCTTCTGGTACTGGTATTACAGACACTCTACAAATATAGCTTATATAGACAAGCAAAAAAAAAAAATGCTTTTGACGAGAGTGGGACTCGAACCCACGCGGATTGCTCCACCAGGAATTGCTGTTAAGGTAGCCTTAACCTGACGCCATAACCAACTCGGCCATCTCGCCAGATGCCGCAAGATGCTGGATGAAGGTGACTGAGAATGTTTAGGAATTGAGTGCATCACAATTGCACTGGTAATGCGGGAGACGTCTTCCGTATAGCATAGTAGAACTGTCTATAACTCTTGGATGCGCGTCCATTGCACAATATAAGGAACATCTAGTGGCACTAGAGAACGATGCGAAAAGAAAGTTGCTATCCACATCTTTGCTCCTTAGTCAGTCTTAATCTAATTATTGGCACGCGACATGATAGAAGTCCCGGAAGTGATAAATACAAACTTATCTGCTTATATATTACCAAAGTTCGTTTTGTATCTTTATGAAGACCGGGCAGCAGTATTCATTCTCCAAGTCTATTGATAGTAGAATGAATATGAGTCGGCTGCTGGACGAGCAAAGTCGTCACCATATGAATGCGTTTGTTTCATGAGCAAATAGGTAACTCAAATAACTATCTGCCTTGATACTACGGGACAATGGTGGAGCATGTCTATGGCTTACTGATTTGCAATAATAACATGATAATTATATTTTCCTGCTATCTGTAGCGTAGAGTTTTGAAAAAGTTTCGTGACGCGAGTGCGTTGTTATACATCTCTCTGGATACATTCGCTGTTGCTGGCTTGCCGAGTAGAAAGGATGTTGTGGCTGTTGCTGAAGTTAAATCCTCTGCCTAGCTCCTATGAGCAAATACTAAGAGCTGATGACATAGCATTTGAAGGAAAAAGCCAAACTAAGTACGAATTGGATACGGGTTTGTTTACGGCTACTACTAGCCTATGATAGATGAATAACGCTGAGCCAGAGCTTAAATCTATGTAAACTAATGAATTGAGAAGCTTTACCCGCTGTCCGTCTTTGCATCATTAGAACATGCTTGAGATGCGTCAATAGTTACTACTTGTCAACAAAACGCTGCTACTAGAATAAGCTGTGCACTATACCCCCCAAGTGTACCACTTTCGAGGTTCATCTAAAGTCTGTTGAGTTACGAGATAGTTACATACCATAAGATTGACTTTAAGCTGAAACACCATCAACTGCGACTTCGGAGTCTCCAGAAAGAGGGGAAACATAGCATTTCGCAGCCCATTTTACAAACATCACAGACACAGCAGCGATCTGCGCAATAGATGACGTAGATACAAATCACACCGCTATGCCCTCACTCTCGCCTAATTGCTCCCTGCGTCTCTAGCAGCCGCTCTAGTATGCAAAACGATAGGCCAGCGCTTGACAGCTTCAATATCGCTTCGCTTCCTGCTTAGGCCCCTCGACTAACAAGCTCAATGCCACCAACAGGTCAATGCACGCACTCTAGCTCCAACAAGGGCAGATCCATATCCATCGCAGTTCCCAAACATGAGATGAAAATCGTTTGATCCGAAAACGAGCATAAAAAACACCGCCTCTTTTGGCCTCGAAACACAGACAAGGGCGGTCCCTTCGCGATCCATCTTCAGCCCTACTTTTATTCACGGCAAAGTCCGTCCCCCTAACCAGATTGTAGTACATACTTGTATGCTCACCGCCTCACGTCCCATTCCTCAGCTGTATTTTTTGCATGGAGTTGTCTGCATCCCGGTGATGTTACGCGTAGAATATTCTATTTCCTGCCATTCCAGCGCGTCTCACCCCAAATCCCAACATATCCATTTTGAACTCTGTCAGGGCTCTCTGGTGCTGTTATTGGGGGGGGGGTTCTGTTTGTTACCATCCCACTGGAATCCTTCTTCTCCCACACCACGTGGATCTGACAGGGGGTCAGCAGCACCCCCCATGCTGCATGCTGGGGGGCTCTGCAGGGTCCTGGGTCTTACATCATGCTCACCAGCTCTGTTTTGGGGCAGATTCTTCGAAATGAAGCGAACAACAAAAAAAAAAAAAAAAGCGGCGGTATCGGCAGATTGGCTAAATCCTCCTAACTTTGCTGTCAATGCGCTCGGATTGGCCAGCTTGGCCTGTTGGCTAGCAGCACAAGTTTTAATTGAAGCTTTGGATAGCTTGAGGGTCTAGCTAACTGGGCTACTTAGCTAGTCATAGACTACTGGGCGTCAAAGCTCTGGCAATGCCGACACTAGAAAATTTTATCGACCGACTTTTTTTTTGCTTTTGCTGTGTTTTTGCTTCCCTTCTAGACCGGAAGTGCTAATTTCATGGACCTGCTAGCTTCTATGCCCCCCCCATCTCCAGATCTCCAGTTGTCAAAAGGAAGGAAAAAGGAAAAAAAAAAAAAGATCTAGATTCGTCTAGCCGGGGTTGCAAAGTCGCACTTGGCATTGCCCAACGCATACGCCTCAGCTAACAACCAATGTAACCCCCAACGTTGCTATCCCAATTACACGGCTCCCCCTGAAAAGGAAAAAAGAAAAGAGTTCCTAAAGGTTACCGATTACCGGCCTTGCTTATTCTGCTGCTGTAATAAGCTTCAATCTCACCAAAGCTCAGTTACATACTTGTACCACACCACTGGATACGGAGTATTTTCATCCCCTCAGCCTTATCTCAGCCACGGGGAATTGGAGAGAGCTGTCATCTCGTATATCTGTTTCGCCGCTCAACGTCCCCCCCCCCCCCAAAAAAAAAAAAAACTTACTCCGCACAAAAACACCCAGACGCCATCGTTGATTCTTAAATACCACAATGCTGCAAACTTACGCTTCACCACTCATTGTTTTCCGCATTAGACAACCCAAAAGGTTTAAAATCGCTTTTGCATACAAGCACTTACATATAACTTTGCTTGAAATCCCAAAACCCAATATCACTTACACACAAACCATAACTTACCTAAAAAAACGTAATATCACATTATAAAACAAAGACAAAACAAAACAAAACAAAAGCAATGCCGCTGATAAGCTTCCTTTCAACTACTACATACTAATACGCTCCTGTTCGTATTTCGTATCCAAATGTCTAAAAACTCCCTTACCCTACCCCCTCCCTCCCTTGTTATTAATAGCAGCACCGCCATAGCCGGGGCATCGGCCGCATCCACCCATACTAATGTTTTCCTGGTCTGGTCCCTTTTTTTTGCACATGGGGCGGTGTTGCCGAGCCTTGCCAAGGTCACGATGTCTATTCAAAGGGAAGAAGAAAAAATTCAAAGGTGGAGGACTTGAAAAAAAAAAAAAAAAAAAAAAAAAAAAAAAAAAGTAGAGCAGTACCGTAGCAATGCTAATAGACTAGCCAGGGGGACGTCACATGGCCCGCCAATTCGTAGTACCTTTTTTTTTTCCCCTTCTTTTACGCACAACACAGCAGCACACTGACTCTATTGCCGGCGTGCCGGTATGCCGTTGCCCAGAGTTGAGGTGGAGAGCAATGACGATGTATACCCTTGTCCAGCTGGAAAGGCCAAGCCATTGTGTTGCGTGCTGCGGCAGCCAAACCGAGTGCCGAGCTAAAGAACGAGAAAAGACGGAAGCGAAAATTTTTCTTTCTTTAAGTCACATCGGAAGCGGGCATCAATGACGTTGGTTGTTTATGCTCTTGTATTGATCAAGTCTTGGAGCAATAGTTTTCGGGGACTAGTGCCCTTGTGAGTAAAGTATATAGTAGCTAAGCTATGAGAGTGCAGACAAAAAGAAAATTGAACATAAAAAAAAAAATTCAAATGATAGACATATTGTTGTGGTAGTCGTGGTGTTGTTGGGTCCACCCCCCTCGGGTATCCAATTCAATCAAGTTCCTTCCCGGCCGTTGCCTCGTTCCAAAGTCCCAAATATCAGACGTAGATATGAAAATGCAGCGATGCAAACGTCGATTCTCTTTAGTATGTAGCCAAATCCGAGGCTGTGCCAAAATCCATAGTATTCCCTCCCATAAAAGCCGAACCAACATAAAAAAAAAAAATAAAAAATAAAAATAAAAATAAAAGACTAGATATTGTAGACTCCGAGGTCTCTGTGTGCATAGGGTGCCAAAGTGCAGACGCTGAATTTTCGAGTTAAAACGCTTGTAATGATAAAATATATGCCACGAAATGAAAATAAATACTGATAGGGGATGGTGATTGTAATGTTGTAGAGCGCTTTCATGCCGATGCATCATCGGGCTTCGAAAGAGTCCATGTCTTCGCGATTGAAGACGATACCTCTTCGCTTCCAGCCCCCGCGCCTGAGGTAGTCCTCAAAGCTGTCGACAGGCTTATATGTTGGCCTCTTGGGGACGGAAGCGGGTGAGGCTAGGGTGCTAGGGGTAGATGCGCCGGCAGCTTCAGCCTCTTCAGCATCGGCAATAGCGGCTGAAGTAGGCTCAGACATGCTTGACACGGGAGTGAGGTCATCCAGTGAGGCGATTGTTGATGCAATGGTAGAATCAGACCAGCGAGACTGGTTTGCTGGCTTCGGTCTGCTTGTGATGTGCATGAAGAAGTAATCCTGTGGCTCATCTGCAGCCTCATAGTCGTGGCTGCTCACAGGGCTTGCATGGGGTAGCTCCATGGTGAACTGTGTCTGGTCCTCATCCTCACCATCAAAGTCTCTCTCAGAGGCTTCAAGGTCGCTGCTCTCGGCGTCTTCGCTGTCATAAAATGTGGGCGCTGACTCAAAGTGTTGCCGATCAGACAGGATAAATGGCCGGTCGTGCAGCCTCTTGGGAGGCTGGAAAGTTGAGTGAATAGAGAGTCCATCAAAGCTGGAAGTAGTGCCGGCGCTGGTTGCCAGACGGGGCGAATGCGCGCGGATAGTGGATGTTGATGAATCTGAAGAGAATGACCGATCGGAAGCTGAAGAAAGCGAGCAGCCAGAAAATGAGATTTTTCGGATGTGCAGTTCTCGGGGTTTGGACCCTCGTCGCTGGCCAAGGCCGCTGAAGATGGGCATGATTGCAGCGGCTGTTGTATAGGTGCTTTGGTGTGTCGATGTGGGTGTGAGTGAGCGGGTGAGTGAGTATGAGCGTTGTGAGTGGGCGGGTGTAAGTCGATTGGGTATAGATGGAAAAAATAACTGGCAATGGTGTTGATAATATATATGCTGGTCAAATGGCAAACTCAATCGGCCATGCAGCTAAGACGGAACGATCGGGCCAATAAAGTGTAGAGGGAGGTGAGGAGGTGATGTGTATGATGTAGTCGTGCGTATGATGGCGTATCCGGGCACACACAAGTGCAGGAGGTGGCGAAAGAGACGATCAGAGGCGGGTGATTCGTCTAGAGTGTAGATGTACCCGAAACGTTGCCGATCGAGTCTTCTTTTGAAGCTTTCAAGAGCCCGAGTTGGAGGGTCAGCAATGTGATGCACGAGAGCTCTCTTCCGGAGTGCCGAGAGGAGACGGCTTGGTACATATATGTGTAAATCGATCATGATGCGGAGGCGTGGGCGTCGGAGCGAGTGGGCGTGCAGATGCCTGGCGGGCGTGTGAATTGCCGGGGTGCGTTAAAGCCCATGTGCCTCGCATGGGTATCGGATGGAGCCTGGACCGGGCGGTGGCTTTGGCCGGCTCTCGTCTCGTGCCTGCAGAGACTGGAGGTATCTTTCGGTGGCTGCTGAGCAGAGCTCGTGCTTGGCCTTACAGCGCCTTGGCTTCTCCACACTGCAACTCCGAGTGCGAGACTAGCCGTGGTGATGACTCCAACTGAGACCCGTCTTGTCCGTGAACCTTGGAGTCGATGGCTGTGCCGATAACTCTCTGCTCGAGACCTGGCACCCGCCAAGACCCGGACCTAGAGCGAGTGGCTTGTCTGGTGTTGTGTTGTGGTATCTTTGAGTTGTATCGTGAGCCGAGTTCTCTTCCACTTCTTCCCAGGTGCCCGGTGCGGTATCAACACGTCAAGATGCGTGTGTGTGAGTGTGCATTGACGTCTGCTTCAGCCGTAGCGTCGTGCTTTGATTGGGGCGATCCCAAACCAAACGAAACAAGTCGCCCTGCAACTGCGTCCTAGTCTCCAACTGAACCACGTTGGGGTCCAAAGCCAAGCCCTCCAAGGCCACCACCTCGTAATCGTGGGCTGATAGACCCTGGTCGCCAGCACTGCTAGGGCACCCAGTCCGCGTCAAAACCTTGTGCTGGGCTGCTGTTCTCTGTATGGTAGACGTCATGGCTGCGTCTAGTTGCTGCCCTTGAGCCTGTGCTGGACGACGCCCGCCGTGCGACTTGGTTCTTCTGCCCTGGGATTACAGCATCGAGACGGCATCCTCGCAGTCAGCACACAGGGAGCCGCATCCAGAACTCGAGCTAGTAGCACTGGCACCTGTGCATGTAATCATGCAGCGACCTGGCAGGCAGTCATTTCAGCGGGCTGGAGTCGGTCCCCGCGCGCGCGCGCGCGCTCCTCAGCGAGGCCTCGAGAGAGCGATGCGACGCTGTTGGCAGCGGTGCAGTGAAGGCCATGCAAGGGATGCCTTGGCTGCGGACGGCCCAGGCACGAACGCTGCGACGAATGCTGGTAGCGGCATCGTGAAAGTCAAAAGCTGCTAGTGCCCCTCTTGGTGTGCCGCGCCCTGGAGCGATCGCTCAGGCACTGGCGTGGATCTCGCAGCGCTATCTGTGACGAGAATTGCTTTTTCCCTCGCCGGTGGTGGTGTTTGGCGGTCAGCTGCACGATTGATTGCAGACGGCGGGGCCAGGCACGGCACAGCTACAGTGAGTGGTCAGAATGCGAATGTCATTGGCCGCCACGGGTCACAATCATGAGTCCATGGTGGCGGGATTCCACGAGTTTGTGCTTTGGTGGTTTTAGCGAGGTGCTGGTGTTTAGTCATATCGCGCAATCTGTTGCCATGCCCAAGCCATAGTACCACTTAGTACTAAGCATCCGTCTTGCTCTACTATAAACTACAGTACTAGCACTTAGATATAAACTACATACTAACTATGCTGCCTGCTATATTCCACTAAATAATGTGGTGCATCTTGGCAAACATGTTCGGTTCCTGACCAATAGAGTATTTGCCTTGCTCTTGCCGCAACTGCCTCGCACTAGCGCAACGTAGTGTCTCTGTACCCGTTTAATATAGCATCTGGATACGCTAATGCACACGGTTTCAAGCTGTTTCCTGCGGAGGGGGCAGTATTGCACGATACGTGTAAGGACGGGGTTGTCTCGGGTTTGTGTGTAAGTGGTGCTACAGTGCTGTACGGCGTCTTTCGGAGCACAGCAAATACCATGTAGGCAGATGCCGGAATCCAGCCTCTTTGATGGCCTGTCTGCTGCATCAAGCAAATTTCTTCGACATAATATTGATCCCACGCCATATCATGCGCACGCAGATGGCGCAAAAACAGGCCGAATCCAGCACTCAGCTAATAGACTATAATGCAATATACATACATGCTTGAGGCTCCCACACTATTGGAACAGGGCATCTCAGCTCAGTCGACGGTATCTCCGTCGCAATCGTGGCCCAGGTGCCGATCGGGGCACCCCGAGGCTGAGGCTCCAGACCGATCGATGCTGCCGGCGGACGAGGGGAGGATCTGCTCCTCACGCAGCTTCACGCAGCCGGGGGGGCCAATCAGCTGCTGCCCGTCCTGCAGGTGGGCTTCAATTTGCATGTTTGCCTTTTTGCTTCTCCTCATCTCCCCTCATTGCCGCCCCCCCTCAATGCCAATGTTGCTTTTCCCTCAAGCGAGCCCCAGAGACGATGCTGTGATAGAGGGCGCTTCTGGCCTAGCCTGATCGCTTAGGCGGTGGCGTCCAGCCGTGCAGGGGTCTCGGGGCTCTGTGGCTTGGCTTGGGCGATCGCTCATTCGCTGCCGTCGAGATCCCCTCAACGCCTCTCAGGAACCATGGCTTGCGCTGCCAAAGTCAAAATATGTCGAGTTTGGCGGAACTGAGTAATGGAGCGGGACAAAGTCGTCCGAGCAATCTGTAAAATCCCGACGCCCTCTGGTAGTGCTATTGTCATATTTCGCAGCGTTTCGGAGATCTCACGGCCCCACGTTTTTGCCTTTGCCCAAGGCCTTCGGGATGCAACCAGTCATCTTGTCAAGACTGCCAAATCTGCGAGGAGGATGCAAGCAAGCACTCAAAGGGGGCGCGCTCCTATTGGCCTCCCACACGCACTTGACTCGACCCTGCGGTGCTTCTGCTGCAGCCTGGGCAGATCAGCCGCACAGGCATCTTGCAGCCGCAATCTCAGCAAATTAGACGTGTGCCAGGGTGCCGCAGCACACACACCACACCACCTGTCAAGCGGTGTTGGTCGCTGCATGGCATGGCAGCAAATTTTGGCATCACAACATCTCGAAGCAGTGCTTGGCCATCGCCGAACAACTGGAGCCCGAATCTGTGTCCGAAATCCAGAGATCGTCAGTCCGAGACATGGCTGGCAGATGTCCTACATCAGTAGCATGTTGTATAAGTCGCCGTTCGCGTAGGGCCATTCCACGACCAAGTGCGACACCTCTCAGTCGATACAACACACCGTTTGGCCAGCATATCTGTACTCGATTCTTTGCGGAAGACTTGGTTATAGATAGCGTAGCGTTGCTCAGACCGCGACGGACAGGCAATGTGAAAAGACGTCGTGATGCCCGACCACCATGCCCACAACCCCCATCCATCCATCTGGAAATGTCAGCCACAGCAGATTCATGCATGCAACGCTTCACCGCGCACCAGGCGGTCGGGCCCCAGGGAGCCAACAATATCTTTGATACATGCAACAGGCTGATATTCCGCCCCCAACAGCGATGCTCTGAGATTGCGTGCCAATTTCTTTTCAGCCATCCCCCACCAACCTGCCCGATATAGCAGCCCCATGCATATAGTGCCTACTATAATACTGCACGGACATACTATGTATATATGTACTCTATCTGGGTGTGCGCCCTATGCATGAATGTGATCACAAGGACAGCGGCTGCAGGTACGGCGCAAGCTAGAGCTGCACGCAAGAAACATGCATGCGTCGCAGCAATGCAGCCGCAGAGTGGTTGCGTCGCATGATGACAAAGCCTGGTCGTCGACTTGGCACAACCCACGCTCCGGGCTCTAATACAACGACCGGCCTTGGGGCTCCCTGCGCACATTGCTGCCATCAGTGTGCAGCACTTGTAGATGATGTCTACTTGTATGTCGCCGACGTTTGTCGCCGTCCTGGTGCAACGGAGCACACACACACTCGGCACGCCCGCTGCAAGGATCGCGTCTAACAAGCGGCAGCCACCGGCCGGAGATGCAGAGGCCATCGCCGCCTATGTTGCCTAACCCAAGCCCTCGGCGACATCACCAACGCCCATCCGCCCGCTGTTTGGCCTTCAGTGCGCCTCACATGCCTTCCGACCTGAGGGACTGACCTGAAGGACTGACCTGAAGGACTGACGCTGCAAAATCCGACAGCCCGGTCTCAAAGTCTACGGACGCCGCGAGTCCCAAGCGCACGGGACCGTGTCAATCCCACCCTCGTCGGCACCATCTTCTGAGGCCCTCGTTGCCCTTGTCCGTCACTTGGCCATTTGGTCATTTGGACAGCTGCTCTGGCTTGCTCTGTGCTCTACACCCCCGGCGTCTTGGTCTTTGCAGCCCTTGCATGCCCTCATCAAAAATCACCACTCGACGCCGGGCACCCAGGCTGTTGGGTAGTCCCAACTCCACGGTCCTCGTTATCAACACACCGTACGATGCCCGTACAGAGCCGCCACAACATGCTGTCACTAATCAACGACAGATTCCACTGCTCTGGATTTGCTAGCGCCCGCATGCCCTTTCCTTCACCATTGCATCTATCCCGTCGCTTCCACGGCCACGGTAAGCAATCTCATATATTTGTCAGGGCCGGGGCTCCGCTTCAATTTGCTAGTGCAATAGCGGCACTTGTACTACCACCACCACATACATACAAGTGCTGCACATGCTAATTCAGCCCTGGCGCCTTGCCGCTGCTGCTCAATACCTACTGCTTATGGATTTTATGAGAGATCCTTCTTGGTGCGGGGAGCCTCATCGGAGGTGCCACAAGGCTCAAACAGCTCCGCCCGTCTAGTCAGGGTCCCTCCATAAGCACTGGAGCAATGTGAGCGCCTCGCTGAGTCGTTGCTTCAAACGGCGCGCAACTCTCATTCCATCCGGCTGTCGCTGCTCCACCAGGCGCCCCGAGACTCTCTGTCCTAGTTCACCCGATGCCGAGGGCAAGGCGCGCCGCTTTCGTCCCGAGGGAAGCTAGTGCTAGTTGTACGCACTTGCTTTGCTGTGTGTGTATACGCTAGTGGCAAGTTGAGATACTTTCAGACGATTGGATTAGTGAGTAAAATACGCGACTTGTGTATAGTGAGCTGGGCAAAGATCAAACTAGAGCAAAAATAAAGATGTTTCAAATACAATGATCACTAATAAGCTCGGTTCTGATGCTCCTCTGCCGGTACAACAGTCCGGTTAACGACTGTATTAGTAAAACTTACACAGCTTAAATTCTGAAACATATCTATGTTCATGTGATATACAGCAGCTTAGTAGCCACAGCCCTTCTCAAACAACAAAGCGGCAGAAGACGGAAACTCGTAATTAGATAAGCGGCAATGAACTGCATACTGGAGAAGGAATCTCGATCATGGCAAAGGCCCCTTCATGTGGCTCTCCCATATTTACCCCCTCTATTACCAATACATCTATATCCACACATAACTATTCTTACAGAATCCACTCTATTTCTAGAGATTGACGGATTTATGGTAGGTATTACTGTTGTAATTCCTCTTACTTGTGTAACATCCATTATCTGGATGCTTACAAGCTTCTCCGCACCATTGAGCAAGATTTGGTATCTACGCGCAATACCTACAACACGTAGTTAGAATACCGACAGGGATCGCATGTAGTATGTTTTGGGGGTAAATCCCAGCAATTAACAAAAAAAAAAAAGCTTGCCTCGTGTCATCGAGAATGAATGTCTCCGTATTGGCCCTTGGAAGTTGCTCAGAAGAGGGCATATATGCGCTGATGGCTACTCCTTGCTCCTACCTACCCTGGAGATTCTCCAAGTGATGCCAGCTTTCTCTTCGCAGTAGTAGTACTTAGTAATACTGGCCGGCCATCCTGGTAGGTTTAATTCCTAATTTTAGGTTAATAGTTGATTCGACCAGATAGAATATAATCAGGGCTGAGAGAGGTGCCGGGCCAGACTAATCCATGAAGCCCCTATTACTCTGCTCTTGGACTAGGTCTTTGTTTCCAGGGATGAGAATACCTACTACACATGTCAACTTAATTCCACATGCCATGCTTCACTAAAACACGTTTGTAATACTAGTAGTAGTGTGTATATCCCCACTGATAAGGGCAAATCAATCATCCAACAATCTATCCATGCCGAATACGTCTTGATTTAGCGCCAAGTCAACTGCAAAAGTCCGGCTTTCCAGACGTATTTGCAAAAGCAGCCACGAATACAGCAACAACAACCTCCAGGTACAGCTAGCCACATGACAACATACATCAGCAGCTCATTTTTTTTTTCTTTTTGGGCTCAGCCCCGCAGCCTGTACCACCTCAGCGGAAGCACACCTTTCACGTAACACCAGGCACAGCACAGGAAGGATTTTTTTTTTATTGACACATTTCCGAGAGGCGCCCCCTTGTGCACGAGCAGGCAATCGAAAAGAACCCGGCAACTTGGATTTGCGTAACCCCATCCATTTCCGATATGTTGATTCCCTATTTGACTACGTACGCTGTGTGTGTGCTCGTGACACTGGTGTTGTTCGTGTACGTCGTGTCACACACATTAGTTAAGCATGGGGAAGGACCTTATTCTCGGAAGACATCACTTCCGAAGGGCCAGTATCTATTTTCCAATCTCATCCGGCGTCAATCCGAGAGCTTGGATGACAGCCCGCTCCAATCTCTTTGACACCCCTCCTCTGTAAGAAAAAACAGAAGATAGTATGGAAGAATGAGAGCAAAAAAAAAAAAAAAAAAAAAAAAAAAAAAGGGCTGATTCCTCTCTTCCCCATGTAATTTTAGTCTATCAAGTACTAGTATAACGCTATCGAGCATTCCCGCACCCCTGGCGGCACGGCACGCTTCCCTGCTCGCTGGTCAGCACTCCATAGTCCCAAGAATCCTGGCTGGGCTGTTTGTTTTGTCAAGAGAACGCCCGCAGACTAGTGCTGTCAATCCTGTCACTTACGTGTCACGCTAATGGATATATAAAAAGGAACGGCACGGAGGGTTTTGTGTGGGTGATACGGATGACTAGTGATACTATAACCGTATGCACGTCTCATTTTTTTTTCTTCTTTTCTGTATTTTGTCTAGTTTCCCCTGGGCTAAGATCGGACTTTTCAGAGCTGCGATATCGTACACGCCCCCCTCCCCTCCCTCCTCTTGTAAGAGCTCAGCCCAGTGGGTGTTGAGAACCAAAGATAACCTGCATGGTCCAGGCTTCCGGGGTACAGGTGAATGTCCAGGTCTTCGGGCCCGGGGTACAGATGACTATCCCCAGCAACGGTAGGGAGAAAGCGCCCTATTAGGCTTACATCCCATGGATTTGCTTCCCTTCCGCCATATGCTATTTTGACAGGATCCGACGCAGTGCCCATCATCATTCTGTCACTTATGTAGGGCAGAGAGCGTAGTCACATGGGTCATCCCACGCTGCAGGGTCCCCCCATGAGACGATGATACCGACACCACGGTCCAGGTGATTGCCAACAGGCAGGAGCAACGACTGTGAAGCGTTTCTCTTGATAAAATATCACAGCCCTGCTGATAATCTATATGAGTCAACCTCGGGGTTCCAAGACCTCACTCAGTCCTTCCTGCCTTGATCCATGTTCAACAGAGGCTAGTAGGTACAAGTATGGGACCGTTTTTCTGAGCCAAGCTGGTCCTTGCATACACAGATACGGTCCCGAAAGGATTTTGCTTCTTTTGGGTTGGTGGTCACTAGTAAAAGCAGTAGTGGTAGAGCTTGTGGCTTTGATTTGATAGTGACGTAAAAACAAATAATTGAGTAGGGCTGAGCGCTGAGGCGACCTGAAAAAAGAAAAGAAAAGGAACAAATGGAAAATATTAAAATAAAAATATGGTGAGCAGATGCCAAGAAAGAAGGCTTCAGCTGAGCCCTGGCCTCTACCAGACTCTCGGTAGCCAATCGTTCGATTTGGAGGCTTGCTTGACCCCCATTGCTCATCGGTGGCGTATTCCCCCTATTTTTCGGTTTCCTTCTTTCGGTTTCTTCTTTATTCGTTGTTGATGATGATTATGATGATGGTAATTTCATTTTCGTGCTTGCGGTAGGGCAACATTTTGAAATTTTTCTTTTCCTTTTTCCTTTTTTTTTTTTTTTGGTGGCTTGAACGCCATTGACGCATGCATGTCTCTGCCTGATAAAAATCACGCAAACTTTTGACGCCGTCATAGGTACACGGAAGCTGATCTTTGTCTCAGCCCTTCCTACAGGATGCCGTCGTTCTCTCCAGGCAACCTCTTGACTCTCTGCTGCTCCCAGTTGTCCAGGTCCCTTCCAGCAAGTCTCTGTCATTCACTCTGCATTAGCCTCGAATTTCGGGTTTCCGCCTGCACCGCTCTATCTCTCCTTGCATAACGTCTCTCCCTCCCTTGCATGAGTAGATGGAAAGACAGGCAGTTATGCAGGGCAAGACAAAAATCGGGGACGATCAAAAATAAAAAAGTAAAGCGAGAATAGAGTTAAAAAAGATTAAGACTCACGTAGTATTCCTCCTTCATGTCCACCTTTCGCGCCCCTCTCCTGACATTCAGCTCCTCCTCCTTCGTCATCTGACGCACCCTCCGATCGTGTTTCTCGTATCGAATCGCCGTCGCGGGCGTCAGGACGAAGGAGCCCGCCACGATAACGGCCATGAAGGGCAGCCCGAAAGCCAGGAACGGGTGCTTGGCCATGAGGGCTCGGTACTTCATGCCAATTTTCCCTGCGTCGGCCGACGAGCGGAATGTCTTGTTCTGAAACGTGCCCATGATGTCTTTTGTAGTTTGTGTATAGTAGTTTTTCCTTTTTTTCGTTGATTCACGTCTCGTTGTCGTTCTCTCTCAATCGTTCATGCGGGTTTCTCTTTTCGCAATTATTTAGTTTCGATTGGTGCAGGATGCAAGGGCCGGCCGTTTTGTTTGTGACAAGCAAGTCTTTGATTGCATCACCATCCATCGCATGATGTCTCGAGCCGTGGCTGATCGGACCAATGCTTTTCCCCCAGAGCGTCGGATTTTGGTGGGGCCGGCCACCCGCTCTGGCAAGTAGCCCCAAAGTCACTCGTCCGTAATAGGGTAGTTGATAACAGTCACAAATGTCTGCAAGTCTGTTGGTTCTCACAAGAGGAGCAATGCAAGTGATCTCTCACAGGATAGACACAAATAAAATTATTCAGCTCAAGTGTAACCTTAAAAAGAAAGAATATCTCATACCACCCTTTCAAATCTCCTCTGCTTTGTAGCGAAGCAGTAACCATCATTCATCCAATCATAATTCATATACTCTCTTCATAACATCAGAGAGACCGGATCGACAATAGAATTTGTTATTATGCCCCCATTTAACCGCATACTATGCAACCGATATATGGTAAATAAGAAGAAGAAAACTCCATATGCCGCTCTGGCTGAGAACTTGGTCCCGTCCCCCCCTACTCTCTCTCCTTTGCTTCCGCTGTAACCCGTTCTCATCCGCTGCGGGCCAGTACAAATCTCCAAAAAAAGTAATGCGTTCCATACAGCGCAATCGCTGCTCAATAAAAGAAGAAGAAAAAAGAAGAAAAAAAAAAAAAAAGTCTTCACGTTGAAGAAAGGTAAGGTGTGTATGGCAAAAAGAACAAAAAAGAGCTGACAGAAAATGAAAGTGTGTCGTTGGTACAATAGTGGTAAGCCTAGCCTAGTATACTTATAAGTAGAAAAAAAGATAAGAAAAAAGTAAAAGCCCAGTTCTTTTCGAGTGTGCTATTCATGATTGCCTCCATTTTTCTCGTTATCATCTGATAATGATGAAGTATTGATGTCGTGTGTGTGTGCTATGCTGTGCAGCAAAAAGACACCCATCGCGGAATACCGTAAGAAGACTTGCGTTGAAAATAACAAAAAATCACTGCAGAAAACGCCTGTAGGGAACTTTGACATTCATCGTTCAACAGTTTGAGGCGCGGATGGCTGCCATCCGTTTATGTATGCCATCAATCCCATGCCAATTAGCACCACGCCAATCATTGAGGCGTAGGGGATGCCGGCTCGCAAGTGCTGGTTTTGTAGAGGGCCTCTGGGTGAGGTTTGGGGCGTAATAGTATTGGCCCTCGATAGAGTTGGGATGTCTCCCGAATCTTGACTAGAATTTGTCAATGATCTCTCTTGTTTAACTGCCGGCATGGCGGTTTCAGGAGTGGGAGAAACAGCACGCTTCTGTGCTGCCCCATTTTGCTCGCGGCGAAGTGATCTTGAGCGCGACCTTCGTCGTTCCTCGGCCGCCACTCGCTTGGCCTCCTCCTCACGTAATTGGATGACCATTTCTTCGAGACTTTTCCTGCCGGAATCGCGTTCTGCCTCGGCAGTTTCACATCGACTCCTCCACTGCTCCATCTGTATTCTCAACTCCCGCATCTGCTCATCCATAGTGTCGATACGAGATTGCAGTGCTACCGCAGTCTCCTGGGCAGCCTTGTCCGCTGAAGAGACTTCTTCTAGTTCTGGTAACACTGTCTTCGAGTCGTCCGCACCGTCTCCCTCTTGGGTTGATTCTTGAGCTTTATCAAGCTCTTCATTAGATGCTACACCGTTGACCTGATTATGGGCAGACTCTTCAAGTCGCTTAGCTAATTCCTCCGCAAGCTCACGTGCCTCTCGTTCCTTTTGCAGCATAATTTCTAGCTCACGCATACGCGCTGTCTGGGTATCAATATCTCGCTTCGCCATGTTAAGAGCTTCAGTGAGCTGTATGATCTGGTTCAGGTTTTCTTGGCGAATCGGCGATGAATTTGCAGAGTCTAATCTTGGCCTTTCCAACGAACCTCTTTTAAGGGACGGTACATCTGGCTTTTCGGGAAGAGGCTGCTGAGGCGGTGGTGCAGGAGGATCGGAGAAGCGAGCTTTTGGATCTGCTCGGAAGGAGAGGTTATTACCGTTGACCATGGTCTGGGGTTGTTTGGTTGGTTCCGGGGCTTCGGATTTTTCGAGATCTTTTAGGTCCTCTTTTGACAAAAGGGTGTTGATGAACTGATTCGTACGGCTCAAATCTTGGGCCTGGAGTTTGGCGCTTCTCATTTCATTCTGAATTTCATGTTAGTTGGCCGGGGAAAAAAAATTGAAGCAAAGAAACTAGTAAAACTGATGAAGTACTCACTGCAAGACGCTTTAGAATCTGATCCGTAGCAATAGGCGTCAGGAAAAAAGAACGTTGTTGCGCCATTCCATTCATGTGGCCGTTCATAGTACCGCCATTAACCATCATGCGGCCGTTGCCGCCCATGGATACGTTACTTCCAGCGCGTCCCCGCATTTGCATAGCGCCGGCAGGAATCATCATTGCATTGTTAGCAGGGTCTAGATCTCCAAAGTTCATATCCAAAACGTTGTTTGATGTATTCAAAAACCCGGCATGTTCGACCTTTGCGGCAACCTTGTGGTGAACGACAGTTTTCTGGTCTTCGCTAACTATATCAATACCGAGTTCTAGGTGATCGGCCGTCTGGAGCTCGTGTGGCTCTGATTCACGGTTCTCCTGAGATAATCGAGTGCCGTTGACAAAGGTGCCGTTGGATGATTTAACGTCTCGAATGTAGATTTTGCCGTTTCGTTCGGCAAATATTTCGGCATGCTGCCGCGATAGCACTTTACTATCGAAGAAGCCATTCGTAGCAGTCGGTACCGTCTTTTGGTTCGTCTGCCGACCGATTCGTATAGATTCGGGAGCGAATGGCACGGCGATGGTCTTGCGCTCAAATGTGCCGTTAAGAGAAAGCAAATACAGCATAGGCTGGCCGGGAGGGAACGGCTGCTCGCTGGGCCCCATGGGTCGCATCATGCCTTGAGGTCCCATTTGCGGCTGTCCCTGCCCGGCCTGCTGCATGGCGCCGTGGGGCGGCCCCATGCCGTTGGGCCGTCCTTGGGGGAGTCTTGAGAAGTCTGGTTCTTTGCCGGCTGGCCAGGGGTTCTTGGGTTGAGGCCGCTTGCGATTCGCGCTGCCATTCGACCACTGGCTCAAATCTGAAGCTGACGACAGCGATGTGGCATTGGAGTGTGAGCCGTTGGTCGCAACGGTAGTATTTGAGGCGTTGGAGGAAATGGACGAGGATGAGTTGCTTCGCGAGAGACTCTTGCGGGTCATGAACATTCCTCGCACATCCTCTGAATTCACCTGATTGTTGCCATTAATAGTGCCCCATGGCGGCCGGGAGATTTGCGGAAAGGTAGGAGGATTTGCGACGGCAGTCATGAGTAAGGCTTAAGGATGGTCGTCTTGCTCGATGGGAAGGCACGGCGTATACTTTATTATCTCTTTTCTGATAAGATCTTGTCGCCTGCTCGCTGCGTGGTAGGCCGTTGGACCTGTTGAGCGTGTGTCTCGTCGCTAGTCGCCTCCTGTTGCCGGGGAAGAAAAAGAAAACACACAGGGCCACGCGTGACGTAGATTGAAACGAAAAATAGATTCACTTGCTACGGCTCACAACGAAACAGACTCTATCGCTTGCGACCGGCGGGAGGGAAGACGCCGAAAGGAAAAAAATTCAAATCGAGGGTCGTTGGCAGCAGTGCTATCACAAAAAATCGTCAGCATGTTGTTGATGTGGCTCCTTTGGCCAGCACGCCAATTGGGGGTTGGCCTGGCACGACCAAGCGAGGCTGGGGGGGTGCAGCCCCTGGCCCTGGGTCGGCTCTGTGCGCGCTGCGGCAGATGTGAAACATACTGTGAAATGATCGAAGCTCGCAATCCTGGGCGATTCCACACGACGCTGGCGAGCCGTGGTGGTTGAAGCTCGGGCTGATGGTGCTTTGGGGATCTTGTCTGGCCGTCCTAGCCCGCTAAGCGCTGGGCTAGGCGTGTCGAAGCGCTGGGGGGCCAAATGATACAGTGCACGACGGTGTCTCAGAGTCTGCTTGCCCAGCTCCCACAACGCGGCCGCGAAGCAGGCTTGGGCATTTCTTCACGAGCGTTTTTCCAGGCTCAGATCGGGCAGTCCCAGGCGATTCCTGGCCATCGCAAAAGGCCATATGGGGCCCTGAATCGGCTCATGACCTGGCTTCACGTGATGCATCAGCACAGTTCTGCACTGGCTGGGGCCCAGCATCTCCGCACTGTGGGGGGCGCTAGCAATGATTAGCATGCGCCGCATCAACTTTCTGCCGATTCCGTAGCCGTTGGCTTGCGGCCAATCAACGAGCTGCCTCTTCTGGGGCTTCTTCGTGGATGGACCGGGGCAGCCTTCAAGTGGCACTTACATCGTGGAGGAGACGCAATTGACGACAAAAAAAAAAAGCTGCGATCCCGAGATCCTCACGCCTTTGCGAACTGCGTTGAACCCGGTCTTCACTCACGATGCCTCCTGTTGCCCCGATTCAGCATGGCGGCGCCCAGGCCCCGTCCACTTTTGACAAACGTACGGTATCGAACGATTGCGAGGGACTGTAATTTCGCTAACAATCATCCGTAGTGAAGATGGGCGCAATGATGGGCGGATGTAAGAACCTTTATTAAAGCCTTGTTTCGGGCTTGGGTATGCATTGGGAACCAAGCTAATACTATTTTCTAGCTGTTGGTGTTATCATGGGCTTTATTTTCGGTAGGGGATAATTGCGCGGAGCTCCATTTCCGTACGATTCGCGAGTTGACACCTTGATAGGCACCGTTAACATTTTCCGATATGGTGCTGGTTCCCAGGGTATTATGCGAACGCTGGGCCAGTACATGGGTGCATCTGGTGCTACATTTGGGTATGTCTTTGTCTATACTATTGTGCTTGGTTGTCATGCTAACTCAGGCGACGCAGATTCTTCATGGGCGTTGGCAGCGTGATCCGATCAGATGCCGACCCTAAGCTACAAGAACTATACATGCGAGCGCAGCGACGGCCGATAGTATTAAGAGCGAACCCGGCTTGGAGAAGGGACGACTAATCATACACAAACAACGAATGGACGAACTGCACCAAGAGGTCAATCGTTGGCTGCAAACGGCATACCCCGGTAGCTTAATCGGCTGCCCTGTAAAATAACAATAAATCAAACGACATTTACGATCAATTCCGACGCAAATCATGTTTTGTATGTCTAAACTGTGTGAACGGGCGTGTGGACATTGAGAGCTTTGTATACAATAACGGAAGTTTTTATAAGCTGGTGGGAAGCTATGAGGGAGAGCATCAGGAGCTTTATCTTCTTTGGCATGGACGAAACAACCTTTCTCTTTCTTATTCAATTCTCGCCAAAGTGCTGTTAGTGTGCCTTTTATGTGACCACATGTCCCCGTTATCGTCATGGTAGGCAGTGTCTTTTATTATCCAGCTTTAGCTTTGGTTTCACACTTACATTCCTAACTTGTCGTTGCCATCATACATCCTAACCAAAAGAGAGAAAAAAAGAACAAAAAAGAGCCATAAATTCTGTTTCCACATGACCTCTGCGGCCTTTGCGGCGAATTGACTAAGTTAATTAGCTGCAGGATATCTCACATACGCACCGGAAAATATCCCCAGCCGCTTCCCTGTACGACGAATTACGGCATACAGGCGAATGCTTTTAGCTTTTGAGACCCCATTGAAAAAAAATCTTATCAAATAGAATATCTTTTCCAGAAGAGCGATGCTACCCTCCCGCTGTGGCTAACTTAACGGACCGCGGCCCGTCCTTCTCCACATATGCAAAGAGTCATATCACTCGTATTCTGTCATCTTTTGACGTCTCCGGCACCCGAGATGGAGCACATGAGTGCCTGCCTGATGAAAAAAATTCGGCTCGGATATCCGCTGCGGCCCGATGAGCTGATGTTTATGCTTGAATATGCCGGTTGGAAAGAATAGTGATGGGGAAGTTCTCGGAAACTATTTTCAGCCACGTGTTTGATCTTTGGAAGTAGATAATGGCATGTGTAACCATGTGTACGACCCAATTTATCAAATCTTTTATGCTGTGCTAGACCGAGAGACGTGGGGCTTCCCGTCTCTATAGTCCACTTGTTGATCACTGTTTATGATGGTAGACTGTATTCTATCCCCTGCTCAATACCTACTACTCTATCAATTCAGCGCGATGGATGTGGCAATGAGCTGACTCTGCATTCTAGACCCATCGAAGGAGCAGCGTTCGTGACGTTCCTCACGGAATCGAGTTCCGAGGCTTAAGATGTTTTGGTCCGTTTCAATCCTTCATTGTGTGAGCTTATCCCCCACGCGGGATATTAGCCCTTGTCTTGGAAAAGGCCGAACAATAGCTGATTGGCCGCTCAACTCCCAGTCAACCTTCCTTCGTCTTGCCTCGTGTTGGGTGTAACACTCTTTTGTCACTTTTGTGTTTTCAGCTTCAGCTATTAGTATTTCAAATCCAATCCTGCTGACTTGGAATGCAGGATCGCGCCCTAAAAAATCCCGAGCGGTGTGAAGCTCGCCAAGACAATGGCCTGAGACATTGCACAGGTGAACGAACTATGGGCATTGTCCCCTTTGAGTTGGTTCAGAGAATGTTGTATAACCAACTGCAGCTTCTCTTGTATACACGGCCAACACTAGTTTGCTGCTCGGCGGGTATTGTGTCAGCCCTCGATAACAGACGCGTTGTGCGCTAGATAGAGACGGCTTGAATTTGTAGGTAGCAAGTGCTAGTATGGTAATTCTCTTGAAGCTTGACTGAATACATAAATTTGATCAATCAGTCATGAATACTCGGCCGAATTGGTCATACGACATCATAAAACGAGGGCTGTGCTCCATGCAGCCGTGCATGTACACGGCTTGGCTTCTATCCAGGATTACTACTATGCCGATGGCCTTACCTTGTTTATACGGGAAACTGAATTCTGTGCCGTAAAAATCCTCCTGGGCGGCTAGGCTGGGTAACTCTAAGCCAATAATCATACGGAATGAAGGCCAGGGAGGTTGGCTTCCTCACTAAATGTGACCGGGGGAAGTTGGATGATCAGGCAACTGACTTTCTTTGGTTCTTGGCCCGTCGACAGAAATTCCCGAACGGACTTCTCGTTGAATACCTAGGCGGGAATAATAGGTTTGCTCGTAGACTGGAGCCTTTTTGTGAATATATATAGAGGTGACTTAGTTCACTTGGACAGTGGCCTACCAACAATCTGAGTAACGTCTCTTAAGTCATATATACAGCCCCCTTCGCCATAATGGGAGCTTCTTATAGCTATCCAAGAGCAAAGAGAGAGGTCTCTGTGGCCAACAGTAGACTTTCACAGAAACAAACAAACGGGTACACCCCCTTTCCACGCTCGCTTACCCATCCCAATATATAAAGCATAGCACATGCTAACATTTATGTAGCCTATCTGTTCTGGGAGCCTTGTCTGCTCCATTTCTCCCTTCTTTCCTTACCAACAATCCAACCCCCAATGGCTATCCCTGGAGCACTCTCAACAGTACCACCAACTACTATGACACGAGCCCCAACACAGGCGTCATAAGGCCTTATGAATTCACCATCAGCCGTGGTGTCATCGCTCCGGACGGATATCAGCGAAATGTCCTCCTCGTAAATGGTGCTTTCCCCGGCCCATTGATCGAGGCGAACTGGGGTGACATTATTCAAGTCACTATGCACAACAACATCACCGGACCAGACGAGGGCACCGCACTGCATTGGCACGGGTTTCTTCAGCAAGGAACACCATGGGAAGATGGAGTACCCGCAGTGTCGCAGTGTCCTGTGCCCCCGGGGAGCAGCTTCACGTATCAGTTCAAGGCAAGTCTATATGGCACCACTTGGTACCACTCGCACTTTTCTTCTCAATATGCGGGTGGTCTTGCGGGTCCGATGGTTATTCATGGACCGAAATCACAAAAATACGATGTTGATATTGGCCCTATTATGTTGTCTGATTGGTATCATGATGACTACTACGACTTGGTAAAGAAAACAATGAGCAATGTGACTGGGGCGAACTTATTCCCGTCCGACAACAACTTGATCAACGGCAAGATGTACTTTGACTGCTCCAAGGTCACAGATGGCACGCCTTGCACAAATGATGCCGGTATTTCAAAATTCCGATTTAAGCGAGGCAAGACTCATCTCCTTCGTCTCATCAACAGTGGAGCCGAAGGTCTCCAGCGCTTCTCCATTGACGGCCACAAGATGACTGTCATCGCAAACGACTTTGTCGATGTCAAGCCTTATGAGACTGAAGTTGTCACGCTTGGGATTGGCCAGCGCAGCGATGTCCTCGTCAAAGCAGACGGTAAACTTGACGCTTACTGGATGCGTAGCAACATTAGCACTAAATGCTCCATCACCAGCCAGCCCAATGCCCTTGCTGCCATCTACTATGATAATGCAGACACGAACAAGGCCCCAAATTCTGCTCCATGGAATGTTCCTGATCCGGGAACATGTGTAAACGACGACTTGTCGTTGACGGAGCCTGTCATGAAGCTCCCTGTCCCTCAGCCGGCCGTGACGCATGATATAGAACTGAAGGTGTCTAAAAACGCGACAGGTCACACTTTATGGACGCTAGACGGCGAGTCTTTTAGGGGCAATTTCAACAGCCCGACCCTGCTGCTGAGCAATCTGGGCAATCTTACGTTCCAGCAGCAGTGGAGCGTGAGAAACACCGGCAGCGCAAGCAGTGTTAGAATCAACCTCATGAACAACTCTCCCGCTAGGTAAGCTGGCTCTCAGTTCATCTCTAGTATCTACCTTGTGTCATATAAAAATCCCGCTAACCATTCTCTCACAGTCACCCCATGCACCTTCACGGTTTCAACATGTACATCCTTCACGAAGGCCCCGGCGAATGGGACGGCAAGACAATCGTCCGGCCGTCAAATCCCCAGCGCCGAGATGTCTTCTTGATCCGCGCAGGAGGCCATGCCGTAATGCAGTTTGACGCCGCGGAGAATCCAGGCGTGTGGCCATTCCACTGTCACATCGCGTGGCATTCTTCAGCAGGGCTGTTGACGCAGTTTCTCACGAACCCAGACGAAGTGCGAAACCTCGCAATTCCCAATGTGGTAGCAGAGACTTGTAGGCAGTGGGGAAGGTGGACGAATACGAATATTCCGGACCAGATTGATAGTGGCTTGTAAGAGGGAGAACTGGTGTATATGAAAGGATAATGATCGGGATGACTTGGTACGATATGGAGGATTATTTTCTGGGCCATGTATTATATAACCAATAAGAAGATGGACTGGGACAACTGACACTTATCATCGAACATGTAGTTGGCTAAGACGTCTCTAAGACATACATAATCGCTGTTGGCAAAGATGCTGTATCGAAAAGAAGTTTCTCCTCTGCTTTGTAATCCAATAAGACTGTCTTTGTGTTTAGTATACACTTATAAGTATATTTGCAGTGATATATAAAACAGTAGGCGTTTGAAACCCAGTTAAGCTATACCGTGAATGCAGCGCATTTACCGTCTGTTGCGCATCTAACGAAAACAGTATATGAAAAAGTATCATGGAATCTATCAGGTCATAACATAGATCCTTTCAGTCATTTTTATAGCGGCTTATCTTTGCTCTCCCCCTTTTTTGACTCTTCAACTTCTTTGCTCTCTGTTTCTTTTGTGACTTCAGACTCTTCCTGCTTGGTGGTTGTGTCCTCTGGTTTCGCTTTCTCCTCTTCTGTAGGTGCTTCAGGCTCGTTCTTCTTCTCTTCCTTTGCTGGGGCAACATCTTTTTCATCAGCTGCTACTTTTACGTCCACGATATCTTTCGATGCCTGAGCATTATTTGATACCTCTTCGTCTTCTGCCTTCTTGCTCTCTTCTTCACCTTCATCCTCATCCTCCTTTTCCTCATCCTCTTTTTCTTCATCAAGTTTGAGGATAGTTTCAATCTCACCAGTCAACTTCTGAAGCTCATCTTCAATCTCTTCGTCGCGATCGGTCTGGCTGCGCAGTTGTCTCTCAGCCTCTTCATGTCCAACAACATTTCTCCACAAATCCTCCAGCTCATCTGTCCACCCAAGCAGTCCAGCCAGCTTTCGGATGCCATTGTCGCATGATCCCAGTTCCAGCACATCATCAACTCGCGACCCTAATGAGCCCACCTTTTCCATATTGAAAAGCACACGCGGTGCCTTTTCTCTCGCCATGTCAGGGAGGCTAGCAAAGGGGTACACCGTCAGACTTGTTCCAATAATCAAAACGAGGTCTGCCATGACAGTGTTGTGCGACTTTTCAGAGAATGCCCTTGGGAGCGCTTCGCCGAAAAATGTAATGTCTGGTTTCACCAGTCCCTTGCATTCCTTGCAGCGAGGGACGTCGCCTCGGAGCACATGCTTCCTCATGTGGTCATCGGGAAACTCAACCTTGCACTCGATGCAGCGCTGAGTCGCAAAGCTGCCATGCGCCTCCACTATCTTGTCTGAAGGAACGCCAGCCGCGCGCTCCAGGCAGTCAATGTTTTGTGTAAAGAGCATCTGAAGGAGTCCCTTCTGTGCAAGAAGCGCAATGAAGGCATGGGAGACCGTCGGTTGAAATTTTCCGGGGTATAGCTCCTGCGCGAGAACGTAGAACGGCTCCGGACGGTTGCGAAAGTAGGCAATATCGAACACGGCCTCTGCATATGGCAGTTTTAAACGCGCTAGGTTGCTATACAGACCCGTCTTTGGCGATCGAAAGTCTGGGACTATGCGATGGTTAGATGTCAACATGGGCCAAATCAGTGCGACAGCGCATGATGAACTTACTTCCGGCCGCGGTAGAGATGCCCGCGCCCGTCAAGACCACAATGCGCCGAGCATCGCCGCTCTTGATATATTCGGCGACGGCTTCCAAACTTCTCTCTTGGAGCGTCTCTGGAGGCCCGTGGGCATCAGCCAGAGTAGATTCTTCTTGACCCATTTTGCGAGCGAGCCAGCGAGGGACGCGGGGACCTGAAGGCCTGTGGCGTTGGCGGTGTTTTCGACCTATTTTGGCGAAACTTTCGGGTCGTTTATACGAAAGTTGAGATGCAGCTATTTACAGTTGAATGATACGATGGTGCCTCTAGGCATCAAGTCTATTCCAGTGGCAACAGACATTCGCTGGTGGGGCTGTAACATGTGAGAAGCAGCCTAATGTTACATCACTAAAAAGCCCCTTGGCGCTTATCGATAAGCGACGAACGCGTGGATCAAAGGACCATGGACCAGCACTGGGATTCGAGGATATCAAGCAGAATTATCGATTCAATGGATACGCAAGCATAATCTCAAGATATTAGAATGAACAAAAAAGGTGGATGAAGCGAATTCCTCCCAAAACAAGCCCCTAATCAGGATCCGACCTGTCGACCGACCCTCTTAAACCGTTTATATAAACGCCTAGCAATGCCCTCCTGACGCCCTCTGACTGAATATCAACGTAACAAAAATGCCATCATGTGTGGCGCTGCCTGGCTGCTGCAAACTGTTCTTCCTGCAGCCGGGCGAGCTCTTCCATCGACATGCCGCTGTTAGCGAACTTGTCTGCTTTCTTCTCTCGTCCCTGTAGATGGTGTTAGCGTCGCTGTGGGATCAAAGTGAGTCTGTAGATGTGGGAGACATGCGCGAACCTTTTGAACCTCTTTATGTTCAGCTGCGGCCTCTAGAACAGCGGGTACGTAGTCAGAAAATCCCAGCCGCTCTAGAGCCTTTGTGATGTGATCACAGGCAATGGTCTTCTTCGCCTCTTTCTCGGAAATCTCATTGGCCTCGGATGAGATGAGGGTGATGAACTCGACACAGCATTCTATGAGTAGGTCGCGAGCCTCTTTTGCGAATGAGACACCCGTTTGAGGTGGTAATATCTCGCTGACTATTTTCTGAACCGTTGCTAGTACATAGTTAGCTTTATTGGGCACTCGATATGCGGTAGTTGCGTCTCATACCTTTAGGCAGCGATAAATCGTCGTTGCTTCCTGTAGAAAAAGTTAGCGATTTATCCATGCAATGCACTAAATCACGATCGTGTACTGCTACTCGAGGTCGAATTACCCCAGTAATGATCATAGCTATCTCCGCGCATGTTGTGCATGGTAATACGGAGTGCTCTTGGAGGTGGGCGTGAAATAGACGTGAAATAGACGTAGAAGGAGACGAGATTTGGGGGGAAAGAAAAGGGAGAAACGTGCAGATCGAAGATGAAATGTGTAAATGCAAGCTAAAGGCCTGAAAAAGCTTCACAGAGCAAAGGGAGATGTTCATCGGTTGTTTGCATGGTTTCATCAATACAAACAATGAATTCGAGGGTCTGGTCTTATTGGCCCCCAGCAGGGGGAAAGATGAGATAATAAGCAGTGACGCACGGCCGATGAGGGTGGTGGCCATGGCTGCTATATTTTTGGTGAAGAGGGCAGTAAAAAGAGAAGGAGAGAGGAAGCACCCGCAATGTAATGAATAGATCGAGCTTACCTCCAAACTCATGATCCGACATGTTGAAGAAAATGGGAGGTTAGGTTTGCGGCTTAGACGCGATACTGCCTGAAAGTGAAATGAGGCGGCGATGGCGGAGAGTGCACAAAGTGGTTAAAATGCGAGCGAATGCTTATAGTATGGAGAAACACAAGAAATTAGAATAAAAGTATTATATATGACTGCGTTTGCCGAATAAACTGTATAGAGTCAAGAATGAATATGCTGCGTGGCGGACGATGATATCTGGCGCAAGGACTCGACACGGGAGATGGATGATGAATTGAATGGTTTCCAGCCAAGTTGGTTTGTTAGTGGGGCGACAGCTGCTGTTATAAGTGAAATTGGGAGCGGTACGGGGTACTTATGTCGCCCATGTATCCAGTACTCGGGCGCGGCCAGGGCCTCCTAGGCGTCTCGCTTCTGCTGGCCCTCAGCGCGGCGCGTGCCAAAGGCCAACTCAGCCCACTGAAGCTGCGTCGCTGACTGGCTTGGGAAGGGGCTCAGTTCACGTGCTGTAGCATTTCACCAAGTATGGAGTACAAGTGGGACCTGTTTAGCGCGGGCCAGTTTTATAGAAAAAAAAAAAAAGTTTATTAGCTCGAGCTTCTTGTTTTCCAAACCCTTTCCTTCTTTCAACTTCTTTTTTGTCTGGCAGCGAAGGCAGCAAGAAGAGCTCTGCGCAAGCTCGGATCGAGCTTGACGCGCATCTCTGCTCTTCAGCACCATGCGTGCCGCTGCCGCTGCTTGTGAATACAGGTAAGGAACATCTCCACGACACGCGGCAGCCCCAATTGCTTTCCTGATGAAATATGTTGTCGCCCCAGTCTGAGGAGGTCCGACAAGCCTTCCATGCTGACAGACACGTCTTAAGCCAAATAGACATTTCTGATTTATACTGGTGCTTCGTTTTTTGCTTTACTACGGGCTTTTTCGCTGTGCTTCAATAGCTAACAGTTGATTCAGACAGGCAGCAAAATTTTCAGTCTTCAAAATGTAAGAACCGGTTCCGCCCTTCTCTCGACATCCTGATGGCACATCGTGATGTACCAAGTAAAGTATTATCAAATTCCGAGAATACATACTGCGGACACACTCTCCTGATCCAACAAGTGCCCAACTTCGGTTTCAAGCTACGCAATGAGCAATCTGTACTTGAGACTAACAGTTGACAAGTTCTGAGAATAAATATTGGCATGGCGTCAAACCAGTGCTGGATCACTGAATTATGAGGTAGGCACATATTTTTTTTTGCTTTTGCTTAATTTGTTTCACCATGATTTGTGTGATGAAAAAACTTATATTCCATGCTAATACTGAATCTTCATGTGGAGATCATTAAGAGCTTTTCATCTTTCGACTGACTACAAATCTATCCCCTTCACATTGTTATGTACATCTATATTGTGTTGACCCTAGGCTAACGCAACTAAGTTTTAGGAAATTATGACTGGTAATCTGCCAGTTCGGGTGAGTTCCAGCTAGACAGTGTCAGCAATTGGCATCATAATTCAGGGCGGCAGACCTACTTGATGTATTGTCCGCTCAGCTTATGCAGAGGGTTGGCTACAAATTTGGCAATCACATTGCCTGGCTGTTCTGGCCTGAGCAACTCGCCTTGCTCGAGGGCATCGACGAAGTTCTGGTGCATCGCCTTTTCCATGGTGTCTTTGCCCTTTTCTCTGATGACTGCCTGCATGTCAGTGTTCACTCGGCCTGGCCCGAAACTGACGCTTGTGATGTCAGGCTCTTCCACAGCGAGGTGAGCGGCCATCGAGTTGACTGCTGCTTTGGCGGAGCCATAGGTGCTCCACGCTTGGTAGGCCTTGAGAGCCGCGCCCGAGGATACCCAGACGATGCAGCCCTTGGTCTTTTTGACCTCCTTCAGACTAGCCCTGGCCTATGGCATGTCATGTCAGCAGCCACCCGATGCTAGATACTGTTGGACGTCTTACCATGGCAACGTAGCTGAACAAGTTGACGTCGTAGAAGCGCTTGGTGTCCTCTACCGACTCGTCTGCAAACCTCTTGGGTTCCAAGACTCCATGGTTGATGACCACGCCGTCGAGTTTACCAAATGAGTTGACGGCAAGTGCTGTCAATCTCTCAGCAATCTAACATGTTGTGTTAGATATTTGCGCAACATTTATGAAGAATCATATTTGTGGAGAGAAACATATATGTGAAAAAAAATGACAAAATAGGAAAATAGAAGAGTAAGAAGAATCAAAAACAAAAAATTAAAATTAAACTTGCATCTTCACTTGTAATATCTCCTGCGACATACTCTACTTGAGTAGGATGTGCCTCCTTAAGTTTCTGCAGCAGGGTTTCGGACCGTGCCGTGACGACGACTTTGTGCGACTGCGCCAAAAGGTGCTGAACGATGGCTGCGCCAAGGCCTTTGCTGGCGCCAGTCACAATGAATACTTTAGAAGCCATGAGTGCGGAGAACGGGGGGTAGTTGAGTGCAGTAGTTCAGTAAGTTAGAGGAAGAAAAGAGAGACGGCTTTGTGTCGACTATTTTTTTCGCCAGGGAAGGATGATTTTTCAGCCGATGGCAATGCCTTGTGGGGAGAAATGAGGGGCTATTATTGGAGAACTATAGCCCTTTCTTGAGAGTTAGGAAACTATACGGCTTGAACCGGCTCGAGTTATAAGACGGCCGGTGCCGGAGGTCAAGAACGACCAGTTACTTTTGTAGACCAAGTTGTAACGTCTATGAGATCAAGACGACTCATAGTGATGATATGAAGACAAGGCACTCGTTAATAACATAGACAAAAAAAGACACAATGCCCCACACAGTCATCCTCGGTAGTGGCGTTATTGGCCTCTCGACGGCTTTCTACCTCCGTCAGCATCAGCCAGGCACCACAATTCATCTTGTTGACTCTGCCCGGGAGCTCTTTTCATCCGCCTCTGGTTATGCTGGAGGATTTTTGGCTAAAGACTGGTTTCGCCCTGATTTAGTGCCATTGGCCGAGCTAAGCTTTGAAGAACACAGAAAGTTGGCCGAGGAGGAGAATGGCAGAGAGAGATGGGCATATGCGAAGAGCGTGACGGTGAGCTATGAGCCTAATGGGCCGTTATTAGGCGGAAAACGGGGAGAAGACTGGCTGTTGGAAGGGACTAGTAGAGCTGGGCTCGTGGAAGCGAGGAGGGAGCACAAAGAAGGCGAGGTGCCGGATTGGTTGAGGAGAGTTGATGGCGACTCTGTGAATGTGATTGACGATGGGAGTGGGACGGCGATTGTGTAAGGATCTGAATCTTATTTACACTTTTTTTTTATGGAAAGGCCTGAATACTGACAGAACGAACCAGAGACCCCCTGTTATTTTGCCAGTTTTTGCTGGAAAAAGTCAAGGCTGCGGGTGTTCATATTCATAATCCTGCTGAGGCGTTGCGCTTGGAAACTGATGACAATGGCAAACTCTCTGGCGTTGCCATTAAGAACACAGAGACATTGGAAGAAACGGTTATACCAGCTACCAAAGTTCTTTTAGCAGCGGGAAGTTGGACGCCTAGTGTCTTTAAGACGTTGTTCAAGGATCGCTTCTCCGTCGATATTCCCATCGGAGGTCTAGGCGGACACTCTCTCGTTTTGAAGGCCCCCAGTGAAGTGACGATATGTCATTCCGTCTACACGACAATGGGTTCGCACTCACCAGAGATATACTCTCGGCCCAACGGGGAGATTTATGTTGCTGGAGTGAATAGCCCTGGACTTCCTATTCCTGGACCGACTTTTAAGGCGGCAACTATGAGCGAGCCTCTCGGGAAGTTGAAGGATATTGCACGACGTCTGATTGTGACTCCCGGGGGAGAAGATCTGGTGATTGTGCGAGAAGGACTGTGTTTTAGACCAGTTACGAATAGGGGAACGCCGTATGTTTCGAGATTGACGGATGAAAAGCTTGGAGAGGATACCAACTTGAAGGAAGGAGAAGAGGGGGGCGTTTTTATTGCGGCGGGACATGGACCGTGGGGTATTAGCCTGAGCTTGGGGACTGGAAAGGTAGTTGCTGAGATGCTGTCTGGGAAGCCATTGAGCGTTGATATTTCTAGTCTGGGATTCTGAGACGGGCATATTCGGTAATATGATAGCTAAATGATATCATTCAAGCGGTTATAGATTATATTTATTAAGTACTGTATTTTCCATCAAACATTTATGCAGCTATGAAGCTTCTGAATATCACTTGGACCAGCCCTGCAGCAGCCTCCTACAATAATCTGGGGCCATTTCCCTCTCGCTTCCGTTGCCCGTACAGCCTCTGTAAGCTGCTTCTCCCACGGGATCCTATCTTCTCGCTCGGCGCCTTCCGGTAATTCCCACTGCTTGGTTGTTGTATTGTACACCTCGCCATTGGTTCCATCCGGGTAGAGAACCAGTGCGGGCCAGTCTGCTATAACACCTTCATGTAGCAGACTGCTAATGGCAGCTTCATAGCGGCGTAGCAGAGAATCGAGCTTCCATACTTTTGTGCAGTTGATTCCCACGCCCCATGGCACCGCTGCTGCGAGGGAAGGGTCAAGCATTGCTCGAATGGCATCCTCGGGGGAGCTTCCGTCTGGTATGTTTTCATCTTCATTGGGGAATAGGCATGAGATCCAAAAGGGTAGGCCGGGGAAGAGACCAGGGACGGCACTTAAAGCGCGGCGCATGGAAATGACCTCGTCGAGGCGAGGAACTGTCTCGAGCGCGATATACTGAGCACGCTGTTTGATGTCTTTTATGCGGGAGAATACATCTAATCGCTCTTGGTGCCATGCGAGAAGAGCGTCTCCGGAATCGTAAGCAGCATCGTATTTGCCGCTATACTCCTGGCTTGGAACCATACATGCGCCATACGGTCCAATGCTCAGAGCGATGGCACATCCAGGCTGTTTCGCATTCTCTACAATTTGCACAGCCGTCTCGAGGAATTGAGGCACTTGCGAGGCATCAATGCCATTAGGAAAATCGGCGGTTTTGGTGTTTAAGAAGCCATGAAGTGAGACCTGATATGTTGCTGTGAGGATGACATCTACCGGCACATCTCCAAAATGCTTTTGGCAGCTTAGTAGAGTCGAGGGATCTGAGATGAGGAGATGAGAGGACCAGAGAGGGGTGTCGGACCCAAAAGTGACGTTGTGGTTTTGCTCAAGGGAGGTGCCGAGGCCGCCATCTAGAATTTGTATTTTTTTCATGGCTTGCATAAAAGATGAAATGGAGAATATATTTGAGTACACGATATGATACAAGATGAGTAAACCATGCCCACGTTTCGACATCTTAAGCATCCGAGCTAAAGTGCTTACACCATCCAACTATCGAATTGCGGGGTCCACTTCGCTCTCTAGGATCTTGAATTAGACATAAACACATAATTTGACTCAGCCCACCTCAGTTTCTCAAACCGTTTTATATCATTCTACCCCACATGCGGAATAAAAGCCATCCAGTCAACCGTATCAAAAGCACCCGCCTGCATTGATCTTAAACCAAGCAATGGCTCGACGAGGATATAAGCCCTCGCTGTGGCGTAAATGAGAGCAATCGGAAGAATGCTCCAAAACTCCCAGACTAGAGGAAGCTGTTTTGGAGCCCAGGGCTCTTCTTCTTTTTCTATATCGCGCTGCTGCTGCTGCTGAGGCTCTAATGTAAACAATCCGCCTTCTGTTGTTGTGGCTCGCGTTTCGACTAATACATCCTCCACTACTGTTACTGTTATGTCCGATTTTTTATCCTCTTTCTTAAACATTCTGGTCCAAATTTTTTGTTCACTACCGTATCGCTGCAAAATGGCACCCGCTTCTAGAACCCAGAACAGAGCCGTTGTGCCTACCAGGATTAAGCTCGATACTCTCCAGAGGATCTGCTCGACTTGAGATGGGAACTTGAAGTTCCACCCGGTGAGATGTACAGATGCATAGACCATAGTGGCGAGGCACAAGTAAAGACTCTCTAAAGTCTCTAGCCAAGGTAGCCTGCTATCGCCAATGCGAGGTAGAGGACGCTCGTGTGGACCGACAGGCAGTTTGATAAATGGTTGTATGTTGAGAGCCCAGCTCGGTGTTAAGTCGTCTACAAAATCGAGCGGTGTCTGTCGGTAAGGCCGTGCAGCTACTGGGCCGGCTTCACGGAGGACTTGATCCATAGTTATAGACATATTGATTCGAATAGGATAACGGACATCTTGAGGTTTGGACATCCAGCAGACGCTAGTCATGATAGAGCATACGACAATAGCGACGGTTGATAGTTCTATCGTTGTTACTGGGAGCTTCTGAATGCCACGTGCAATACATTGCACAATCAGGTAGCCAACCTGAAAGCAGGTGATGAGCTTGGCGACGGTATCTTTCTTGGACTTGTCCAAGAGTTCTTCGTCTGATATAGTCGGAAACTCGATGTAACCGCGCGACATCAGCCAGAGTATATGCTTCGAATTTATGGGGAACGGCGCTCCGTTCAGGGGCTGCAGCTCGAATCCGCCCATGTTGGCATAGAAGCCATGTCGATATGTCCATGAGATGTGTCCGAGAGCATGGAACGCTTTCACGGAGTCTCGAGCAGCGGCAAGTTGGCCGGCAGCCGCTGTGAGTAAGAATTCGGGTCCGGCAATAGCAATGGCCATCCACAAGATCTTACGACCTTGGATGCGTAGTATGCTTTCGTTTCTAGCAGGTAAGTTGAGGCAGAGAATAGTAAAAGTACACAGAAATGTGGTGAAAATGCAAGTCCATAGTATGTCCATGGTTCCTCGGCCATCTGGGGACATTGTCCAGCCATTAACTCGCACATCTGTACTGGAATTCATGATTGCATAAAACAGCGGGCTGTTTCTGAGCTCAATGTCATGGAAGTTGACGAATCGCTCTAAGAAGTATACAAGGAGTGCATATTACATTATATTCTAACTCCTCCTATGACCGCACTATCTTACGTTATGGCGTACGAAAGCTCCTAAGCAGATCGGTGTGAATGTCAACGCCAGCTCCGAAGTCCTCTCATCTTCTATTCCTCCGACATGAGTTCCAAGTTTCGGTTGAGCATCCTTTAGACCTACCGACACTACATGCCGAGTCAAGGGTATGATGCCAAGATAGGATATAGGACTTGAAGCTATCCTTGGCATTGAGCACTCTTAACTATTTATAAACTATTCAACTGTTAAAGGCCCGAAGGCTGTGCTACTAAAGACAAGTTGAAGTCGTGAGAATAGGTAGGATCATAAGACTGGAAGGCGTAAATGTGCACAAATACAGTCAAGTGTGGTTGAATCCTGGTTGTTGAACCAATGAGAAGCTTATCCGAATCTAACTAGTATCTGACCACCTGCCAGCGCTGTCACTTTGTTTATCCGTGGACCCCAGTCGGATATCTACAAAATATCTCAAATACGTGTATTAGGACTTGTCGAACCAATGATGCTCTATCGCTATTTATTAATAGCTGAGTTCCTCTGGGTCCTTGCCGGGGTTGAGCGTTCATAAACTATTCAACTGCGGTCTATCCCCAATTTTATCTCCGCTCCTCACATATATCACTAATCGTCAGCCTTACATGATAGCCACGTCTCGTTGGACTATATCCTCTTCTGCCCCTCGGCTCCCGCTGGTTCTTCTTTCAGCAATTTATCTCTCTCCTAATATTAGAGCCAGCTCAACATTCAGATGGCTCTGTATAGGCGCCTATCTCCGACCGGCGCCGACGGTATAATCACCGATGCTGACAACGACAACCAGGACGACCATCAGCAAGGACCCAAGACGACACGGCGCCTGCTGACCTCCGCGGAAGTTCCGCCCTGGTATGGCCACAATACCTTTATCCGTACCGGCTATCGCCCCATTACCGGTTCCGTTAAGTTGTGCTTTGAGAGTCTAGGATATGTTCACAATGAAACAGCCAACATCTACACTCATCTGGTACCCGCGGTGATCGCTGTTATAGGCAACTATGGTCTACATGTATATTTCAGCTCCCACTATCCTAATGCATCATGGATAGATCAGTTGGTGTTTCACATATACTTATCGACGTCTGTTATATGTTTTGGAATCTCGTCCATATATCACATGCTGTTGTGTCATTCTGAGACATATGCGAACCTATGGGCGCGGTTGGATTACACTACTATTGTTATTCAGATCCTAGGGTCTTTTGTTTCCGGCATTTACATAGGCTTCTACTGTGAACCTAACTTACAGAAACTCTACTGGACAATGGTATGCTGAACTTACTCCAATGCTGGATTGTTTGTCGATGCTAACTACATATCCTTAGATCAGCTCACTGGGATTACTAACTGGTATTGTGGTTGTGAGTCCCAGATTTCAGAGTCCCAAGTGGCGGATGTTACGGGTTTGTACTTTTGTTGCTACTGGCTTCTCTGCCTTTGCGCCCATCATACATGCTGCTACCATCTTTCCATACGCTCAGCTTGATAAGCAAGCGGGCCTCCGTTACTATTATCTTGAAGGCGTCGCAATATTGACAGGAGTATTCTTTTATGTTGTGAGCGTCTCTTATTCTCAGCCACCATGGCGAAGCTCGCTGCTAAGTAGTCTTAGACCCATTTCCCGGAGTCTCGAAAGCCCGAGATATATGATATTTGGGGTGCCTCTCACCAAATATTTCACAGCTTCGTGGTGCTAGGAGCTATAATACACTTATATGGCATTTTAAACGCTTTTGATTGGAACTATAATAATCCGCGGTGTGCCTTATAGCTTGTGGTAGGTGGCAATTGGAGCTATGCGCAGAAAATAAGAAGCTTATTCTTGGCTAGACTTTATTTTATACTTGAAAGGTGAAAAAAATTTATCAGCTAATGGGATAAATCTTTATCAGCACTGCTATGACAAAATATTTGGCCAACTTCTTGTTGACGACTCAATGCATGGGAATAAAGTCTTAAAGAACAGCTGTAGCTTCGCTAATTCTGATGACGGATCCAAAGTTGATTCCAGCCTGGGCACTCATCTCTTTAGATGTTTGCGCTTCCCTGGGTAGATCTTTGGGAAGCACAGCTATCCAAAGTATCTCTGGGTTTATCTTCGATCGTAGGGTCAGAAACAACATGCCGAGCGGCAGAAGCAACGTGACGAAGAGGTGTCCATGGATCCTCTTTACCAGATTGGGATACCCACTGTTGCATCTGAGGGCTGATTGAGGCTTGGACTGGGTTCTCCCTTTTCACTTGCACAAGTTAGCATGGATATATCTTCCAGGAACGCGCTACTTACTCTCATCATGCCTCTCTTTGGTAACTGAAGGTACAGCCATTTCCAGACTCCAAAAGCTCTATTATTGAGCTGATAGTGATGGAATGAATGCGTCAAAGAAGGGTCTTAATGGAAAACGTTTATAGAGAGAAGAGAAAAAGTACCCAATAAATTTTGGGCTGGATAAGCAGAGAATGAAGAATGAGTCTCGGATTATCAAAAGTGTGCTGGAAGGGATTATGGCTAAATATATATGGCAGCAGTCGCTGTCAAAGTCATTTCTTAGCACTCAAATCCCTTGGCACTCTCGGTGCCATGCGTATATGGCCAAATAAGAATGTCACAGGTGATTTTTCTTGATTGGATAGTTGAACCACACAGGGCATAGCGTTCATCCGTGCTAGCTCGCATGCATAGCCACCAGACGGGCTGAATTCACCTTTCTGTCAGGCGAATGAAAGCGCCTTACGGTAGCAGACTTGGATCAACATGTCTAACAATAATCCAGGAATCGACACACTGGAAGCACGAGCTATTCCGGAAACCTTTGAAAGGAAACTCACCGCCACCGAATGGCTTCAATGTTTTACCATTGCTGTATTTGAAGTGAATTTACTGATATCTTAGTAACGGTGTGCATATGTGACACATTCTTTCAACATTGCTATATATTTGCCATACTCAAGAGTTTACGAGAGGCTGGTCAAACAGCAATTAGGAATCAATGTCAGAACGTAGGAATGTAACTCTACTACAGAAACAGCTGCTAGCCTGATTAAACTAGCATGAAAGGTTCGATAATACCTCCTTTCATAGCCTAAGGTTCCTCTTGTCTTGAGATACGTGTATTCTGCAGGCTGGATACAAATGGGCAGCTCGTTTCAGGGTAATAGTCTCCGTGGTGTACACTTTGACATCTACACTTTGACATCTGATTCAACTCTCAGCCGCTATTGGCGCGATTCACCTGGAGTGACTAGAAATTAAAGGGGAAGCACATTCGTATATTGTGATAATTATGGAGAGCAGCGGGATGAATGGACGCGAACACCAATCAGCAAAATACATCTGTGGTTTCTGTTGGTGTTTATTATCTATTAGAAAAAGAAAGTGTGCAGCAAAACTTGCCCCTATTTGGAAATACAATTATCGGACAGCACCTGCATGAGGCTTGCTCCTATTTGGAAATACAATTATCGGACAGCACCTGCATGAGGCTTGCCTCGATTTGGAAAAACATTTATCGGACAGAATGTGCATGCAGTGGCGCAAGTAGGGATGCCGCCATTACTTGCGTTGCTTGGTGTAGTGCAGCCTTTTGATGTCTCCTTGATACTCGGATTTCGTCCATCTTGTCAAATGCCATCCCTTGTAAATCTGTCTTTGATGGTATATATACCCCAGACAATCCCGTCTAGATGTGGAAATGGTTGGTTCAGATATGCCTATATATGTACTCATAGATACGCATAAGTATCCTCTACTCTGATGAGGATTATGTGGTTGAGTTCGGATGGTGTATTCCCATCTCAATTAAAGCAGCTTTAAGCTCTAGTAGGCACTACTAGTACTTCACTGATATCAACAATGGTAGGGCTTCCCTCGTTTGTGACGCTTGACTAACTATTCATACCACGTTCATACTGATAATGTTGTTCCTCCATATAGAATAGTTCTAGCGAAGAAAACCAAGCCAAATACTTATTAGATGTTTTATTGGAGGATAAAAATAGGCCTTATAAATCCAGAGTTGAAGAACGTTCGCTGGATGTTGTATTGTATGACGAAGACGGGTATGGTGAAAATGTTGAGGAATGCAACCCAGAGAGCAATCTGCGTGAGTAGTCCACTATGGCACCTCTATCACTGTGAATGGCGATTTTGGATTAACGTTAGTGCTACCAGCTCTCGTTTTTCACGGTTCACCCACACCCAAATCCATTTCAAATAATGGAACGCCGTCGTTTGCGGACACTCCGCGACTAAAAACTCCGACAACTACGGCGAGCTTGAGTCCCGCGCCGCCTTTTTTACGCGACAAATCAGGCCCCAATTCACGCAGGAATTATGTCAACAATGGAGTGGATAACACCGGCTTATTGCACAACCAAGGTATGCGGTACTATTGCCCAGATTGTAACGCAGATTTTAAACTCGAGAAGACCCTTCGGCGGCATATAGAAACCGCCAATGCCCATCGGTTGTCAGCATTTCAATGTTGCTGCGAGCTATCTTTCGGTCGCAAGGACAATTTTCGCAGCCATCTCGAACGGAAAAAGCCCTGCGACCCCATCGCGCCGTTTCTCTGCTCGTGTGGATACCAAGTAGAAAGCAGCAACCAAGATTCAGTTGGCTTAATATTGAAGCATATCACGGCCTGTAGGCGTAAGCGAGGCCGACCGAAGAATTAGACTGCTGCTCGTTCGCCTCGTTGCAAAACTAAGCAAATATGTGTGCTGATTACAAGACACGGCTGTCAGTGGCAAAAAATCATCTCAATGCTCGTGTTCATCAGCCTAATTGGTTTCGATTGTAGTTTATGATTATTGCACAAATTGGGGTGATTATATAGACTGGGGTAGGCAGCAAAAATTAGCCAACGAAATATGACGTCGACGGAAATGCATTTAGAGCTAATTCCTGGGTATTGTGTATTATTAAATCAATTTTTAAATAAAGCAAGCTAAGTGTATACCTGTTTCTGCTTATATAACTTTAATATAATCTTTATAGATTATGTAAAAGTAAATCTATTACTGATATACAGGTTAGGTATATAGGCACCTATAGTTTGTAAATATAAATACCTAGTACCTGCCTACCTGCCTACCTAGGTACCTAATGTATATATTCAATGTCGATACTCCGCTACCTTACTTATGTACCTCTGTACCTACTTGTGGGCACCTACTTATGCATGGTTCCGCCCTCGAAATGGCGCTAAAGTGCAAAGTTGGGTGGAGAAGGTGTGGACGACGCTCCGCTCGTAGCTGCAGGCTGCGAAACAGCTGATTCGACTTGAATTGTAACATTGGTATATTCAGGTATCCCAAAGTCTCTATTGATGAATATGGGAAGGAAGTATGATAGATGGTTTATAAAGATATAATAGGTTCGAAAGCGGTGGAGTATTTCAAGACTTTGACTAGCTATCTAGAGACACTACCAGGCAATTTCAGTACCATAGAAGAATGCGTTGGCAAAATGGTTTGTCATCTTTCTGCTTTCTTCCAGGAATGACAAGAGGAACTATTACATTTTTAATGCGCAAAGTATGTATCTGGCGGTCCTTGAGCAGCTCCTGTAACAAGCGTAACGCTCATCGACTCTGACGACGATGCTGAAGAAGAACTGGGGTCTGCTGTGAGTTTTCAATACGCTAATAGTAACCACATAGACTTAGCCTGATCTTGAAGATGGTACTGCGTCAAACGACTGCTTCGCACGAGGTTGGTTATATCGTAACCCCATCTGACAATCGTCTGCTAAAAGAAGCTGTAGGGATTTCTCACCTCTGTAGCATATATCTCCATTTGCAGGGATCGTTTTGCCCGCCGTGCCTCTATGTCTTGCAACGTAGGTGTTTTTAAGCCCAATCCAAGAAATAGTAGCCCATATTAGTAGTCGTCGACAACGTAGTGAGAAAATTCAGATTAAAGACTGGCTCGAGTATCACGCGATTCTAGAGCACTTCTAGCGATTTGATGAACGGTGAAATTATGGAATTGGAGGATATGAAGATCGCTTTCGATGGAGTTCGACCTAAGGAACGGCGGGTGCCGGATATGAGATTTGAGGAATCGAGCCTCGCTGCTGGTATTGTAAGTAGTGCGAAAGAGCAGTCTGAAGTAGCGAAAGAGGGATTAAGAAATGGAGATAAAATTATGTGGCATTCGAGGTTGGTAAGTTGCATGATGCAGTACAAGGACAAACTCCATCTCCTTGTAGATCGAGATGGTAAAAGAGTAAACAATGAAGGCCAAGAAGCGATGAAGTGACTAAGACCTGGGTATCCAAGAAGAAGCAAGCCCACAAAGTGAGAATGAAGCACGGACTTACTCCTCGTACGCCCAGCAAATTAATGTTGCCTCGCGTATGGGACATATTGGTTTATGTCAGAGCCCCTCTCCCTCCTATATAGGTACACATTTTCCTTATTTTCTAACTAGTTCCTAGTACAAAATATCCAATATAGCTTTACTTCTAGGTTATCCTAAATATCCTATTTTCTACCCAGACAGTTCAAGTTCATTTTGGAGCAACATCTGTACGAATTACATGACAAACATCAGGTTGGTATCTACGTCGACACGTTAGACCGGTTCTAATATGTGCAGCCACAAAATAAACATACCTAGAGGATGGCTGCAAGACAACTGTGGCTTTTGAGTATACTTAACCTCGAGAATCTCTCGGATACTGTTGAGTAGCTCGACATAGCTCTGGTTGGGGTTGGCTTTTAGGGCGGTAATGAAAGCCCATGACATGGCGCCGGTGGCTTCGGTTCCGACAAAGGCGTCAGCGCTGTAAAATTGAGTCAGCAGTAAATTCCAATAGGTATAGAGCAGAGCACGCACGATGTCTGATCATCCTTGCTACCGGACCACATAACGACATCTGCTGGCGATGTCCGCGTAGCCACCGTCTTCTTGTAAGCTTCATCCCCGCTGAAGGCCTGCTTCGCGAAACCCATGAGGCTGCTGGCGACACCGGCTATATCACCTGAAGCATACGAGGTTATGGCACCCAAGAGACCTTGGCCGGCTTCCTTGGCCAAGTTGGGCTCCTTGAGAACACCCTTTGTAGAGTACACATAAGGTAAATCCATGGCGGTTGCTGAGTGACACGAGTCGAAAATGGCTGTAAGGCGAACTCCCGCCTGCAAGGGCTTAACGACACGGAAGTGAATCTCGTCATCTACCATATGTCCGGCTTGCTGAAAGTCGAGAGGGTATATAACTTCGTCGAAGCCGTCTTCTTCGTCACCGTCTAGATCTTCGGTTTGGCCACCGTGGCCTAGGAGCGAGAAAAAAAAGTCAGTATACTAACTACTATCATCGAGAGCTCTGCTTACCAGAGTAGTGAAGGAATAGGGAGTCATTGGGTTGTGCGCCATCAACAAGCCAGTCCATAGCACGTTGGATATTTGCTTTTGTCGGCCGCCTAACAGGGTCGGATTGATCGTCGGTCAGAATAACCATGTCCTCGCGCTTATAGTTGTACTTTTCGATCAGGAAGGACGACACGTTGTGAACGTCGTTGATGCATCCCTTCAGTTCGGCTTTGCTGCCGAAGTAATTGATTCCAATCAGCAGTGCCTTTCGCTTTCCCGTACAATTCGAATATTGGAACGTATAACCGGACGGTGCACCATGGCCGAACGGAACAGGATTGGAAGGTGGTGGCGCGCCGGCTCTCGCGTGCGAAGCGGTCGGAGGGATGAGAGGATTGCCGTGAGGATCGAGGCCTGGAGGTGGGTGATGCGAACTAGGATATTGATTGAGGTGACCGCCGTTGTATCCGCCCTGCGGCGGCCCATATCCTCCATGTTGCGGTGGAGGCTGTTGGTAAGAGCCGTAACCACCGTGTTGAGGAGGAGCGCTGTAACCGCCGGGAGCAGGCGAGCCGTATCCAGGCTGCGGGGGAGGTGCGTGATAACCTCCATAACCGCCCTGAGGAGCGCCGTATCCTTGCTGAGGGGGAGCAGAGTTGTAGCCTCCCTGTCCACCATAACCGCCGCCGCCATAGCCGGGCTGTGGAGGATAGTTGTTATTGTTGTTGTTGTCGTATGGGTAGCCACCACCACCGCCGTGATGGCCCGCGCCGTGGTAGCCTTGGCCAGGGTATCCGGACATGGCTAAGAGGAACCAATCGATCGATCGAGGGGGGAGGAGGTAGGAGGAGATGATTCGAGAAGAGAAGAAGCGACAGCAATGATGCTGTAAACACTTTTATTGAAGTGAGACGGTCGAGCGAGCTGGAGATGGCTGCATTATGAGTATGGTCTCCCCTCTGCGTGTAACTAGCTTAGATCGGCTTCGTGTGTAAGCAATTGGAGGCAGTGCCAGTCTCTTCTGCCAATAACACCAGGGCATACCAGAGTCCAGCTTGGCGGGCCCCGTAGCCGCCTGAGCTGTCCTGTTTGGTGCTGAACTGCTAGACTTGTACCGTATATTCCCGCCATGGCTGAGACGTTTACCTACCTAGTACTAGCTGTAGCCATCATGATCAATTCTGTGGCTGTGCATGTATATCCCATCATTGCATCGCGTTCGCTGCATGGCACGAGGACCTGCAATGCCTTGTAGGGCGCATTTCTACTTGGCAGCCGCTTGTGTCGTCCGAAGTTGTAATTAGTTTCCTCTTTCGTCCCATCAGACTGCATGTTGGTTGCTCTGTTTTACTTGCGTGGGGATCAAAGCATGGACTCCCGTCTCGTAGCCGCCAGACGTGTAAGTGTTGGTTGGTGCATGTAGCCTGCTCTGCCCCTCATTGTGCACATCCAGGCTCTTCTGCCCCTCCATCAGCAGAGTAAATGTAGCTAGACTACAGTACACACAGAGAAGATGAAACGAGCCAAACACCTGTGTTCGGCTCCGAAACTCCACATGCAAAGCCTCTTCCATTTCCTCTATGCGGATATCAAAATCCAACCCACCTCCTTGTACCACATACACAGCCCAGAAACCAATCAACAAAGCCCATTCACCTTGACTCCTTGCCAAGCACTCGGCGGTCCCCATATGGGTACAAAGGGCATCCTCGACTCGACCAACAAAGCCAGAAAATGGCGCGTTCGGTACGGCCCGTGTGACTGCTCAAGTAGCGAAACATGTCACATACCTTGCCTTTGATTCTAGAATGCTGTACTTGTACCAGAACATGCGATGAAGTTGGGCCTACAAATCAGGTACTTGTAGATACCGTCGTTGGCCCGGCATCTTTTCCGGGACCCATTCACTGAACCGCTGCCTGCGCCTCGTGCCGCCCAGCGCAACCATTTAATTGTGCATGCATAGCCGGCCCCAGTAAACCATTCTTTGAACTTCCCACTTTGCATTCTGCTTGCTCCAACTCCGCCAGCAACGGCTATATCTAGCGTCCTTGCCTGCCCTTTTATCATTCTTCCTGCACTACAACAACTTCTGTTTCTACATACATGTGCACTCAAACCGCGTATCAGTAGTAGTTGTTGCGCCGCTTCATTTCAACTTCCACAATGTCGTACGTTGACAACCTCTCAGGCCAATTTGGCCAACTCGGAATCGGAGATGGCCGGCCAGGCTCTCAGCCCTACCAGTCTCACTCTCCTGGTAAGGACCACACTGAATACACGCCCACTTTCATTGAATGTTTAGCTGACTCTGGCATTAGGTCAAGACCAGCATGGGGGATATGGCTACCATGCCCCAAGCGATTATAGGCCTCCTCCTGGGCCTCCTCCTGGGCAATATGATGCTCCTCCTGGACCGCCTCCTGGGCACTATGACGCTCCTCCAGGGCCTCCTCCCTCTAAATATGACGCTCCTCCTAGGCCTCCTCCTACTAGATATGATGCTCCTCCTGGACCGCCTCCTGGGCACTATGACCCCCCTTCAGGGCCTCCTCCTACTAGATATGATGCTCCTCCTGGACCGCCTCCTGGGCACTATGATGCTCCTCCTGGACCGCCTCCTGGGCACTATGACCCCCCTTCAGGGCCTCCTCCCACTAAATATGACGCTCCTCCTGGGCCTCCTCCTAGGCAATATGACGCTCCTCCCCAGCCTTCATCTGACAGGCCGCCTCTTCCGCAAGGATGGGTTTCTCATTTCGACCAGAGTTCCGAGCGATGGACTTATAACAACCCAGAGACAGGAACAACTCAATTCGAGTTCCCTCTTTTTAATCCTCCATTCCGCCCTCCGTCCCATCAACCCCCTCTTCCCTCAGGATGGACTCCTCATTTTGACTACAGATACCAGCGATGGTTCTACCTCAACCAAGAGGCCGAAATAGTTCAGTGGGAGGCGCCTGGATACGATAATCTTCAAACTCACCCAGAGCCATTTCCGAGTCACGATTCACGCGGCGGCGGCTCTTCGCCGAATCCCTCTGTAGCTGCTCATGGACAAATGTCAGGAGGCTATTCAGCTCCTCCAGGCCCCCCTCACTCGGCCTCTTATAGTAGCCCTCCAGTGCTTCCAACAGGCTATGGCGTGCCTTCAGGATCCGGGCAGTATAGCGGCTATGATGGTGAAAATCACGGCAGAGAAGAGAAACAGAAAAAATCTTCCGGAAATTCTAGCTTGTTGCTCGGCGCAGCTGGTGGTGTCGCCGCTGGGCTTGTGGGAGGTGCTCTCTTACATCACGCTCTGGAAGATGACAGTAGTGATGAAGAGAGAGAGCGCCCGCATTACGTCCCACCTCCACCTGTAATTGTTGATGAATATCGCAACGAGTACAGTTACAACGATGATCTCCCTACGAGAGACGCAGAGGGAAATTATGTGTCTGAGAGTGATCGGGAGTCGGTCGAAGAGGCGCGAGAGAGATATGAAGAGGCTCTTCACGATGTTGAAGATTCCAGTAGCCCTAGTAGCAGCGACTATGAAGAGCTAGAAGAGGCTAGGGAGGAATACGAAGAAGAATATGAGGAAACTTATGACGACTAAATATGGACAAATTTTGAGCCAGAAAAGGGGCAAGGTCGCAATTATAAGCAGCCACATGGACAGATTTGCGACGTCAATTGTAAATTTATGAGATATTGTATGCGTTTAGATATATTTGCTTACTTAGCTATTGAGCAATCTACTGTCATTAATCATGGTATTGTGACAAAGACCCCTAACGAGGTGCCTTCCAAATGTTGGGTATATGGATTGCTGTTTGTAGCAGTGAGTAAGGAACATTTTTCTATAGATCTCAAAACCTTGTCAAAACAGACTCATTCATTCCTCATATAGTCATTCTCTATCGAATGCATTTAACTTAAACATCATCTCTTGTACTCATAACTATCTTTAAAATGAGTTACCAGCTTGCCTTAAGCACCTCTTTTTCTATCTAAACTCTCACCAAGGTCAGCAGCCCCCCAAACGCAGAGAATTTCAAGAATAAAATTTTTATTGACACAAGTGTTTTCATAGTCGAGCATGATACTTAAGCATTTGTTTGCTTTCTGATCACCCAATGTGCACTCAATAAGGGAAATATGCCATTCTCTCCAGAACAACAAAGAACTTTCACATAAGCAACAATAACGTCTCACTTGACAAAATAAACTTCAATATTAATATCGGTATCTAAATTCTATAATGCAATATCCTTTTCATTATCATTACCATATCGTAGATGCAAACTTTCTCCCATGTGCATAATATCTTCAATTGTTCAGTGTACTTTTAAATTGTGTTGAGTGGAACTGGTTTTGACTCTAAGCAACCGTAATGCGCGCTATAAAAAAAGTCATTGATTTAGATCTTTATAATCTTTATGCTTATATCATTTTTATAGCTCTCATAGTTTGTGATTTTTTTTTTTTTCTTCTTCTTCTTCTTCTTCTTCTTTTTTTTTTTTTTTTTTTTTTTACTGTGTCTTCGCGAATCGACTCTTTGATCGAATCCAGGGGCCAAACCTGTAAAACGCGTACGGCACCACCGTAAACACCAGGGAGATAAGTCCCAGCATGGTCAAGGCCCAGTGGATGCCAAGGTTTTTATACATCGGGATAGATATTTCAATCATTCCTCCCGAAGCAGCATAACGCACCAGCGTAATCATTGTCAATGCGCTTGCTGCATATACTTCGTACGTATCGATGAGATACATGTATGTCGACACAAAAACAGAAAGTATGCCGAATCCGAAAAGCACAGAGGCCAAAATAGGCGACCAAATGCTTATGTGGGGGTACGCCGTCCAGCCCATCCAGAAGAAAGAGATTGGGATAGCTGGTGCGCCGATAAGGGCATACCAAAGGAAAAATTCAGGTGGAATGCGAGCATTTCCATCAGGTTTCTCAGTTTGAAGTTTGGTGATCTCTTTCTTTGCCCACCTGTAGAGGAGAGGAGTGAGAATTAGAGTAGCCAGAATCAGTCCAACTCCAATACCCAAAAAGAGCAGGCCAGTGATGCCGTCAGAGAGGTCGTACGTTTCCTGAAAAACAAATGTGTAGCCATCAAGGAAGCCAAACAGCATCAGATATACAACGGTTAAGTAACCGGTCCATAACATGATTGTGGGTTCCTGGATAGTCATAATAATTGGCCGCTTTACTGCAGTCAACATGCGATAGCGGAAAGTTACATTCTGATTTTCAGAAGCAGAGACGTAGCGCTTATCTCCGGTAAGTCGGCGGAGGTGACTCGCTTTCCACTGCAGTAGAACTGGCGCATAAGTCTCAGGCTGGAAGAGGAGTAACGATACGAGAAGGGCTCCGGATGCGATAATGGTAACCCATTCCACCCAGCGCCATGATACGTCTAACGACTGAGAAATCCAGCCGCCAATAATTGGTCCAGCAACAGGTCCCATGAGTCCAGCAGCTACAATGATTGTTAAAATCATGTCTTTCAAGCGGTATTGCGAAGGTTAAATCAACTCACTTGCAAAAATTGGAAATGCAATCAAGCGGTTCATAGGATCCCACATGTCACTAATAGATCCTCCAACTGTGGACAGCGGCGACTCTCCAAAGAATCCGGCAAAGAATCGACACACCAGCTGTCCTCCTAAAGACTTTGATAATCCAGCTCCCATAAGAAAGAGCATATATATAGCCAAAGAGCCAAAGTAGACGGGGTTTCGGCCGACCGTTTCTGACATTGGACCAGCGATGAGAGCGCCGAATCCAAAACCGACTAGGAACTATTTCAAAAGAGGAATGTTAGATTAAATACACAGATTAAAGTTTAATTGTGCAGCAACTACTTACCAAGCCTGTTGCAAGTGCTTCAGCAACTTGACTAACTCCAAAATCCTTTGCTGCTCTAGCAATAACCGCAGAGTCTATAGATGCCGCCATGCCAACAACAAGCGCAATGATGCCGACATTTAGGGTATAGAACATCCGTTTGGTGTATGACCAATTCTGTGGATTCAACGGATCGTTTGGCCCTTCAAAGCCTACAACGAATACATTTTTATCGTTCACATCCGGATGTTCCTGTTTAGTAATTCCTGTAAGCGCTGCCGCTAGATTTGTGCCTATTTTGCTAAGAGGTCGTTCGATTGGTTCTAGCTGCGATGCGTCGTCTTCGACATCGGTTGAATCAGAGGAAGGCGCTTCTAAATCAACATCGGCGGGTTGTACATCCGTTGTCGATGGGATCGCATGATTTCTTGTTCGAGTTCGCTGCAATTGGGCTTCTAGGCGTTTGCCTAATGAGCTGTGCTGGCGATAGGACTGCATGGCAGCTGCTTTGAGTTAAACACCACCAACTGATAGAACACAGGAGAGAATCATATGACAACTCTTTTAGAGCTTTTATGAGGCTCGCTATTTGACTGTGCTGCTATCTACATCAAGTAATGTCTCCAGAGGTCTTCCAGCTTATATTATATACTACTACACGCATCCATCAGAATAAATTTGTGACCGAGGATAACGGACTTCCATCGCCGTTGATATGGAATAGGGCTCCACGACGATGGATTATGAAAATTAGTCAACTCGCTTGAGAAAGCAGCCCTGTCATAATATGCAAGACAGGCGGCCGAGTCCGGGCGGTTTACGAGCGGCTCAAGTTGCTAATTTCAGACACCACGACTACTCGCCTAGCCGTTCAGAGTTGAAATGACCTGCCCGGCAGTCAACAACCGAAACACTAGGCTTGGATTGGCAACGACCAGCGAGCTAGCAAGTTTGAGCGCTCTCCTAATATGGGATAGTGGTATCCGCTGCCGGCCGCCCCGTCGACTAAGAGACGTAAGGCACTACGCAGCATGTAGGAAACAGTCCCCTTGTGCCACAAGAGAGGTCCGATTCGCGGTATCCGAGAAGATGATGATCTGTTAAACATATAACCGATATCAACCTGATTGAACGTTACTCCGTTCATCTCCTTACATCTCCTCGCATCTCCGTCATATTACTAATAATTAATTTTTTGTTGACAGGTGTAAATCGATTAATTAAATTCTGAGAACCTGCAGAACTTTAGTCCCTCGATTCAGGTATACTTATTCCGCTTATCTAAGGTCAATCTCTCATCCATCTACAGTTATGCCTTTCCCTAATTGTTATAGATTTATTTCCAACAAGCATTTCCTTTCTATATTCTTTTATGACGTCTCATGAATACTCGATTTATTTCGCCTATCCTCTACAAATAGTGCAATTGATCCGCATGTAAACTCCAAATATGTGGAGCTACCCATTTTTGGACTGGCCGGACTCATCTCGGATTTAACCGTGGAGACTACGTCATAAGGGTCTTGCTTTCGACATAAACTCTAGCGATTTTACACAATTGCAGGGCACTGGTAAGTAAAGATGGAATCAGCCCGAAGATCCTCATCCACTCTTGATCTACTTTAAAAGGCTGCTGTGATGTTTAGGTTTCCTAACGCCTGCTCGGCAATCGGAATTGCTCGCTAATGTCCATCTAGATCTAAAGGTCTAGACGCAATTCTGAGTCCAAGCTCCATCATATAGACTCATGTTGTACATATCAATCCTAAGACGGGACAGAGCCCTGTAAAATTTGGAATCATCGCTTAGATACCAGGTGATCTGTATGACACCTATTGCTAGCTTGTTATCAGCTCACTAATCTTCAATGACTCTCAAAGCTAAGCTCCAGATGGTATCACGGTCTAATGTTATTCTGACTTTCTCGACCATAATGGTAAATATGAAGTCATTTTTTTTTTCAGTATATTACTTGACATCTCCTACAAATTATCTACTATGCTGCTTGCTCATTGATGGTTATATATGTTTAATGTATGAAGCAGCGACCTGAGTAAATTTCAAGAATTGTAGCTTAGGGTATCCACGATGCTAAGCTAAATCCTTCAGTTTATATTTAATAGGCACATATAATTCAACAGGAATTGGCACAGAGTATAGTGAGTTGAAATAATGCACCGGGCTATATACATTATGTCTATTGTAACGACCCGGTCACTAAGGTCCTATAAGAGTTAGTGGCTTAGAAGATTTCCAAGGGACAAACCTAGTCTTATAGTTTATATTGGCGGATAGGTCAGGAGATCTATAGGTAATAGTAGTAATAACACAATGTCACCAGTAAGTAAGTTAAAAAGGTATTCCAATCTTGTTTCTATGTTAACAACTGGCTATCTAAGTTATCTAAATGAGTGTAAGAAGTAACCTTATATATCCAGTTGGTATATCTAGATCATACTAGATCAGTGGCGATTCCCATCAATCTCATAAGACGGGTCGACGTAGATCAAACATGATTCCTGTCGACCTGTTGTTAATTGGCCTATCGGTCCCAAGTCAATCCAATTTTGCCTACCCTGTAGGCCCGTTGTTGCGACCATAAGAGTCGGGTCGTAACATCTATTTGTTTCATAAAAATTTTGGCAGCTCTTGGCACTAGTTTTGTCTAGTAATTCAAATTGCATGAATTCATCTTTGCAATATTATTCTTATTAAGTCTTTTCCATTATGGCTCCCTATATAGTATTTACCAAGTGTTGTAAACCTCGATATAAGACTGATGAATGATTTCTTGGATGAAACCAGCACAGAATAATTCCCAATATCTATCTTTGAACTCAGAGACCTAGAAAAAAGAGATTGAAAGGGTTACACTTCCTTAGCGGCTTGCTTTTCTGCTTCGTCAACACCCTACTCCCTTGCTTCCTGGGCGGCTTTCTCCTCCTCTGGGGGAGTCGGTTCTTTTATTCCCTGCGCCACTTGCGTTTCAGATATGCTGATAGCAATCGGACTGACCTGAGGAAACTCCCACTGAGTTCGCCCATTTTCTTGGTTGGCGTAGTACCATTGCTGGTATCCGGGGTCAAAGAGAGGGATCCATCCCTGGGGGATAGGTGGCTTGTCAGAAGGAGGGATATAGGGGGGATTGGTAAGAGGGAACTTCGTCTGGGTTAATCTAGTCTCCGGGTTATTGTAAACCCATATCTGGCCATCATTGTCAAAATAGGGAATCCATCCTGGGGGAAGAGGTGGCACATTGGAAGGAGGATTATATGGAGGGTCGACAAGAGGGACCTCCCACTGCGCTACTCCAGCCCCGGGGTTTGAGTAGAACCATCGCTGGGATTCTTCGTCAAACTCAGCAATCCATTCTCGAGGAAGGACAGGATTATCTGGGTGTTTATTGAAAAATTTCAAGCGGATGCCACCCTTGATACTATTGTCCAAAAGCTGGCCATCTAAATTATGGAATGCCTTAGTAGCGGATAATGTGTTCTCAAACTCGAAAAAGCACCACGTAGATGCATTTGGTGCTCCTATCATTTTTATTCCCTTATAGCCTTGCTGCTTAGAGAATGCAGCTTTGACCTCTTCTTCGAACCTGGCGGGCAGATTGCGAGCATAAATGGTATTGCACGGACGATTATGCTTCTTATTAACTGGAGCATTTCCAGAGACTGCCCTCGGTTTACCTTTGTCTTGAGCTCTAGAAGAATTTTCGCCGTCATCGTCTGAATCATATAGCTCAGATCCATTATCAGAAGGTGGATTTGAGTTAACCTCAACAGGCAGCGCCGAGAGCGAAATCTCTTCGAGATGCTTGGAGAAATGTTTAGTGACAGCCGATTTTCCGCTGCCAGTTGCCTCTTTGCAAAGAAAGCATTTCATTGATTCCCAATTGGGTTCCATCTCATGCTCTAATGCCAGATGGGATACCCATTTCTCGCGATTTTCAAATGTCGTGTTGCTATACGAGCATGATACATCTAGACACATGTATGGTTGAAGGTCGAGATAGAGATGGCGTCTAAAAATGATTAGCTTCTCGTGCACTCAGGATTTCTAGTGCATGATTCTTACTTCCAAGCAGAATTGTTGGTAATGACAACAGTGCGATTACACGCAACGCAAGAGAATGGCAAGCCCTCTTTGGCGCCCTTTGGGAGTGGCGGTATGCGAACGGATTGGCCTTCGAGCATGTAGCTCATTATTGTTTCTGGGTAAGTTATTGTCGGTATAATGGAGGTCCCAACTCCAGAATCGTGAAACGTGGAACTTGTGATTACCGTGCCAGCAACTTCCGGCGCTCCTTGCGGAGCCGAGGCCAACCCTTCTTCATTCTCTTTTTTCTCTTTATTCTCCACAGACTCTCTGTCTGCTTGGCATCGTAAAAAACGTTCAAAATTGGTTTTTCCAAGACGTGAAGCAAGGGAAACATCTGCAAGAGGGAATTGGTTCTCAATTTTGTCAACAAAGAATTTCTCTGGGCTCCAAGTGGAAGAAACATAATCCTCAATGGCTTTGCCTTTGTCGAGATCGAATGCAGGATACTTTATAAGGGGATCAAGGCTGGATAGAACACATGTATCAGTTTTTAGATCCTCGGCAACCTCGTAAATGTTGTCGTCTGAGAAAGTAGACTCGGCGTCGGTTGAAGAATCGTCACTCCTCTGGTATAATTGTTCGTTGATAATATTACTGCCGTCTTGGATACTAGACTCAACACTCAAACATAACTGTTGCAGCTTCTCCGATGAGAGATCTGCCAAGGGTATCAATCCTGCAGGAACCAGGAAGCATATCAGCCAATTGATTAGATACTCCTTGAAGTGAAAGTAAGCATACATACGTACGTTCGGTGAGCACATGTCCAAGATGTGATAGGCTCATGAAGAGCATGTGGCGAAGCTTGCTGGATTTCTTAAAAACATCATTAAGACTGCCCTGGGCAATTCCGTAGCCATCTGACCATAGGATCAAAGCGCTACAGCTACGCTCCAGGCTGATTCGAGCATCTTTTGGGATCGTAGTCTGTTCCCGCAATGAAAGAATCACTTCTTTAAAAAGGGACAACAGATTTGTAGAGAGACGTGAGATCTCATTATGTTGAACAGCCTCATCGCCATGGCCGCTAGGTCGAATGTTCTGCTGCCGTGCTTGCCATTCCCGGATATTCCTGATCGGATCGTAGCGATCCTGAGATGATAAAGGTTGCGACATTATGGCCCTCTGTCATATTTTCTGGTGCATGTGTCCCATGAAATATGTGCTGAATCGTGAGATATGCAAATGATGAATGGAACGCTGATGCCGATCCGCGTGGCCCACTCGGAAAGATACTGCTTTGTAACGGCAAATGTCACACGCGCACACAATGTGAGCAATACGCGAACAATTAGGTGGCATAAAAATACATAGCCGCTCTGGAAGCGCGGAGGTGTCCCTGGAAATAGCTCGATGCAGCCAATTGCGTTGCTGGAATCCGACTAGGATATGTTGGCTGTGTGGGTTTCGCCGGGCATGCATTTATCGCATATAAGCGCATGCAGGACAGGTACCTCGAGGCTGCCGTGCTCCGCCTCATGATCTGTAGAAGCTTTGCTAAATCGCGTACCATTTACGATTTCTATTCCTATTAAAGATCAGCTCAAAAGAAATTATCTCAAATTCCGCTGGCTGAACTCTTCATATTGAGAGTCAACAGAGCCAACGGTACTTGCGAAATGTATCCGGTATCTATTACGTTTGACATCTTGCCTCAAGTCCGGGATGCAATTGTCGTTTACAAAACTGTTCGCTCAAAATTCAAGATCTTTCGTCATTACTCCGCCGAAATCGAGAGAATACAGAAGCTGTTTGGTGCCCAGCGAGGCTGCTTTCTCAATGAGATAGAACTGCTACTTAGGCTGGTCGTAGATGACCAGGCTGTTATTGACAAAATGATAAAAGATCCAGAGAATACAACTAGTCAATGGGAAGGTTATGATCCTGCCATGGAGTTAAAATATCTATTCGGAAGAAATTTGCAGCTGCTCAAAGACGTTATCGGTGACATAGACGAGAGCATTATGGCGCTACAGAACACATTCCGATGCTTTCTGCCGCTGGAAGAAGAAAAAGAGCGAGTAAGAGGCTATCGCATGGACATATCATCTGGAATCTAAAAACTAAACCAATTGCCAAGGATGAAAATCTCAAGTCGAAATCCTTCAAAGAAGCCATGCGAAAACTGAGAAAACGAGTCCAGATTACCATCGAGAAAACAAATTTCGAAGACAAAATAGCCAAGCTTGAGACGTTGAACAACGAATTAATACGACTCCGAAAACAAGTTAACGAACTACAGGCGCCATCATGCTGCGCAATTAAGAGATCTGATAGAACACGAAGACTACCGGTACAATTTGGAGCGTATGGGACTATACGGCGCGCATCGAAGGCTCTTCACGAAGCTCTCACAACGACATGGTCAGACACAGATGTCCCAGGCCTCCGACACCTTGTCAAGTTGTTTCTGGATGCCAAGGCAGATACCGAAGCCCATATGGAGATTGCCATTCTGTGTTATGATGATGTACTGCTGCAACAACGACCACTACTTGAAACAAGTTTAACGAGAGTGCAAGTTAGATCAAGAACGATAGATTCTATTGCCTGGTCTGATACAAGCTTGCTAGTTCCGGCGCCACAGATGGATGAAGCACGGAGTGGCCAGCGAAAACGCCAGAAGGTGAGATTTGCCAGCGTCAGCGACAGCTCTGATATCGCGAGCGAAGCTTCACCAGCAGCATCTGCCGTGTCTATAGCCACCTCACCATCATCGGCCGCTCCTCCAGACGACTTACAACTCACTGGACATTTTTGCTCAGAGCTCTCAAAACGCTGTTCAGCCCCAGCTATAGCATGCAGCAGAGAAGGCCTGGGGCATATTGACAGTGGCGAGCAGGAAGCATTTCGCCATTGCTTCTTCCCCTGCCCACAGGATTCTCAACGCAATAATATGGGAATAGACGACGTGATGCCTATGGATGAAGCACTTGCACAATCTGCACACAACAGACTTGATATTGTAAGCCAGTTACAAGTAGCTCACCGTCTCGTTTCTGCGGTACTCAAGTTCAATTCTACGCCTTGGCTTAATGAAGCGTGGAATGTCGGAGACCTCGCATTTTTTCGGCAAGGAGATGATCTGGCAAACTCTCTTCAAACATTACACTTTGACAAAGAATTGATTCATAACGTGCCCAGATCGGAGGATTGTGCAATGGATGTTGAATCGCCAACCAGCTTAGTACACCTCTCAATCGAAGACGTACAATACAAACACGGCGTGCGTAATGTAACGCTTTTCAGCTTGGGAGCTGCTCTTTTGGCTATTGGAAGATGGGAGCGTGTAGATCACAACGACATCGAGGGGATTCGACGACTTGCATCACAACGATGCTACTTGGGACCGGTCTACCAAGAGCTAACGCAGAAAGTCCTTGATTGCGATTTTGGACAAGGGAGAGATTTGAAGAAGCCTAGACTTCAGGAGGCGGTATACGAGGCGGTTGCTTTAGAGCTGGAGTCGATGATTGCAAGTCTTGATATATCTCGAGACTGAGAGTGCGTGACAGACGCCTACCAATGGCCCGTGTACTGATTGAGAAAACGTATTGGCAAATGCTTACTAGGTAGTTGTTATAATTGCATGTACATACATGCAGCCTCACTCTCTGGTAACGCTAAGCCATCACCTTTTCATAAATCAGCCCACTTTATAATCTTCTAGAACGGTCCCTATTCCATTAGAAACATTATACTACTGCGTAACGAGTGCGCCATTTACTCCAGTGTATTTAGCTGTTTCACCTCTTAATAGAAGCCAGGTAGATAGCATGAGGCAAGAAAAATTTCCGAGATATGCCAGCCCCTTGGAGTCGTGACCAATAACAGTTCTGGCCACCACAGCCTCATTCTGGTGATGTTGCCGTATTGCGCGTATTTGTCGGGTTTTCGCGCAGATCCACAGCCAAGCCAAGCGGCCACTTTTAAGCGTTTTCTTAGCGTTATCACAGGTTAAAATTGCCAGGACAAATGCGGGCAGCCCACGTCGCGCAGGATCGGCGCTATGAGATGTTTGGGCCTAGATCAGCAGAGCTGGTTTGCGGGTGACGTTTGGCCAAGCACCGTATTGATCGTAAATCCAGCAAAGTTGGCAAGGGTTTGCTTTATTCGTTCATGTGGAGAGTGGGGCTGTTTGTTTGTTTGATGTTAGCCTATGCTGGTTTGTTGCTTGACGTACAAGGCGTCGACACACGTATTTTGGCGTGTATTCAAGATGCTCTTCATCAAAGGGGCTGTGCTCTAATAAAGATATTGCATCGATGTGTCCTAGATAATTCAAAATAACCCTGGCGCTGCGATGGCTATGTCTTGGGTTTCAATTCTCAGTTCTCAGTTCTCATACAGCACATGAATGAGTCACTCATTTCCGCAGTTGAGATCAAGCGGCGAATCCATCGCATCCTATTTGGGAAGTACGTGCCGCTGAGAAGCTCCCGCGCTCTACAGGAAGCTCTAGCGGCCGGCTTGTCCGTTCTGGGCCAAATCTGGCGCTGGTGGCTCGCCATGGTTGGCTGGGGCGCTCGCTAAATGCTGCCAAGAACAGGGGATCCTACGGGGCTTTTACAAGGCTTATACTACCTGTAGAGTTCAACGACAACCACGAGCCATGCATCATGGCGCAGCTCGAGCCAGGCAGCGACTTAGCAGCTCCTCCTCGACTCCTTTGACACCATCTGCCGTCCAGTCGCCAGTCGCAGGGCTGAACAATCCAAGCGAGATGCCAGAAGCACAAGATACCCCTGTCCTGCCCATAATACGCGGATCAACGCCATGCCCGATCCAAGCATTCTCCTCTGTCTGCCTCTGCCGCAGCATCGTCATAGCGGCCGTTGCGTCTGGTTTGGAGGCTAGCGTCGAAGATGGTTCTCTTCTTGGCTGAGACATCTTGAAGAAGACATTGTTTTTCTATTAAAAGCCATTGATCCTCTCTTGCTTTTGTCTCAGAATCCTGCTTGGACTTGGATTGTTCTGTTTAATCTAATCAAACCTTCAATCCTTCGTATCGACATTCTCCGGGCTGAGTGCCTTTAAATCCTACTCTCCTTTTCACAATCGTTTAGCAAACTGCCATAGCATGGAATGAGTCTCGATTACAACAACATCTCAACATGGTTCTCTACACCCAGATACGAGCTCTGACGGAGAAGACGCTCAAAATCATCATCACCCGCCACTTCGTTTCAACCCTCTACAGTGCCCTGGTCCTCCCCATTATCCTGTCCGTCTATTTGGGCATTGGGCAGAAGTTCACCCAACCCAACGACAAATTCGGCATTGGCTCTCCATCTGATATCATTTCTCTCGAAAGTGCCCTCTCCAAATCAGCCGGCGGTCGAGACACGGTTGTCTTTGTCAACAGCGGCCACACCGGTGGTAATATCGAGCATGTCATCGGTTCTGTTTCTGGTATTGTCGAAGGCGCCGGTAAACATGCAATAATCATAAAAGACGAATCAGACTTGGGATATAATTGCCAGAGCACTATCCGTGGCACGTCCAACTGCTTCGGTGCTGTGGTATTTTATTCATCTCCTGACGAGGGCCATGGTGGCTTCTGGAACTATACCTTACGTGCTGATGGCGGCCTTGGAAATAGCTTCCAGACAGATAAAGACGACAATGACGCCCAGATATACGCGCTGCCTCTTCAGAGGGCTGTTGACTCTGCCATTGTGGGCCTTGAATCGGGATCTGCTTTTCCTAAAACCACGCAGCAATACCCCTATACTGAGCTGACTGAAGATGAGCGCCAAGCTGAGGTCCGACGCAAATATCAGAGTTCCTTCATCAATTACCTGAGTGTTGCTTTCATAATGGGCTTGATCGGTGTCTGTTATCATATGCCTGGCTTTATTGCCACGGAGAGAGAAAGGGGTATCTCTCAGCTCATCGACGCCATGATGCCTACCAGTAAAGGCTGGCATCGCCAATTTGCCAGATTAATCTCTCACCACAATGCCTTTACCATGACCTACATGCCAGGATGGATTGTCGCATCGGTTGTCACCAGAGTCACCATTTGGACAAACACAAGCTTTGGCATTATGATTATCTTCTTCATCCTCAGCGGCATCGCCATTACTTCAATGTCACTGCTTGGCGCATCCTTCTTTAAAAAGGCCCAGCTATCTGGCGTAGTGACTGCTGTGATCTGGATTGTGCTGGGTATAGTGGCTCAAGTTATTCCACATCCCAACACCGGAACAGTGGCCGTCTTGAGCTTGCTCTTCACGCCATGCAATTTTGTCTATTTCGTCATCTACATTGCTCGATTCGAGCAAGACGGGAAAGCCACGAATCTAATACACGCCCCTTCGAGCGCCACTTCTAATCTTCCTGGTATCGTCCACTGGATCTTCTTCGTCATCCAAATGGTTGTATATCCCTTCATTGCGGCCTTTATTGAACAGACTCTACACGGCGTATCAACAGGAACTCGGTCCTCGAAATCCCTCAGAGACCCTGCGAGTGGTGTCGTAGAAACTGTTCGCATAGATAACATGACCAAGATCTACAAGCCAAGTCTTCTTCGAAAATTCTTCTCTTTCGTCTCACCACCAAGACCCGAGGTGGTTGCAGTCGATAATTTGACATTAACAGCCAAGAAGGGCGAGATCTTGGCGCTCCTAGGTGCAAATGGCAGTGGTAAAAGTACCACGCTTGACGCCATCGCTGGTATCAGCGATTTCACCAGTGGCAATATCTCTGTTGATACATCTGGCGGCCTTGGTTTTGCTCCACAGCAGAATGTTCTGTGGGATGAATTGACTGTGGAGGAGCATATCCGGCTCTTCAGTCGTATTAAAAATCCCCGCAGGAAGACCCCGGAAACCGAAATCGCAACCTTGATTGATGCCATTGGACTCCGCTCAAAGGCAAAAGCTTGGTCAAAAACGTTATCTGGAGGCCAAAAGAGAAAGCTTCAACTTGGAATGATGTTGATTGGTGGCAGCTCTGTCTGCTGCGTGGATGAAGTCTCCTCCGGTATCGATCCCCTGTCGCGCAGAAAAATCTGGGACATACTTCTGAAAGAACGTGGCTCGCGAACAATTATCATGACCACGCATTTCCTCGATGAAGCAGATCTGCTCGCTGACAATATCGCAATCCTCTCCAAGGGCACTCTTAGGGCTGGAGGCTCTTCTGCTCAGCTCAAGGATACTTTTGGTTCTGGTTACCGTATTCATTTGTTGGACCCGAGGCGCTTAGACGCTGTGCCTGATTTCGAAGGTGTCACAAAAAAGATTGCTACAAACAATGTTACATATGTGACATCATCTTCTGATCAGGCTGCCAAGGTGATTCGAGCTTTGGAAACTGCAGGGATCCCGTACAGATCATCTGGTCCTACCATCGAAGATGTATTCTTGCATTTGGCTGAAGAAGCTCATGGCGACGGCTTGCAGCAGAAATCTGATATGGTACACGAAAAGGTCACCAAACTTGCAAGTGAAGTCCCCACCGTCAGTGATAGTTTACCGCTGCTGTCAGGTCGACAGATCGGTATGATTCAGCAGACGGGGGTACTTATTCGAAAGCGATTCACAGTCTTCAAGACGAATTGGCTTCCTTACGCGGCAGCCTTTTTAGTTCCCATCATCGCCGCTGCAGTCATCCAGATTCTTATTCGTAACGATGACGCAGTAGGCTGCTCTCCTACTCAGCGGAGCAGTCATTCATCAAACAATGACTTCTTCAAGCTCTTGGATACTGCTCATCTCGTAGGTGGCCCCTCATCTCAATTTGGCGGGTCCTCACTGGAGGGCCTGTTCAAGCCTATTCTACCTAAACCAACTACAAGCTCTACTAAGAGAGATACTTCAACCACTTCTCTTGGAAATGTCACTGTTGATCTCGTCAGCTCGCTTTCCTCCTTTGAAGACTTTGTTGAGAACAACAGAAGGACCGTTACGCCAGCGGGTTTATGGCTCGGCGACTCAAACTCATCACCAACGTTGGCTTTCAAGGCAGACAACTTTTCCATGTACTCTGCAGTCATAGGCCAAAGCTTTCTGAATACGATACTGGCCAACACTACCATCGTGACAGAATACAAAGAATTCGATTATCCTGTTGCTCCTTCAACGGGCAGAGGACTACAGTTGGTCGTCTACTTTGCAGTTGCCTGTTCGATCTTCCCAGGTCTGTTTGGCTTATATCCAAATACAGAAAGGCTTAGAAATATTCGCAGTTTGCAATACTCAAGCGGTGTTCGTACTCTGCCTGTATGGGCTGCGCACCTGCTATTTGATTTTGGCATCATACTGCTTCCCATGATCTTTGCTGCCATGATATTTGTCGTATCTTCAGATTCATGGTATCATGGAGGCTATCTATTTCCCATTTTCATCTTTTACGGTCTTACAACAATCATCATCTCCTATTTTCTGTCGCTCATTGCGGCGAGCCCAATGGCAACTTATGCCTTGACCTCTGTCGTCCAGGGTTTGGGTTTCGCTATTTACTTGATTGCCTATCTATTCATCCTCACGTACTCTCCTGCCGCCAACACTAATCGCGATGTCCTCATCGCACATTGGGTCATTGCTGTGGTCTTCCCCACGGGATCGCTAATTCGCACCTTGATGGTCGGCCAGAATATCTTTTCGACAACCTGCGATAACGACCAGCTTCAAGCGAATCCAGCCGCACTGGTCGCCTACGGAGGTCCTCTCCTGTATCTTATTCTACAATCCATATTCTGGTTTTCAATAGTTGTCTGGGTTGAGAGTGGTGCTGGCCGATATACTCCCGAGAAAGCCAAAGCTTCCCCTGAGATTGACGATCCAGAAATCGCTGAAGAACTACTTCGAGTAGACGGCGTAGAGGGCCAATCAGACGGTCTTCGCATCGCCCACCTCACCAAAGCATTTGGAAAGAACACCGCCGTCGACAACGTCTCTTTTGGCGTTGAGCACGGCGAAGTCTTTGCTCTCCTCGGTCCTAATGGCGCAGGCAAATCCACCACAATCTCTCTCATACGAGGCGACATCGCACCCAGCCGCAACGGAGGCGATGTCTTCATCGAAAACATTTCCATTACCAAGCGCCGCGCCGCCGCCAGAGCAAACCTAGGCGTATGTCCTCAGTTCGACGCTATCGACAACATGACCGTCAGCGAGCATCTCTGCCACTACTCTCGTCTCCGCGGCATCTCCAACGTGGACCACCAAGTCCCAGCCGTCATCCGCGCCGTCGGACTAGACGCCTACGCAGACGTCATGGCACACACCCTGTCAGGAGGCAACAAGCGCAAACTCTCTCTCGGCATCGCCCTCACCGGAAACCCCCCCGTCATTCTCCTCGACGAACCCTCTTCCGGTCTCGACGCAGCAGCCAAGCGCATCATGTGGCGCACTCTCGAGACCATCGTCCCCGGACGCTCCATCCTCCTCACGACACACAGCATGGAGGAAGCCGACGCTCTCGCCAACCGCGCAGGCATCATGGCCCGCCGCATGCTCGCCCTCGGATCAACAGAGAAGCTTCGCCACCGCTTCGGCGACACCTTGCACGTACATCTCGTCAGCAAGACCGCGCCGCACTCTTCCGCAGCGGAGATGGAGGCTCTGCGTGTATGGGTACTTAATAACTTCTCTGGAGCTACGGTCGAGCAGGAGACGTATCACGGACAGATGCGCTTTTCGATGCCTTCTTCTGCGGTACCAATGCTGGTCGGAAATTCGAATACCACGGAGAGCGCAAGGGGTAGACTCCTGATCATGCTGGAGGAGCAGAAGGATTATCTGGGTGTCGCGCATTATAGCGTCAGTCCTACCACGTTGAATGAAGTGTTTTTGAGCATTGTTGGGAAACATGACGTCCAGGAAGAGGGATATAATAGAGTTGAAGAGAGGACTGCGAGTCAGGGCAAGAGACCTTGGTGGAAGTCGAAGGCTTTGTGGGGATTCTAGACCCATCTAATACTTTGTTCTTGTATCTGAGCGATTCATTTTTCTTCTTTTCAAATTATCAGTTATAGAAATGCGTAGTATATACCTGTAGAATTTAAATAGACGTGGATATCATTCTGAATTACATACATTAGTTCGCTCAGTTATTCTATATACACTTTTGAATCTTTTACCCTTCGCTCACTGACCCATCTCGTAGACTCCCCCTGAAGCAGTTTGGCCGTGTAACTCCTGCACTATATGCGTATTGCCAGCCATTTCTGGCGGCGGTGCTCCTGGAGCCTCGTGATATGGCTGATGCATCTGTGGATAAGGCTGAACAGGCGCATATTGTGGCTGCTGTCCGGGCACTGGATAGCCATACATTGGCTGTCCGGCTTGTTGATGAGGAGGATATCCATATCCGGATGGAGGCTGCTGCTGTTGTGGCCATGATCCGTTGGGCAGTTCAGTCGTGTTGGGGTACACTGGAGGTGTTGGTGTAACAGGGCTTTGATACGGCGGTGATACGCTCGAAGCGGGTTGAGGGTTGTTATTAGACAATTCGCTCGGCGTCGATAGTGGTGTAGTCGATGTTACCCCGGTAGGCTTGGCAGGATCGGGGGGCACTTGGGCGGTTTCGACAGCAGCTCCAGAGGGCGGTGCCCCATCTGTTCCATTTACTCCGGCTGCGGCTATTGCTTCAGCAGTGCTTCCTCCTTTCATCTTGGTCAGGCAGAATCTCCAAACTGCTCCGGCCGCGGCGGTGATGCCCGCTACAACACCGATGACAATGCCGGCAATGGCACCTCCGGAGAGCTTTGTCTTCTTGCTGGGTTTTTCTGAACCCGAACCCAAGGAACCCAATGAGCCAGAGCCGGACCCTGAGTTGGAGCCAGAACCTGAGTTGGAGCCTGAGCCAGAATTAGATCCAGATCCTGAACCAGACGATCCTCCTGATGATCCTCCAGAGCCTCCTGATGAAGAACCAGTCGGCTTCGGAGAAGATCCGTTCGAAGGCAAAGAGTCAGACTTGCCGGGAGAGGGGCTGGGAAGATTGTTGTTGTTGGTAGGAGTAGAGGAAGGAATAAGTCCCGCGAGCACACTTAGACATAGCTGCTCGCCCGCTGCTTGCGCCTCTATACGATCTCATCAGCTCCAGCCCTTGATATGGCCACAAAAGGTTTTCCTGGTCCACTTACGAAGAGCGCCGTCAAATCCACAAGCGCTTTGAACACAGGGGGCCGCCCCTTGATTTACGACAGTCGCATAGTTACACTCGCATTGATAGTCTCCTAATTTGCAATTTGTCGATTTTGTAACCGCGGAGGCAATACATGAGGTGGCACATGCGGGAATACTAGGCAGGACCGCTCGTGCGAATTTTAGATCGCCTAGAATATCGAGAGACGGAGCAGCAGTGATGGCGGCGGCGGCGGCTGCTACATTTGAAAGATCCGCGACTGGCGTGGGATAGGTATCGAGACGAGGCCTGACGTGCAGGGCTGAAGAACCAGTCGCAAGGAGAGAACAGACGAGTAATGAAAGAGAGGTCGGTAGAGTTTGCATATTCACCATGTTGACGATTGCGGCCGGCATATAGAAGCCAGCAAATATCTGAGGTCTGCTGCTTCCAACGGTATATCGGCTTCAGCTCAGCACAACGAGAAAAGGGAAGAATATAGGAGAGCGCACATCCTATATTCTTGACACCTGCGATACCCCAGCAACATTATAAAGCTACAGACTAATATTCAACCTGCCCGGCGTGGGCAAAGGGTGGCCCCGATAGCACCATGCATCGCGACCTTGAGGGCGGGCCATCTACTGTTTGCAGGGGTCGTGCACATGTCGCCGCGTTATTCGTGAAAGAAAAGCAGGCAAGGCATTCTTCGTGTCACCTTGAAAAGAAGCACTTTAGGCCTAGATCCTCTCGATAGGCCTTATTCGGAAGCTCGTCTCCGTGGCGGAACGAAAGAGCGGTTGTATTTCCGCCTGTGCCAGAATGCTGATTGGATGCCCATCACAACAGGTTTGGCGCTTGGCTTTCAGCTGCAGTCCGGAGTAGCAGGGGTGCAAATTCAGCCTGCAGATCAACATTGGGTGTTTTGCTCCTCCTCCCCGCTGCTACCCGACCTTTTGGCAGAGTAAAGAGGGAGAAATGAGGCATAAAACCGGATCACATCGTAGGCGACTTATACACCCGCCCATACGCACTTGCGATGCTATTTTCGAGAGAAGTGACGATGAAGACAAGCCAACTGAGCCGTATCGGCTTCGTGATTATAAAAACATTAAGCCGTGGTCCAAGTAAGCGGCGATCCACCATCCTGGAGCTGCTAATCGTATCAAGCTTGAAGTGGCGTCGTCCTTAATGCGCGGGTCGTGCACCGACGTTGCCGCATTGCCGAGATTAAACAGCAACGACGCTCTTGGCCATCAGCCTCACATTCTGCCGCTCACGATGATGCACAGGTTCGGGGAGAAGAGCAGCTAAGCCGTCCTGCTTGTTGACTGACCTATTGCCAACCAGACTTGCGAGCTGCAACCCCGCCATAGAGGAGGGAACCCCCTGTGGCCGTTTTTCTGCGCTCTTCACTTAATATTGCGGAGAAATAGACAAATAACAATGCACGAGACCACCGTCTTGCATCCCCACGGGCTTATTGCTGCATGCTGGCCGACAATCGGCTGCGGACTCCAGTTGCTGGCCGGGCTCTTTTACACGCCAGACAGAGCGGCCTGGCTGCCCTCTGTGCTGTAGGCTTTCACAGTTGAGTCTTAGCGCCGCCGCCATTCTTGAGATGCCCTCGCAAACGACTAGGTTAGGCAGATCTTCACAGACGGCTGTTTCTGAACTGTGGCTAGGATAGAAGTAGAGTCACGAATTTAGCCATGGTGGATGAGGAGTGAAAAGGAAAAGAAAGGGGGCTCAGTATCAAAGACGCTGGAGGAGAAACTGAACTCTCACTAAGCTTTTCTTTGCGGAGCTCCTTCCTGCTGCCCAGAATGAAGCTTAATAGATAAAAATAAAATGGGCCCTTCCCTTTCAAGAAATGATTTCTTGATTTTTTTTATCAAAGGGTCCCTGCTTGATCTGATATGTGACACCAAAAACAGCCAATCAGGACGATGGCGATAAGAGATGGGCCTCGGCAGCGGCCACATTCGATATTGTGGCTAGTGCTGCATCTCTCTGTGGCTGGGATTCATAACTTGGGAAGACCAGCAGATAACAGAGTTAATTGGTTGCAAAAGACTCTCACTATTATGTATCTACAGACTTATACCCAACAGCTTATATACCGTGGCATCAACGCAAAATCTATCTTTAGACATGATTCCTCCTTGTAACTTTCCCCTCATCCCACTCCAAATGGACCAATGGTTTTACAGAACCTTCTCACGGGCCCCGAGATTACCGGATCCGTCCCGCCTCAAAAAAAATTAGTGGGCCGCCCAGTCTTGAAAATAGAGCATATACAAAACTTAGATCTCATAAAAGCCAACTCTATCTCTCAACAGATACCGGCACACTGTATATCGAGTTCAGTTCTCTCATCTATTCAATTCAATTCGTTTCCTTACTCTTTACAGAAAACGTCACAATGGCCTTCACGATGCATTCCCACTCGGGGCAGTTCTGCCCCGGCCATGCTGTCGACGAGCTTGAGGATATTGTCAAGCACGCTATATCTATTGGGTATAAGACCATTGGCCTTACAGAGCACATGCCGCGTTATGAAGAGCGAGATTTATATCCCGAAGAGGTGGGTTACACTCGTTTCGCAGCATAGAAACATGCATCTTTTGATTCCTTAAACCAAGGGCCACAGCTCGACAATTCTCACTTACCCCTCCATCTCACATATTCACATGTCAATACCAAGAACTCACTCACACTCCCACTTCACTCACTTATACAACCAATCCCAACCATACTTCCTCAAAAAGCACCCAAAAATCTAACTCGAATAATAAAAACTTTTCAGCTCGACGACCCCCAAGCCTCCCTTCAAGTCCTCCCTCCCCGCCACAACGCCTACATCATTGAAGCCCGCCGCCTCCAAAAGGCCTACGCCTCCCAAATCCACATCATCATCGGCTTCGAGGGCGAATTCATCCGCCCTTCCTTTGCACCTCTCGTCCAGAACCTCTTCGCCGAATCTCCCCACATCGACTACTTCATTGGCTCGCTCCACCATGTGCACAGCATCCCCATCGACTTCGACAAGGCCATGTACGCGAATGCCGTGAAAGCGGCGGGCGGTTCAGAAGAGCGTGTGTATGAGGACTATTACGACTTGCAGTTTGAGATGCTGAAGGCTCTGAAGCCTCGCATTGTGGGCCACTTTGACCTCATTCGGTTGATGAGCGAGGAGCCAGGCAGGGACGTAAGGCAGTGGGAAGGCGTCTGGCAGAGGATCAAGCGAAATCTAGAGTATGCTGCCGAGATTGGGGCCTGGCTGGAGTGCAATACCTCAGCTCTTCGAAAGGGCCTCGCAGAGCCATATCCATGCAGGGTTATTTCAGAGGTGAGTTTCCTACATCCACAAGAATCCTAAGAACGCTCAAGTTTCTTACCAGTATGTGTTATATAGCAATGGCTTCAACTAGGCGGCAAATTTACAATGTCAGATGACAGCCACGGCATCGCTCAAGTAGCAACAAACTACTCACGCGCTCTCACATTCTTGGAAAGCCTCGGCGTCGAGCAAGTCTGGACATTCCAACGTCAAAACCACCCCGAAGCCGGAGACGTCACCAAGGCAGTGCTCACCGACGTGAGCGTTTCACTCAAAGATTTCCGTCAACACTTTTCATAGAGCTTCTTTTTTGTTTCGTTCAACTTAAAATATTGCGTTGCAAAACGGAATAGAGCTAAGCTATAATAGACTACAAGGACAGCTTATGGGGAGACCAACACGTCAAGCTATAAATAGCGGGAAATACCATCTATAGAAGTAGGACATAAAAAATAGATAGGATATATATAGCTTCCGATAAAATTTTCTTCTTTCTTGATTGGGAGTGGGTATCATAAATGAGAGCAGACCAGCATTCTGATGCTGGTAGTACGAGAGTGTACATACTGACTAGTAAAATAGTTAATCTCGAAAGGGAGAGAACAGGCTTCAACAAGCGCCAAACACAAAAAAAAATATAAAAAAAAAAAAAAAGATACGGTAAACAAGCAAGCAAAGCAGATAAAGTCCTAGCCATTTCCGTGTTCCGTACCATTCCAACCAAAAAACAAACAGAAATCTAAAAGCGTCGTCCATATTGCATACTCGTACCAACCGTCTATTTCTTTGGCGGAGATCTGGGGACTCCCCTGATGGGTCCACTAGGTTTTCTCTGAACCTTGGGCTGTGACGAAGCGGTGGGCTGGCTCGCCAGCCTGGGCGCAAAGGGAATGCTACCGCTTCCTCCATATTGGAATAGAGCACTGTTCTTCTTCTTAAGGGTAGGCGCAGCAACTGGAGCACCGGCCGGAAGGGTGGGGGGAAGCCACTTCAGCGGCTCTTGAGCAGCAATAGGAACAGGAGGCGGCCCTCCGGGCTGATACGGCACAAAAAAATCGGACGTTTCTTCCGCCGCTTGGCTTGACCGAGGAGAGCTCATATTTGGAACCGCTTGCCTTGCCTCAGGAGACACTGTTCTCGGTGTAAAGTGCTCCATATTGGGCGTGGATAGGCCACTTTCAGAGGTCAGTGCCGGCAGGGTACTATCCGGAGATGTGGCAGAAACAGTAGATCTACGGCCAGAAGTGCTGTTGGGAGTCTTTAGGCCACCAGACTCTACGGATCTGTTAGTGCTAGCAGACGAAGTTCGTGGTGATTTAGCGACTGCGGCTTGGGCTGCGGCTTGGGCTTGCTCAGCCTCAAGCCGGGCCTTCTCTCGGGCCTCCTTTTGTGACTGAGTGATCAAGTTGATTTTGATCTTCTTGATCCCTTGGGTGATCGTATCCATGTTGTTAATAGTAGCGTCCAGCCTTGACGCCGCAGATTGCGGAGCTCTCTCTGTAGTTGTCTCCCTTTCGGCTTCAAGCATGGGTGATCTGAGAGCCGGTTCCCCGTGCGCAGTTGTCGGCCGTGACCTGCTAACAGTGATTCTCCCAGAAGGTCTGAGGCCCTGGGAATGGCTGCCTGCAACTGAAATAGGCCTCCCTGAGATGGGGCCTGCTGATGTTGCAGGGCGAAGCGGCATTTCCTCGCTGATTGGTGCGGAGCGAGAGACGCTGCGCTGCTGTGTAGGGACCACTGACGATGTAGTGAGGCGTCGATTGCTCTTCTTTGGAACTAGACCAACAAGAGGCTGCGGTGTCTGACCACGAGCGGTTGCCTGATTACACAAATTAGCTAATGGTGATATTATATGACCAAGGAAGAGCTGAACGCTTACCTTTTCTGCAGCAATCGTCGAAACGGCCACATTCTTCCCCCGGTCTCTCATCTGTCGAGTCTCCTCTTGTTCTTGGATAGGGTCAATAGCTCTAGGCTTACGTTCACGAAGCGACATTCTCGATGTTGGCCGATCAAGGTCTGTTGCGCCAGATAATGCTCTCTCGCGTCGTACGCGAGTTGCATCTGAGTTCAGATCTTCAAACGTGGCACTCTCAGTTTGGCGATCTCGCGGTATAAGAAGCTTTGAAAGCTCCTTAGCAGCAACCATCCATGAAACATCGGGGGGCGATGGAGACGGAGACCGACTTGAGACGGTCGATCTGTTGATAAGAGACGACATACTGCGCTGCATTTTGAGAGGGTTCGCCGCCCTCGCCGTGGAAGCTTGGGTTGGCGAGCAATATGTTGGAGTAGGAGACAGACGCGGCTTCTTCGGTGTGGCATCAAACTGCGCAACTGTAGCTTCCAACTTTTCAAGCTCATCAGCCGCCCACCAAGAGGGATCGTACGGGTTAATCGAACCAAGCGGTTGAACAACACGCTCGCCATCCTCGTCGTACGCACCATCCGTAAAAGAGAGGCCGCCCTGTCGAGGTAGATTTTGCTTGCCAACAAGACCGCTCAGATGGCTGAAGATGCCCGCGGTCAAGGCTCTGTCGCTATAGCCACCCTCCAAGACACTGACGATGCGGCCGTCAACAGCAAGGCCTTCCTCTGCGGCAAGTCGAACGATGTCTTGGGTTAGGCGTGCGTAGAACTCGGTAGGTACGTTGACTTTGTGACGCTGCATTCCGGCACTCTCCCATTCGCTGGCATCGAAACCTGCAGAGAGAAAGATGACAGCCCGTGGGCTAAGTCCTGCATCTTGTAGTCTCTCTGCCTGACCCTTGAGATAGCTGCGAGCCTTTTCGAGAAGTATCGTGTACTTTGTTTCATAGAGATGCCAGAATTCCTCAACGGTTTTCCACGGCTGGAGATGGGTGTTCCAAACGTTTTGTCCATGGGCATTCTCAATACAAATACTTGCGTTCTTGATCTTTTCATCATCACCGTTCTCACAAGGGTAAGAGTTGATGTCGTGCAAGCTAAAATAACCTATCGACGTCTTTTTCCAGGCGGAATGGTTCTTGGTGGCAGCCATGGCTCGCGAGTTGTGCGCCCACGCAATGGATTGAGACCCATCTCCATGGTGTAAGTCAAAGTCGATGATGGCGGCGTGCGTCAAACCATGATTGAGGATACCATGCATGATTCCGACATGGACATTGTTCACCCAGCAGAAGCCAGAGGGGAGACTGTCTGAGCAATGGTGTCCCGGAGGCCGGACGGCAATGAATGCTCGTCTTGGTCCAGCAGAGAAAACAGCATCGACACCCTCACACACAGCGCCCAAAGCACCCTCAATCGCATCCAGTGACTCGGGACAAAGATACAAATCACCTTCATGAAGCTTTTCTGGTGCGGCATGGTCTGGGCCTCGAGTTATAGTAGGCCTCTGCAGCTCCTTTCCTCCACGAGCCAGCACCTCCTCGGCAGACTCGCACATAGTCTTGAGCTCCTCCATCCATTTTGTTCCATGAACGTTTGTGACCGCGGGGGACAACAACGGCAGCCTCCGGTCAGTCTTGTGAATGCGAAAGGGTATGCTGGGCAGCAGGTGCACATTTCCTTTTGGTAGGATAGGCAGCGCTCCATCGTTGTGGCGCTCTCCAAGACGCACATAAGCTGTGGACACGCCCAAGACACCGGCCTTGATTCGCTCGGGCCGCTCCACAATGGTGCTTAATGCACTCTTGGGGGTGCGCGGGCGGGAAAACCGGTGGCCGTAGACGGCGTCATTAAGAATCACCACTGTCTCTGTGTGGAGCGTCGACACAGGACCATGATGAGCCTCCAGCTCGTCTTTGAAATGGCCGCTCGCCACAGAGTTTGGCGTCAGAGGCGGACGCCATTCAGGCTCGAAGCTCGGCATGCCAAACGACGCCCTCAAGCCCGGTGAAACAACCTGCCCAAGGCTGGAGCGCCTGGACAGAGACCGCGAGGGGCCAACGCCATTTGCCGAGTGCAGGGAGTTCATCGAGGCTTTGCGGACGAGGGTGGGAGTTCCGGCTCGCGATTCTCTGCACGAGGGACTGAGCGAGGGAGTGGGAGTGCCTCTGGACGAGGGAGAGGCATGGCGAAAAGATTCATTTAAAGGCAGCGGCGTGGACGGGGTCGAGGGCAATCCTGGGGATCGCGGGCCCGGCGTCAGTGACAGTGACAGCTGGCTCAGTGACTGTGCATCGTCGCTCCTGGAGGCTGGCGCTGCTGCACGCCGTGGCGGCGCTGCATTGGGCGGAGACGCCATCGAATCGTGTGCGCCGGTCTGGTATAATCGGGTGGGTTGCAGCGAGGCGACATGCGCCAGGAACACTCCGAAAAAAGCAGAAGAAGCACAAGAAGAAGCACAAGAAGAAGTAGCCCTTGTGCTTGTGCTGCGTGTGTGGGTGGAGCTGCAGCGGCGAGAGAAGGGAGAGTGAATTATGAGTGCGAGAGGCCTAAGGTGTGAAGCCAGTGACGCGATAAGACGCGGGTTGATGCTGCGGCGATGCTGCGTTGCGCCGTGATCTGTGCCTGCCGGTGGTGTTTATGATTTACTGCGATTTATTTTCGTTTGTTTTTGTCTTGTTTTGCCGGCTGCGTCAGGGTTCAGGTCGAGCTGGCACGCGCCGGCGCCCGAGGCTCTGGGCGTTTAATGACATGGCCGTTGTGTAATTTCAATTGTTGCCATCGTCATAGCCGCTTCGCCTCCCCTAATTCCAGTCGGGCCCAATTCCGTCCATTGTGTCTTACCAGCCAGACCAGTTGCTTCGCCCACCGCAATCACGTGCCTACCGTTCCTGATTATAGGGGGCCATTTGATTGAGCCTGTTGCGCGTCCCCTCTGCAATTTTGATTGTCCAAGGTCGGGCACCACAGCTTCACGAGTGTGTATCCCCGAATTGTCTGGTGTTCTTTTTCTGACACCCGGGGCGTATTGGATTCGGAAGCGGCAGGTCTGCTGTAGGTGCTGCTGCTGTGGAGCAATCGTGCGTCTCCTTACGCCTGCTTACAGTCTAGATGCATGCAGGCCAGCAGAGCAGACCACGGCAGATCAGAGCAGACCAAACAAGGCCCTGGGATTGTTTCTGGAGCAGTATATTATGCTGCAGATGTCATGACATCAATCGACGGAAACCCCTCCAACCACCACTGACGGCCGCTAAAAAGGATCCCGAAGCACCACGACACGGCTCTGGAAGTATCCATCAACCGCCCACACCGGGGACGGCTTGCAGCAGTGGATTCCCAGGCAGGAATACATTTTGTACGTGGCCGAACCACAGCAGAGGTATTTGAGGTTTACGGCAGGGCCACCTGTCAGCGATGCATATGAATATGATGAATATGTACGAGTACGGTCAGACTATGAGTACAAGGAACTCGGCGATAGCGGCAGCAGCAAGCAGTATTGGCATTGGCATTAGCAATGGCATTTCCCAGTCCTGCCGTTGCTGCTGCTGCTGCTCTTGCTTGTGTCAATACTAATGGATGGACGGTAGTAGAACTAGCATAACGTGCATAACCCAGGAACCAATGTCTCCGATTAACGGCTGCAAGCGATCATGATGCGGCTGGTATCCTCCGCATCGCTCGACCAAGCCTACCGGACGCTCGGCTAGCAGAGCGAGCGTCGGGAAGCCCATATCCGACGAATTGCCAAATGACGATTGAGTTACGGAGTATCCCGGAGCCCTTATAATAGATGATACGAGGATTCAGAATGGTACCAACTGCTACATGTAATACGGTATTACGAATCAAAAGCAAAATGTGCTCCATCCCAATTTGAAAGAATCCATCAATTCTTGAGTGAAAATTTCCGGCCATGTCATTACATGCTAGCACGCCGTTGCTAAAAATACGCAGCCCTTGATTGTATAAAGGGGCGATTTTTATTAGCGGTCCCGCTCTCATCCGGGGTAAAAAGTCGATCTCAAGATGTACTATAATCAGAAGATTGGAAAGCAGCACAATAGACAGGTACTGCCAGTAGATTTGTCTTTGATACATATTGATAAAACATTGAACCTTGCAGACGCAGCATGTTAGTCTTCAAAGGCAATGTAGGAGTAGGTTCATGTCGGCAATCTCAGCAAGTGAGTCAACACACATACACACACACACCGGCTAGATGCTGCATATGTAACTGCAATATACGGAGGGATTTAATACGCATGCCGCATCTATACCCATACAACTTAAATGACTCTCATCGCTTGCTGCAGCAGGTAGGCCCGAAGACCTGCTTATCGCGCTCTACGTGAGCCCATATTGTTGGTAATGGAGGGAGGCATCTGTTGGATGTTGGCTACATACCAACTGGCACTACTACTACTATCCAACAAGGATAGTATTGAAAGCTCAATAAGGTTGACGGCACTAAGCAGCATAGTTGCAGTGCCACTCAACCGCTATCTTGGGGGCCGGGTAGAAACAAGGCCCACTCGCATATGCTAATCGATTGTATCAACTAGGTAGTAGTACTACTAGTATTACTGTCAGTATCAGGCATCGCTCTCCCGAAACATCTCAGGCCAGCTCAAGTCGACTAACATCAAGCAATAGTCCGGAGAAACCAGTTCTAACAACACACAATGAGGCACCAATTTATATCATCTCTTTCTGGCCATCTCTACTCTCCTCAGATTTTTTTTTCCCTCTCGCCACCTGCAGCAAGTTTCAGCCGCTCCAGTAGCCAAGTCGATAGCGTCTTAGTCTTATGCATGTGCTCACAACACATTGATCCCAGACTTGGCGGCTTTCGTGGCACTAGCCATCGACGCCTGATTAGCCCAAGACGCCAAAGCGCCAAATGCAGATAGACCCGTCAAGGCACAGCAGTGTCGCCCGCAACTCAATCGATGCCACCTACGAGCATGGCTTCTGTTCCCGTAGATCCTGGTTGAGTCCGAAAGAAGGGCCTCTGCTCCGACTCCAACTCCAAAACTTTTCGCAAGAAGCGCTATACGTCCATCCCATCTCGTTTGCCTGTATTCCATGATGCTTCAATTACTGCCTCATCGTACCATCTTCCTTCTCCCACGCCAGCAGTTGAATCCTTCTCAACACTCCGCCGCGCCGTGCCGCTACTAGCCCAGCCTTTTCACTGCCTACTGGTAAGCTACTGGTTCAGCCGCACCGGGGGGCAGCCGCTTCATAATTGGCTCGTGGGCGTAAACAGCAGCAGAGACGAAGAATTTCGCCTCGCTTAGGCTGCATCTCTGCGCCTCTCCAAGCACCAAGCTGTCTAGACTCGTCCCCGTGATGCGATAGCTTGGCTTTCCCAGCCTGGCTTGGGGGCGCTAGAAGCTGTCCTTGAAAATGCGGTGGCTGCCCGGTATCGTAGGATCTCTGGGGAAGCAAACAAAATAGAAGCTCATCTCCTCGTTGAATTCCACTTTGTGTAGATCTCCAGCTTCCTCTCTTGCCGCTTTGTGTTGTTTACCGTCTACTGAGCGTCCTTTATTTCACCCATTCAGGATGGTTCTCGCTCTGCTGCTACCGGTACTGGCGAGCGGCGTCGCTGCGCAACACTTGACTCTGCCATTGGTCGACTACGGAGCCGTTGTAGATGCGGTCAATCCCAACGATCCAGGCTACCAGATCTGTACAGACGTGGCCCAATTCGTCTCGGCCTGCGTTGTTAAAGCTGGAGGCACTGCAGCGCTCTCCACGGCGAATCCCGTTTCTCTCGCTGAATGTGCTTGCTGCGTAGGGACAACTGATGTAGCTCCCGCGTATAGCAGTTGCGCCAATTATCTGGTGTCCGAGGCGCCTCAGCTAACTTCCCAAATCTCAGGTGTGTATCTGATATATATCTCATGCCTCTACACCGTTACATGTCCCAGCGCGTGTATTCAATTCTAATAAACTACCAGCCTATGGTTATTTCTACTCAGCCTGCGGAGCCTCTCCTCAGCTCTGTCTCGGCAACTCTGGCGGCAACTCTGGCGGAGGCGGATCAGTTACCGAGCAATCAGAACCATCAGCCACCCCAAAATCTTCGCAGCCTCAGTCTCCTCCACCAGCTGCCTCGACGTCGATCCCTTCACCGGCCTCTTCGCCGAGCAAGATCCCACAACAAACATCTGCGACAGGAGGCGGTTCAACCTCTCCGGCGACAACGGGCTCTGCAGCTTCCGCCGTGACAACTCTCGCTCCAGCATGTACCTCAATGGTGGATATTTTTGAACAATGTACGAAAAATACGCCTGGCTTTACGAATTTGGTTTTCAGCGAGCAGGCTTACTGCTATTGGTATGAGAAAGCCTCATCCCGTCTATGCGGAAAGCGAAGCTGACAAGATATTCTAGCTGTCGGACAGAATTGGGTGGCGAGGTTACATGGACCGATGAAATCGATACGTATGCTTCGACTTGTAGAGACTGGGCCGTCTCTATAACCACTGGCGACCCTCTGACAGCTTATGATGGTTCGTATTCTCTTAATACTTTATATCCCCTGAAACAAATATTACGCAGTATGCTAACAACAACAACAAAGTGGCCAAAACCTTTGCCACATTTTGCCAGCATTTTAGCGACGCGTGCGCTGTCACGACGAACGGGCCCTCGTCAAACACAAACAATAATCCGTTCCCTCCACCAGACTCAACGGGAAGTTCAGGCAATGGAGGAGATGGAGGCCAAGTTACCGTTACTGTAACTCGGCCGCCTCCTACTACGACGTCGCATAATGCTGCTCCAACTGCTCGTGCGGGCCTCGCCGCTGGTGCACTTGCAATAGCTGGCTTTGCCATCATGATTTGAGGGGAGGTAATTAGGCATGTGCCATGTTGGATGAAGATAATGATACAAGTCTTCTTTTTATGAGAAATCAGAGATTAAGGCAGTTGGAATTGTCACTGCGCGAGATACCTATTGCCGGAGAGGCTGCTAATTAGATATGTATGTAGCTAATTTGGCTGTATGTACTACACACACAGCACATTGAAGTAATATGAGTAACACGATTAATGAGTCTTCTATTTATCTATACCGTCAAGTCAACATTGACTCTCTTCAGGGCATCCACAGCCCAGTCAGGATACTGTGACTTGTCCTCATAAAGCTGTGCAAAAAACTGCCGGATCAATGCAGGGAATCGATCCTCAATAATCGCCTGTCGAATGTCTCGCATGAGCTGCAGCTGATACCACACGTTGTGAATCGTCAGCAGATGCGCGGCCACCGTCTCCTTGGAGGCATTATGATGGATAAACGCTCTCGTGATGCCCATGCCGTCCTCGCCCTCTCTGCAACACATGCAGCCGCAGCCAGGCTCAATAGGCCCAAAATCAGAGGCATACTTTGCGTTTCGAATATTCAAGACGCCGTGCTTGGTGACGGCGTTTCCGAATCTCGCTGTTCTTGTTGGCCAGACGCAGTCAAACATGTCGGCTCCGAGAGCGACACTGACGATTAAATCTTCAGGGTAGCCAATGCCCATCACATACCGGGGCTTCAGATCAGGTAATAGGGCCGTGCAAGTCTCAACAACGCGGCAGTAATCTGCCTTTGCTTCTCCTCCGCTGAGGCCGCCAATAGCAATGCCAGGTGTGTCTCTGGCGACCATTTCCTTGCAGCACTCCCGTCGCATCTCTAGATCCAAGCCTCCTTGAATAATGCAAAACAGATTCTGTCGATCGGGGTTTTTATGAGCGGCAATGCATCTATCCAGCCATCTAACGCTACGCTCCATAGCCTCTCGCATTCGGGCCTTGTCTGGAGAGGTAGTCACCAAGACATCGTCGAGCTGCATCATAATATCACTGCCTATTGAGTTTTGCAGGGACATGGAGTGCTCTGGGGTGAGTAGCATGGGCGAGCCGTCATGGGGGCTCAAGAAACGAACGCCTTCCTCTGTGATCGTGGCCAACTTCAACAGGCTTACCATTTGGAAGCTATAAAGGCAGGTGAGTAGAGACCCAGTGCAATTGGAGAGGTTAAAACATACCCGCCGCTATCAGTAAGGAGATTGTGATTCCATCCTTGCAACTTATGAGCGCCACCAACGGCATCAAGAATCTCTTGTCCAGGCTTGAGACCCAGGTGATAGGTGTTATTTAGGCAGAGACGACACCCGGTATCCTCCAGCTGCTCCGGAGTGAGGCCCTTAAGAGATGCCTGTGTGGCAACAGGCATGAATATCGGCAACTGAACAGGTCCATGAGGGAGTGTGAGAATAGAGGCACGAGCTCTGGTCGTCTGATTTTGGTTGTCAGTCACAACGGCGGAGGTACTTGAACATGAATGTGAAACTGACCGAGCATTTTGCAAGGAGTTCAAAACTCAAAGCTGGGGACGTATAAACATTGGACGCCATTCTTTTGGTCATCAGCATTATTTTTCAAAATTATTTCCTCCAGAGTCCCAGCCCAGCCCCAACAGCGAACCCTTCTTTCGTCTCTTGGGAAGTTTTTTTTTTTCTTGTTTCTCGCCTTCGTTTCTTACATTTCACACGAGCCAAGGTACATACCCTGGAACGCGCAGTGAAATTTTGGCGGGGCTTTCGCACACGCGCCACATTTGGCCAGCCACAACGAGGGGACTTTGGCCGGCTCAACATCGGCAGACGGGAAGCTCGTCTCTGCCAACGAGAATTTGCATCCAAACGACCATCGTATGAGTGGCATTCGATCGCAGGCCATTGAGCTTCCCGACGAGCTCCAACAGCCATCATGGGGGTTCGAGCCGTATCGCCCGGAGGGGCCCTTTTGAGGACATCACGGATGTTCTCCATTCCCAAGCCCCTCCCCGAACCACCCTCAACGAACCTTCATATTGGAGATCACAAGTCTGCGACAATGACGAGACCGTACCCGCAGCATCAATCCATCACATCGCCCTTGGCATCACGCGAAAAGGGTGACTGGGGACTTAAACGACCATTTCCCCTCAAGTCTACCATGGCCACTTCCACACCCTTCATCCGAGTCAAGCAGCTCGACACTGTTGAGAACGTCACCAACTTTGCTTCCGCTGCCGACCACTCTCTGTCATTAGAGAAGTTCCAGGAACTGCGAGTGGCCATGTCCGTGCCGCACAATACCGACAAGAAGGCCGATTCATCTTCACGGACGGAGCTGTGGCACAAGTCGGTCTTTGAGGAGGATATGGATGTTACAGATTTCAAGGCTGGACTAGGAGACGATCGACGATGGAAATTCCAGGGACCGTGGCTCGCTAGAATGACGGAGGGAAAGTTCATCGAGTACCTGGACAAGAAGGTCCGCCCGAAGCGGGCACAGTTCCGAGCATTACTCAAGGAGAAGCTGGCCGACGACATTACTACGAGCCAAAACAGGGCCGCCATTGAAGCCGGAAAAGAAACCCCTGCCAAGGTTGAGGCCAAGGATATCTCTGAAGAGCAATTCACAGACTACTTGCGCTCATTGCGCAATGACCGAGTGACATTGTATGCGCTCGTCTCTAAATTCCTAGACTTGGCACCCCTGGGACAACCAGTTGGCATCATCCAAACTTTCTGGTCCAACCGCGATAGCCTTGCTTCCGAGAGCCCATACGGCAAATCTGGTCCCCCTCCAAGCCACCCCTCCGCCGGTATTAGCTACCTGCGAACCAGCTCATTCATGGAAAACCACCCTGTTTATGGCCCTCAGGGCAAGCGTACACCTGCATTGGCTCGAGTGGTCTACCCCAAGGCTGGACCCGTGCCGCCCAAGCTGGGTGTTGGAGGCTTCGTCGCTGATGCTCCTCCTGGCGACAACGAGTTCAACTTTAGAACAGTGACGCGCGGAAGGGTGTCGTCCAACAAGACTATGCTGAACGGCATCATGCATCTTGACACGACGACATTCGGTGGTGCCAAGGCCTATGTCGAAGCCACGACTGCCAATGTCGACCCCAGCGGCAAGGTCGTCCTGCAGCTGCGGGAGACGAGTGCTGAGGCCCAGGTTGTCGCCAGGGAGAGCAAGGGTCTTACGGAAATTTATCACGATGGTAAAACTAAGAGCTACACTCCCGCTACGCCGAAAACTACCAGTCAACAATCTGCGCGTGTTTCTGACGAGACTCGTTGGAACCGTGTCGCTGATGAGATTTTGGATGAGCCATCGCGCTCATGAGAAGAGAGAGTTGGGTTGGGGATCAGGTTTAGCAATTACGGGCTCGCTATAGAAAAAGACGGGCTGCGTTGAAGATTGCTCGACACTGAGTGTTATGAAGTATTGTCAAATTCTGCCTATGTACAATTCATGTAAAGTAAAATAAAGTCGCAGCAATAAGAAATGAAGCAGTATATATTCTGACTTACAGTATTCGATGGGCTTCAACATCTGAGCATCTGAATGGCCTGATTAGGCAAGCGTGCTAGCTAAAACAGGTTAGATATTCAGCTTAGATAATCGTCATTCTGGAAAAATGCGCATCACATGATCGCACACGTGCCGAAATTTCGAGCCCTAATCAATTCGCTCCCCCCCACAACAAGCAGAGCTAACCACCAGTTTTTAGAAGGCGGGAATCTCGCAACGCTTCGTTCAGTAACCATCAGCACCAAGCCAATACCGCCAAAATGGGTCGCGTTCGTACCAAGACTGTCAAGAAGTCCGCCAAGGTCATCATTGAGCGGTACTACCCCCGTCTCACTCTCGACTTCGAGACCAACAAGCGCATCTGCGATGAGATCGCCATCATTGCTTCCAAGCGCCTCCGCAACAAGGTCAGCAGCAGCCGCCGATAGTCGACTATTCTACTCGATTTTTGAGAAAAAGAAAAGAGAGGAATGGAAAGGAAAGACCACAATGGCTAACACCGAAACCAACAGATTGCCGGCTACACCACCCACCTGATGAAGCGTATTCAGCGTGGACCCGTCCGTGGTATCTCCTTCAAGCTTCAGGAGGAGGAGCGTGAGCGCAAGGATCAGTTCGTTCCTGAGGTCTCTGCTCTTGACTTCTCCGAGGCTGGCCAGCTGGATGTCGACAACGAGACCAAGGACCTGCTCAAGCACCTTGGCGTATGTTTTAACCCTCAACTCCGAAACACCTGCAGGCTCGAAACGAAGACTGACATATTCTTTCTATAGTTCGACTCCATCCCCGTCAACGTCATCCCCGTCTCTCAGGCTCAGGCCCCCGAGCGTGGCCAGCGCCGCTTCGGTGACCGCCCTCGTCGCGACTAAAAAGCTTCTTTTTTGTGGGAAATTGGGTCTCTGGTTTTGCAACATTTTGCAGGTTGGCGTCTCAGGATGGTACTGAGTGTATAGATCTCGAAAAAAAGAAAGATCTTTCACCCCCACAAGGTGTCGCTGATTCTCTGATTAATTTCGAGATGACGCTTGATTGCCAAAAATCCGTCCCTCTCTGTTCACTCCGTGAATGCGGTGACTGGATACCATATCGTTCATTGAACTGGGAGTCTTCTGCTGTTGTCCTGTTCCACCTAGCTGGTGTATCTGGAATATGCGGAAAAAATGCGACCAAGTCATGCTACTGATGGGTATCATTATGTCTAAACCAACGTAATTTTTGATTTTCCAATACATGCCCATGACCGAAATTATAGCCCAACGCCTAGATTATGCAACTTTTCAAAATTCCACTCGGCCACCTTATTCGTCTGATGCCTTTTTCTTTTCGGGAATTTTCGCCTTGTAACCATCAACAAGTAGATGATCCTCCGAGTTGCCAGCTTCGGTCGGTGGGGCAAACTCAGAAGGCGCTTTGACGTCCTTCTCTTTCAACGTAACCTTGACCTTGTTGACTGAGGGGCCAATCTTGTTATCGCCTCTTTCCATTGCGAGGGCAGCTGAGTCTCGGGCGGCCTGTCGCTGGTCTTCAAGCTTGAGCTCCCCGAGCTTGCGAGCAGTTCGATCTGCTTCTGTCTCGGTTGATCGGTCTTCATCCAGCAGATCGATCTGAATATCAGGGATACCAGCTCGTTCCCAGGCAGCCGTCTCGTTAAGCTGGACCTTGACAAAGAGGGCTCTGCGCGCACACTGCTGAGAACACCACTTCTCAAGCTCCTTTCGCTTGACGATCTCGCCGCTGCTCGTAATTTTCCACTCGCCGCCCGAGCCTGTCTGGCGTCTGGGCTTCGCACACAGGGTATAGCCACATAGCTCGTTCACGTTGCGCTCCTCAATGAGATCGTCGTAGTCGGAGGGCTGAAAGAGTCGGACGTTGGCTTTGAAGTCTGCGATGTCGGTTGTCGCTGGGTTTGACGCGTTGAACTGAGCATCTCTGACAAGGGGATACTCGGACAAGAGGATTAAGCTGTCGAGAATCTGGCTTTCGAGCTGCTTTCTATGCTCTAGCAGCGTGGCATGGCGGATAGCGACTTCGCGTGCAGTTTCGGGCTTCTCTGAAGGCTCACCAGGGTTTTTCAGGATGCCCTTGAGCGGGCCGCCTTGACCGGTAGCCATGGTGTGTCGAATATTTGCTTCTGTGGTATATGAATAAAATTCGCGATTATAATTTGTAGCAGCTACCCGGGCCAGTTGTCGAGATCTCGTGCATCATTCGTGCATCTGGCAGCTGGTTGGTCGTTGTACAGTGGAAAATGCAGATTATTACTAACCCGATGTGATGTGAGATATGATGCTGCCACCCCACTAAAGCAGCCGCTGTGCCTTGCTTCTATGGAGCGCTGCGGTGTCTGTTACAGGCATCCAAGCAAGCAGGTACCAGTACCTACATATTACAGGAGAGCTGGAGGGGTTTCTGCTGTGGCGCCAGGCCGGGCGAAACATCCAACCGGTGGCGCAATATGGAGAATACAGAGATGCGCTTAATGATGACCTTGCTGGCAGGCCTGTCAGTGTATAATTAAAGTCGCGCAAGGGCACAGTATTCCACGTACTACAGCGGGATTAGCCTTCTGCGAGCACTCCGTGCAGGCATGCATCTTCTGCATGTGCCACAGCCGCGCGTGGTTTCTTGCCCGAGGGTTGCGGCACCAGAGGCTGTGTAGATGGCGCCCGACCCGGAGGTCCGAAGAGCTGCTGGAAGGGCCGGTTTGGAATCTGCAGGTTGTTCTGGTCATCGGGTGCTGGCCATGGCGGATGCTGGTAGGGATTCAAAACATTGAAACGAAGCTCCCCTTGCCTTGCATTGAATGTATAAATATAGATCCCAGATGCCTAGCATGTTTCGTCTTTGCAAGGTAGCGATGGAAGCTTAAGTTAGCGACCTCCCCCCAAATCCCCTAATTCGCGAGCTCTCAGTTCCCCTCCTGGACTCTAGGCAGTAGTGATTGCAAAGAGTACTGCACTGTAACCGTGACGAGTGCGGCACATCCTCGGTACCTGAGGCGACAACCCAGAGAAGGCCATTTGCGCTTCCACGCCCGCCGGCTCTGCCATTGTTTCTGGCCCCTCCGCCACCATCGCACCGTCGTGCTATCCGGCCAATCCACTGCTAGACAGACAGACGCCGCCAGGTACTGCTACCTGCGACTACCTGCGACTGCCCGCGCTCTATCAGTAGTAGTTGCCCAGCGGCCGGAGCTCATTGGGGGCGCCTGGTCATCTTCGTCATTGCCTGGTTATGCTGCGCTGACGTCGACACACTCACAGCCCGTGATCCACCGCGTTTCACAGCCCTCTGGTGCATTTCATCCTCTGCAAACCTTCAAATCTCAAACGCCCAGCATATCCTGCCACTGGCTGCGAGACAGACACTCTCGAAGCTCACCACGGTGCTGCAAACGGGCTGAAACACCCGCTTGGGCACAGCAATTACGCGACGTCCATCCCCCTCACCCATTCCTCCCCACGTTTTAGCCACTCACCGGCTGACCAAGGGACAGACGGCTCTCTAGACTGCCCCACACATACGACGACAACCTCCTCCTACCAAGAGTACAAAGCTTCTGGTCCGGCCAGGCCACGGCAGCCTGCCTCCTACAAGATTGCTTCCGCTGCAGACACCGCCGTAATGGCCGCCCTGTTCCGCGTCAAAGCGCTCTACGAATACTCGTCGCCGCACGAGGACGACCTCAACTTCCCCGCCGGGCAGATCATTGCTGTGACGGACGATGAAGACGCCGACTGGTACGGCGGCGAGTACGTCGACGAGTCCGGCGCCAAGAAAGAGGGCATCTTCCCTCGCAACTTTGTCGAGAAGTTTGAGCCCGTCGCGCCCCCGCGGCCCGTGAGGAAGCAAAAGCAAGAGCCAGAGGCCGCCGCCCCTGCTCCCCCTCCCCCGGAGGCTTCTGCCCCCGAGGACACAACTGGACGATCGACACCTCCGCCAGCGATCCCGGGAGGCGTGGCCTCGGTGCCCTCCCCGAAAAGAGTCGCAGAGCCCGTCAAGTACACGCAGCCCGCGGAGGCTCCTGCTCCTCCTGTCCCTGCGCCCGTTCCTGTCGCGGCTCCTGCTCCCCCGCCAGTGGCCTCTCCTCCCGCGCCAGCTCCGGCACCGCTGCCGACCTCGCCAAAGCGTACTGAATCCCCCGCCTCGGCAGCTTCGAGTGCTCCAAAGCCCAAGCCCGCACCTCCGCCGGTATCCGAGAAGCCCAGTTCCTTTAAAGACCGCATTGCAGCGTTTAACAAATCGGCCGCACCCCCAATTGCGCCCTTTAAACCCAGCGGCCTCGGCAGCGGCAGCGCATCGGGATTCGTAAAGAAGCCTTTCGTGGCGCCCCCTCCTAGTCGAAATGCATATGTCCCGCCTGTCCGCGAAGCTCCCGCGGCCAAGGTCTACCGCAGAGACGAAGATCCTGAGATCAGAGAGCGGGTGGCCGAGACCCAGGGACAAGCCGAGAGGGCGGGGTTGGTCCCGTCTGAATCCCAGAAAGAAGGCGATGAAGAGGATCAACCGAAGCCTACTAGCTTGAAAGAGCGCATTGCACTTCTCCAGAAACAACAGATGGAGCAAGCGCAGCGCCATGCTGACGCCTTGGCAAAGAAAGAGAAGCCAAAGAAGCCGCCGCCACCAAAGAAGCGCCTTGATTCACAGGTTTCTGTCCCCGAAACTGAGGAAGCGCCCGCGGCGCCCGAGCAACGAGACATTGATGAGCCTCCTGTTAGGACCTCAATGGATGGTGCGCCTTCTGAGAATGCTCCTTTAGCGCTGCGACCCCAGCCTGAATTAACTGCGACTGAGAGACCTGTCTCCAGGGACACTGCTAATGAAGTCAAAGATGACACTGCAGAAGCAGATGTTGACGATCGTGCTTCACATCGTCTGTCCAAGATTACAACCTCATCAACCACCGCTGGCGCCGCTCCCACCCATGAATTAGAACAGCCAGCAACAGAGCCCCAAGAGACGGTAGAAGAAGAGGCTGAGCAGGAGGAGCAGGGCGAGCAGGAGGAGCAAGAGGAAGAGGAAGAAGAAGTTGATCCTGAAGTCAGGCGCAAAGAGGAACTCCGCGCACGAATGGCCAAGATGAGCGGTGGCATGGGCTTCCATGGCATGTTTGGCCCGCCGTTAGGAGGTGGCCTGCCGCCCAAAAAACAGGGACCCAAGCCACCTGTCAGGTCTGCCACTACTCGTGAAGAGGATGTCACTCCACCGCCGCACGCTCCTCCCGTTCCGACCATGATAGCAATTCCAGGCATGATGGGTCTTCCAGTTAAGCCCGCCGAAGAGCCAGCTCCGGCCGAAGAACCAGAGGCTGAACAAGCACAGAAATCTGACGAAGAAGAGGGAGATACCACTCCCCCCGCCCCCGAGCATGCCGAAGAATGTAAGTCTATCAGCATTGAACGCTTCACATCAAAGTTATTCAATCCGCTAATGATCTTCTACAGCCCCCTTGGAGCACAGGCCGCCGCCGCCTGTCCCTCACGAAGAGTTCTCGGCGCCGCCTGTTCCTCTAGCCGGTATGTATATATGTAGTCGTTTCTCCAAGTAATGTATATGTGAACTGACACCACGAAGCACGACCGGCACCCCCTCCCGTTCCTGCAGCAGGTAAATACAGTCATGAAACTTGACAGCCCCCGATATAGTTGTTTACAGGCTGACCCATACATCGAATACAGCGCGCTCACCTCCACCCCCGCCCTCAGTTCCCCCACCTGTCACATCTGCTACAGAGGGATCAGAATCTGATGACGAGCTGTCCAGCGGCGCACGCGAGAATCATGAGCCAGCTCCCCAAGTAATGAGATCCCCTCCTCTGCCCCCTCACCCGATAGATACAATGTCGCCTCAATCGCCTCGTCTGCCTTCACGCGATGCATTCTCGCCAACGTCACCCACTAGCAAACGTGCTAGTAGACCGCCGCCTCCTGTTCCTGGAACTGCCCCTGTACCACCTCCGGCGCAATCTCGTCCACCTCCTCCGCCGCCTCCAGCTGTTCCAAGTCGACGATCCACTGCAGACATGGGAGTTGCCTCGCCTACCAGACCTCCGCAGGCTGGAGAAGATGTTGAAGAGGGTACAGAGTATGAGGGAGACTATGATACCGATATTGCATCGCTTGTGCCCCATAAAGATGCCCTAGCAGCTCATGATCGGGAATCTAGTGTGGACGAGAGTAGCCTTCAGTCGCCATTCAACGAGGCGCCACCAAATGCTCCTCCACCTCCGCCTGTTCCATTCGCTTCAACCCCGAGAGCGGCACCGCCACCTGTACCCCAATCCCCACCGCTTCCGCGCAGGTCGACAGAAATGTCTCGCTCTATTCCGTCATTGCCACCGCCTGCTCCCCCGCCTAAGGAAAATCACGATGCTCTGTTTATACAGAATCCTCGTAGATCAGAAGAGGTTGCGGAATCGCCAGTTTTAGATGAGCCAACGCCTCTTGCCTTTGATGATGCTAGAGCTATTTCGCCGCCTGATCGAAGAGTCCCCCCTCCGGTGGGTGCGCGCCCGAGGGCATCGGTAGAGATGTCCAGACCCAGCCTCAGCGCTCCCAGGAGGTCAATTGACCATCACCGCCCTTCTATGGATTCTGGCTTCATTGCGGGAGACATCGACTTGGCTGTGCAGAGTGGCTGGTGGAAACAATCGAACCAAGTTCCCCCTGTCCTCCAAGGTAGGAAGGATATCTACTTCGAGTGTGACGAGTCAACTACAACAAACCAAGGCGAACAGACGATGATTACACGAGAGACCTTTATCTTATTCCAAGATTACTCGCAGACTATACTTACAGTTCGCTATGACCCTTATGATCCTTCAACTGTGGAATTGGAGCAGCGACATGAAGGACCACCAAAGACTATGCGACAGGATCAGATGGAGGAGGCATACGATACCTTTGGACGAAAGATTTCCGCAGCTGCTATCGCCAAGAAGGACCAAGTTGTCGGCGATGGTAGTGCGGCGAGCTTCGTCTTGGAAATGATCCGCCCCTTGGAGGACGCCTTGTGGCCTATTAGCACTAGATCATATGGTGCCCTCGTCTATTCCAACATGGCCAATGCTTCTACTCAGCAGCATGACGCTATTCGCCCTGGAGACATTATTACCATTCGAAATGCCAAATTCCAGGGCAAACATGGGCCCATGCATGCCAAGTATTCCGCCGAAGTCGGCAAGCCAGACCATGTCGGCGTTGTGGCAGAGTGGGATGGCACCAAGAAGAAGGTACGGGCTTGGGAGCAAGGTAGAGATGGCAAGAAGGTGAGGCAGGAAAGCTACAAGCTTGATGATTTAAGGAGCGGCGAGGTCAAAATCTGGCGTGTAGTTTCTCGAAGCTGGGTTGGCTGGCAGAAGAAGGCGCTCGCCTAGTGGTACTAGAGCCTCCCTTAATATGTCAGCTACGTTGGCTTTTTTTCCGGAGCTTTAAATGAAAGGGAAAGAATAAATAAATTAAAGAGAGAAAAAGATGGGAGGAAGGCATCGGTGAAACCGAATTTTAATCTCATATCACGCCCGGTTCATTTGGACTGTGTGTGTTGTGTTGTATGAAGAGCGCAAATGCATGTTGGCCTTTTTTTGTTTCTTCTCCTTTCTTTCTTTCTTTCTTTTTCATAACATAATGCCAAATGTGTGCTGAATATGCTCTTTTCTTTTATTTTTTTTGTACCTTTATGCATCTGTTCATATAATTTCCCGCTTTTAGATGTTTGGATTTTGGATTGCTGCTTGTGTGAGACGTGAACAACTGTGTGCTTGGTGTATGTGAGGCGGCGCATTTTCTACATGGAAGGCTGGATGTTAGATCACTAGTACGTAGATTAGAGGTGAGATTACCAACCTATGTAGATACCCCTCGATAAATTGTATCTGGATGTGGTTTGAGCGCAGATTGTCATTTTTTTTTGGGAGTTGGCACGGGATTGTTGGACATTCATTCGATCTATGCAAAACTATCGTCTCTATAAAAGTAATTTGATGTAGCTTGTTTGAGATGGGCGCAAATTTGCTGTTGCTTTTGGCGAATCTGGTTGTGTTGTGCGATGTAACCAAATTGTGTCATATTGCAGAGTGCTGCAAGGCAACAAGCACGCTTTAGCGAGATAAGGCTATTTCCAACGTAAGAATCAGGAGGATTTTTTGTTGGTCTTTTCTTTTCTTTTTTTCTAGCAAGGGCGAAGGTTAGTGTGATTGTTGTCTTGGAATGAAAACGCACGAGATTTGTGACTGTCTCGGCCTTTAAGACTGGAAAGCCGACTTTTTTCTTTTTTTCGAGGTGATTAGACGCTCCTTTACGGCTATTGCTGGGCTTCGCGTTGCTTAATGAGGTATTACGTGTGTTGTTGGGAATCAATGTTCCGATGTAGCACATGTTATTAACCCGGTGGTCTGTTTTATGTCTTGGAAGGAGTGTTTATCAATGGTAGTAGGGGTCCAGCTATGCGGTGTAGGTGTGTGACATTTGATGTGAGACAGTTTTGACTGAGTAATATTTTTGAGATTGCCTGCTATTGGGTTGTTTTAGTACACAGTTGTATTAGTGTTTTATGACGAGCGAGTGTGTCTTGGTCATTGGATGAGAGTATTTTCGGTAAGAATACATATGCAATTAGGCACTGGGCTTTACGTGGACTTACACGGCTTGTACAGCTCCAGGCAGATGCGATGTATGCGGATGAAGACACGCAGTCTCTTACAGTGGACACGTTCCTTCATCCCCACCTCTCCTTTGCCGCATGAGGAAAGCTAACGGACTCAGTAGCCGATGGGATTGGCCCGGCTTATGGGGAGAAAAAACAGAAGACACATAGCTTAGTGTAGGGGGGGTTTGCATCTGCCGTCCTCCCTTGCTAGTTACATGTAGCCATTCACGGCACAAGGCAGCTTTACTCAGTCGTCACAGCGGGATTGACTAAGCCTGGAGTAAAAAAGAAATCCCTGAATATGGCTGCTGGTTCAATGCAGGAGGAGTATGTGATTGAGGGTTGGCTCACTGCAGAGGCTGGTCCGTGTGACGTGGGAGAGAAACAGGATCTACTCCGTGATCTGTCTTGAGAGGTTTCATGACTTTTTCTTCGGTTCCCGTTCCCCTTTCCCTCCTCTTTTCTTCTTTATTATGTTTCTTCAATAGGACCTTCATTCCTCTGGTTGGTTCGAAATTCTCTCTCATCCTTTTTTTTTTTTTACGAATTTCCTTGCCAATATCTCAAAAATGGGTGCTAATGCAACTAAGCCCAACAAGGCTGCAGCAGATTTCGTCTTGAATCAGCAGAAGAATCTTCCCATAGCGCTCAAACCTGAAGACTGTAAGGGCAAGACTTACATCGTGACTGGTGCCAATGCAGGCCTTGGCTATGAAGCCGCCAAGCACCTCGTCCGCCTTGAGGCTGCCAAAGTGATCATCGGCGTGCGCAACACGGAAGCTGGCAAGGTTGCAAAGTCGACAATCGAGACGGAGCTTAACCGCAAAGACGTGATTGAAGTGTGGGATTTTGACCTGGACTCGTACGACTCTGTCAAGGCTTTTGCCAAGAAAGTTGAAGGCCTGGAGCGGGTTGATGCGCTTGTTTTGAACGCCGGCGCTTTGATCCGGGCGTGGGACGTCAAGGAGGGCAACGAGTCCAATGTCACTGTCAACTTCATGTCCAACTTTCTGCTGGCCGTGTCGGTGCTCCCGCACCTCCAGGCCATTGCGAAGAAGTACGACATCAAGCCGCACGTGGTGGTTGTCGGTTCCGTGGGCGGCCTTTTCGTCGGCGAGCAGGCAAAGCGGTTTTCCAAGACTGGTCTCTTGGATGACTTGAACGACGAGGAGAAGTGGAAGCGGGACATGCCTGAGCGCTACGGCATGTCAAAGTTCTTGGAGCACATGGCCACGCGAGAGCTGGCGGCTCTTGTGCCGGTCTCTGAGAGCGGCGTCGTGATGAACGTTGTTGATCCTGGCTTGTGCAAGACTGCTCTGACGAGAAACATACCCTTTTTTGAACGCCTCAAGTCGTCGCTTGCTAAAGCAGTAATGGGACGGACGCCAGAGATGGGTAGTCGGACGCTGATTCACGGAATTGCGGCTACAGAGGAGAGTCATGGGAAGTACTTGACTGCCTGCGAGATTCGAGAGTAAGTCTTTTTTTTCTTCTCTTTTTCTTCTTTTTATCTCTTATATCTTGGGCTAACGCTATGGGCTGCTTTTCCTTTTCAGGGACCACCTTCCAGAATGGATGACGGACGAGTCGGGCAAGATGCTACAAAAACAGATTTGGACAGAGCTGGCTGAGAGGTTGGAGAAGATTCAACCTGGCGTAGTGACTGCTGTTATCCAAAACTAGAGTTGTTTCAATTCTACCGATTGGATTTTTCTGATACGAGGCACCCCATTGTATGAGAGTGTTGAGTGTTTGGCACAAACCTTTACTTTTATAGAGATGTTTTGTTATATCAAGTGCGACGAGATTGATGCAGTATTAATGCGCACCGACTAATTGCTACTGTACCAATGAGTACTATATAATAATAATAATAGCTGGAGTTTCTTACTAAACATCAATAATGCTAGCTGCCTTGGTCTTGTGAAATTTGTCTGATGGTCAGGGGCATCGCTAGATCGACATAAGATGCGCAATGGTCTTATTAAGCCAGAGTTTTCAAGATTGCAGTTGTGCATCCGTGCGTATGCGTATTAGGTATTTAGTAAGTGCATATGCCGAATGCACTGTAGCTGTACGTACGTATATCGTCTGACTATTATGTTTGGGGCATGGAAGATAAATCATGCATCAAGGCTTTGTCCAAGACTGCGCCGTGTACGCGCAATTTGAGCGCTGCTGCGGCCTACAATTGCATGTATAAGTGGCTTGGTATCGGATAAGGTGGCTGTCCGAGTTTAGTAAAATATTCAGGTAGCTCTACCATATGCAAAAAAGCTAAGGAATTGACTTGTTGACAAGTCTTGATTTACGATACTTCGGAAGGGTGATCGCATAGCGTAGAGCAACCCATACCTTCTAATAGAAGTCATGTTAGCCGCTTGATAGCTTAGGCTCGTATTGCTTGCTTCTCCGCTACAGAGAGCAGCAAAACCGCTGGTGGATCAGTAATCTACTTACTGGGCTTACAACTGGGTCAGTTTCGTAGCCGCGTCAACTCTCTAAAAGACTGGAAGACACTTATACACGCAACCGAGTCATTAAGCATTTTACTAAGCGTTTATTGTCTACTAAAGGAGTGGAACTTGGCGCAAAGAGATATTTATAGAATTGAAGGCACTTTAGTTTAAACGCTACTAAGATACATGTTCTCAACTTGCAAACTCTGGCGTCTCTGTGTGGTGACCTGAAATTGACTTGCATAGGCAAGAGAAGAATAGATTGTCCACTCTCAAGCACAATCGATATCGTGAATTCTGTGCTCTTCGTGTTGGATACGCACTGTATCTACTCCAGACGCCTTACTCGAGAAAAGGCGATCTCGACTAGAACCTTAAAAGTTTCACAAGTTCTCAGATGTGCGTCATCTAGAAGCATACGTACATCACCACACCACGCCTCCACAATTGCTCCGCATCATATCGTGATCTCACTCAACCACTCGGAAAAGTAACAAAAACTGTGTGGAATCGCAGTACAAGTTTGCTTTGGCAGCTCCTCTGGGTGGGACCCTGGCCGCGCAACCCTTCCGCAGTCACTTCGACGCGGCTGAGGCTGTGCAAGCTTGGCTGCGCGATTCTAATAGCGCTGCTGCAGCTGTGCCTGTGGTGGTGTGTGGCTGAGTGCAGGGGTGGGAGGGGCCTGTCCTTTCTCTAAAGCATCACGACAGAGAAATGGGATGCTGCCTTTGATTCGCTGGTTGGATGTGACATCAAGAGTTGCTTTGTGTGCGTAGTTGTATATCAAAGGGTTGCAGATGAGATGGTGGGCTAGCCAGCAGACTTGAATTGGCTTTGGCGTGTTTTTGCTATCTGGACAATTGACTTTTTAATTGTTGAGGCCATCGTGATCATGTTAGGTACCTACGACATTCAATTCATACCTAGTAGTAGTACTCTCTACCTTAGTATTAAGGGTTGCGTGTACTGTCTGAAGTTGCCACATCAGCACTGTATGATCTGATGCCGCGGCTGCCCAACCGGGCAACGATGGTGCGAAATAGACTCCGCCAGACACGCTAAAAATACAGTGCCGGGGGACGGCTATGCAGACACCCGCCCCAAGCTGCTTCTGTCAACCAGCAGCAGCTGCTGGGAGCGGCAAGCGCCCGCCCCCACTGAAGAGCTGAGGCTGCACCTCTGAATTGGCAACAGGCTGCCTCAAGCGAGAAAACAAAAACGCCCATCCCCTGTGAGCGGTCCTTGCGGCTGAGCCTTTGTCCTTTGTTCTCTTTCTGGTCCTGATATTCTGACGGCATCTCACTTCAAGCTTTCTTCTCATGCTCGTGTCTAGCTGCAGCCTGCTCCGTTGAGCTTTGCTGGTCTTGCGTCTAGCGCATTCCTTGGCCGAGACACACGCAGCAAACCGCCAGATGCCGGCGCCACAGGCCTAGCAGTCAAACATGCCGTCGTTCACTCCCAATGAGCGCCAGCGCCGAATCGTTCAATTGTCGCAGCAATGGGGCGTCGCTCTGCCGCCAGTCCCTCCGCCGTTGTCGCGGCCGATGCAGCCGCCCTCGTTTCGGACCGCCGCAGACGACGAAGTTGCCGAGGGCCTCATCCAGCGACAAGCCGCCGACTCGGCCAAGACGCGCCCCAAGAGCGGCCTGAGCCGAGCATTCTCCTCAAGCAATCTGAAAAAGGGTAAGGGCTGGGATGCAAAGGATGTCCTCGATGTCTTGGCGCAGTGGATTGCCAACTCTGGCTCCCCGGGCGTGGCTGAGGCTCTGATTTCGAAGCTGACTTCGGTCGGTGTTGACTTGACGGGCTCGCAGCAGCAGAAGAGCGGCATTCTGAGCAGGAGAAAGAGCCTGGATGGCTTTGATGGCCGGTCCCAGCTGCTGCGGTCTGCGGTGGAGAGGAACTTGATGGACATGGTGAGGGTTTTGCTTCCTCATGCTGATTCTCTCGCCCTCGATGCGTCGCTCCCCGTCGCCATTCGCAATGGCAATGCGCAGATTGTTGAGAATCTGCTGAGATACGGCGCCAACGCATCGCGACTGACCGACGCACAAACGGCCTTTCGCCATGCGTGCTCCATTCCTGGTTTGTCTGGTATAGTCAGCCTTGTGCTTCAGTCAGAGGGTCGACCTCCTGCGGCCCTAGTATCAGACGCCATGATCGACGCTGCGAGGGCTGGCAATTTGCAAAGCGTCCTCTATCTTAGCCGCTCGATAGCAGATGGGAATCATAAGCAAGCCGAGGCATTGAGGCTGGCCGTTGACATGGGACGCAAGGATATTGCAGTGGCTATCATCATGGGAAACCAGCCACCACAGCGGCCAGGAGTAGATAATGCTTTCCAAGCTGCCTTCGAACATCCATCAATGAACCCGGACACCAAATTAGAATTCGCGGAACTCTTGCTTTGTGCTGGGGCCGGAGGAGACTTCTTGTCCCAAGCTCTCGAACTGTCCTGTGAAACCCAGTTTTACGACATGGCTAACATGTTGGCCATGTATGGCGCCTCTATTGAGTCTAACGATGCTTCAATGCTCAAGGGTGCTATTGCCCGTGGTCAGCTGGATCTGGTAAATTCACTTCTGCAGGACAGAACAGCACTTAGCCCTCCCGCCGCATCGGGCTGCGTCTCGGCGATTCCAAAGCAAGCTGCAGCTGAAGTTCGTTATACGCTGCTTTGTCTTTTGCTTAAAAAGGGCGCCAATGGTGATGCTCTTAATCAAGCTCTTATCGACGCCGTTGAGGCTGGCGATGTAAACTCGGTCGAGCTGCTTCTAAATCCTTATTTCACCACGGCACAGACCAACGGTGTCAAGCCTATGAACGGTGGACGCCACGCCGTAGCGTCTGTCGATTATCAAAATGGACGGGCGGTTTGTGCTGCGATTATTCAGTCAAACGTTGAGCTGACGCGGAAACTTTTGGCCGCGCGAGCTTCGGCTAACACATTGGCAACCGCTTTTCCACTTACAATGAGGCTGTCTGGTGCAGATCGATACCATATGGCTGAGCTTTTTCTCAAAAGATCACTGCCAGCAGCAAGCTTACACGCCGCTCTTCAGGATGCTATCGGTGAAGACAGATCGAAGAGAGATGGGGCACTTATCAATCTGCTCCTGCAACATGACGCCGACGTAAACTTCAACAAGGGCGCTGGGCTATCCTCTCTCATTGTACAAAAAGATGTTAATCTTCTGGTCCCATTGTTGAGAAAGGCATCTCCACAGACAGCGGCGGCAAGAACACACGACGTTATGCGAGTCGACGACCATAGGGCGAGGTTCGATATGATGGGGTTGTTGTTTCAAGCGGGCGCTGCTTCTGGTGTAGTTGAAATTGCAACTGCGTTGTTGGAAACCTTGAGTGAGAAGCCTGTTGATATGTCGCTTCTCCAGCTGTTGCTTCAACAAGGTAATGCGGACGTCAACGCTTTAGACGGCGCAATAGCGACCAAGGCCACACAGAATCCTGATCCCAAGGTTTTGGAAATGGTGATTAATCTAGGAAAACCTGCTAGCAATACGATAACCAAGGCACTACAGAGTCTTGCTTCAATCCCGCCGTCTGAAGGGAAAACCTTCAAGCTACGAGTGCTGCTGCCAAAATCTGAAGGAAGAGAAGAATTAAATGGTATCCTGGCTCAAGAAGTACAGTTTCTTGCGCGAGATCTGGGCCGACAGCAAGCGCCACTTACTACTCTTGAGATATTGTTGGAATCAGGGGCCGATCCGAATGCGTATAAAGCTGCCTCTCTATGCCATGCGGTTATGGGAGGCAAAATCCAAATCGTCGATCTGCTATTTGGCCCTCAGTGCCGTTTAAACCAAGTTTCTCTGGGCTATGCGCTGCCCCACGCGCTGAGGCTGCAAGATGCGATGAATAGGTTGACATTGGCAAAAAGGTTGGTTGAGGCTGGAGTCTCCCCACAGGAAGTCAATCGAGCATTGATACATGCAATCAAGACTTATCCATCAGATTTTGGCCTGATACGTGCCTTGGCAAGCAAAGCCGATACTGCGGATGGCGAGGCTTTGTCTCTGGCGATATCAAAAGAATCTGTAGATGTGACAGACATTTTGCTCACAGCTGCAAACCACTCGATGGAGAACCGGAGCTTGGCTTTGACTCGCGCAATGGATATAAAAAACCGACCCAACAGGAATACCTTATGCCAGCGTCTTTTAGCGTATGAGATATCACCTACTGCGGCTTCGAATGCCCTCCTAGTTGCTGCTCGTGAAGGTGATGTCAAGCTTGGCGATATTCTCATGTCTCATGGCGCGAGCATGTCGCAGAATAACGGCCAGGCGGTTATAGAAGCATGCCGTGGGGGATCCGTAGAAGTGCTAAAGGTTCTCCTGGGAACGGACATGACTGTGAATAATGCGACTCTAGAGGAGGGCTTCCAAGCAGCTACTGAAGTTGGAGACTTGAATAAACGAGCCATGATATTTGAGCAGATTCTCAGCAAAGGCCTTAGAGGAGAGCTCGTTGACGCACAGCTAGAATCAGCAGCAAGATATGGAGAAGATGGACAAGCCATGCTAAGAGTACTGTTAGTTGCCGGAGCGGACCCGAATTATGCCAACGGCGAGGCTGTTGTAGCAGCAACAAGAAGTGCTTTTATCAAGAACCTAGAACTCCTTCTGGGGCTCTGGGGTGAAGGTGATAGTCAGGTAATACAGTTCTCTCTTTCCTTTCTATGTTTTGGTGTTTGATTTGAGCTAAACGTATGACCTTTGCAGAAGAAAGCATCTCCGCCTACACTTGTTCGGGCGCTCAAGGCGTGCTGGAATCTTAATCGCGACACTCGATATCTCATAATTGTCGATCTTATGAAAGCGGGCCTTCCTGTGGCAGAGGATCTGCATATTACATTAAACGATGCGGTCAACGAAGAAAACTCCGAGGAGAGATTGGTAAAGCTCTTGTTAGACTACGGCGCTTCTCCTTTGGCCAACGGATGCAAGACCCTGGTCGATGCTGCGGAAAAGGCGCTCTCGTCGTCACTAGCCCTTTTACTGGATATTGATATCCCTCAAAATGATATTGATATGGCTTTTAGCAATTCTTTCAAGGCTGAAAAATTCGACACTTGGTTCACACAATCCGGGTTAGAGACGGCAAATATGCTTCTCGATAAAGGGGCAACGGGTAACGCTTTAAGTGAAGCGCTCATTCAAGTTATGAAGAGCGCTGAGAGCCCGAAACTTGCCGATCAGTTCTTCAACGTGCTCACTGCTCATGATCCAGATGTCAACTATGAGGGAGGAGAACCGCTGCGACTGGCTGCATCTCAAGCAAACATTGACTGGACTCATAGACTTCTCGCTTGCCACCCATCCACAGAAACCCTCACGTTTGCTTTTCACTGCATATTTGATACTGAACTTACCCAGGACGTTGTTTTGGAATTTTTCCAAATGTTTGCGGATTATCACGAAGGAGATGTCCGTGTCGATGTGATGGCTACCCGTGCTGGTCATATGCCGGTGCTGGGGAGGGCTATTTCTCAGTATCCTCGCTCCTCAACCATTTTGACAACATTGCTAGATGCAGGATACTATTACGACCAATCCATGATATACAAACTTCATCCGGAAATCGAAGAGGAAGAAGAGATGACACTTCTTACATGGGCCATTGCCCAGCCGCAAAAGAAAGTCAGTGCTGCTCTGATTCAGATTTTGGTAGAGCGAGGAGGCAAGTGAACAACGATCCTATTTCTTAATAGCAACTGAACTGTGCTGACATTCACTGCAGCCAAAGTCAACATTGGAACCAAGATCTCGGGGACAACGCCCCTTATGCTGGCTGTGCGAGAGCGCCGTCCAGACATTGTAAAACTGCTTCTACTAGAGGGGGCTGACGTCGATGCCATGGATTTTCTTGGAAGAACTCCAATGGCAATGGTTACTCACCTGAGCGGTGAAGTTGCTATTCAAATGATGTCCAGTCTCCTTGCCGCAGAACCGTCAAAGGATGACGGTTCGCTGCATAATGCCGCTAGAGACCTCAACCTCCCAGCAGTTAAAGTTCTTATGGAAGCAGGTCATGATCCTGACTTTCCCAGCCCGCTTCATAACGGCCGCAGCGCCCTTGGAGAGGTTTGCTTGCATGGATCTGATGCCGGAGAAATGACACCAGAACGAGAACGAAAGATGCAGAAAGTCATGACTTTTCTGGTGGATGCTGGGTCCGATTTATCCATCAAGCTGGATGGCAAATCTATATTGTACCTTTGCTTTGACTCGACGGACCCGGTCGCAACGACCCGCGCACTGCTGAAGAGTGGGATGTGGAAACACATCAACAAACCCTCCAACCAATATGCTGATGAAACATTTGTATATTCACCTACGATGTATATAACGAAGCTTATGCCGGCGCTCGATGCCCATGATCAGCTACTTTCTGTTCTTCGCGCCAGTCGCGCAACAGATGTATATTACGCCAAGGAAGGTGCACAGCCAGAAGGAGCCGTCGGGTTGCCGGAAGACATCGAAGTGCGAGAGCGGGTTCGAAAAGCTCGCTCAGAGCGGCTGGCCGAAGAGTCACAAGATTTTGCCATGGCGATGGCTAGGAAGCGGGAAATCGCCTCAGTGGATCAGCAGATACAGATTCAAAAAGCAGAGATGGAAGATGCCCGCCGTAGGAGGCTACAGTCTGAAGATTTCTCTTCCATTCGGGCCAAGGCTCAGCTCGAAGAGAGTCTCGCAAATGATGCTTTCAAGCGTCGTCTTGCCGAACAGCGAGCTGTAACGGAAGCAACGCTCGCAAGCTCAAGAGCCCTCGCCGCTTCCGATCTCGAGGCCGAAGAAGCGAGACAGCGCAAGGCCCTCGAATGGGAGAACAAGCTTAATTCGGAGCGCGCGGGTAATGCGCGCGCGCTTATTGAGATGCGCATCGGCGAGAGGGAGGAGCTGGAGCGGATTGACGTGGCGTCTGAGCAACGCATCCAGAGGCGCTTGGAGGCGCAGAGGAGGTTGGTTGAGAGTCAGGAGAAACTGGCGAGGAGATTGGCGGATGCGCCGACGGCGCCGGGAGATCCTAGGAGGCAGATTGGGTATGTGACGGAGCTGAATTGAGACTGTGAATAAAGGGGGGAGTATGTCTTTTTTTGCATCCTTTGGGCATAGGGATTTCTATTTTTTTTTTTTTCTGAGCTTCTTTTCTTCTGGGTGTAGCGAGCGTATTTGGATTGTAGCTATGACTTCATGAAGTCCTTATTCTGATATTCGATATACCTATCATTGCTTGTTGGATCGAATTTTATGGTTGCTCATTACTGTCTTTTGTTAACATGTTTGGTTCGAGCTGCAGATACTCGATGCTGTTCTAATTTTGTCTGTGTAAGCCCCATTTGTAATATCAGAAATTGTCATATAATAGTCATAATCTAAGCAAGTTGCTATATAATTAGTCCTTACTCTATCCTCATTAACATACCTAACAAAATCATTCGCTCAATCAAAGCCATCCACTTAAGTCCATTTAGCAATATTCGCTTCAGCTCTTCCTAGTCATCTTGATAGAGTCTGCGGCCGTCTCAACAACTCTAAATGCATCCGCGTTGCCCTCACCATCTCCTCTGGCTGCTCTCTCAAAAGCTTCCTCGCTCCTGTCACAGATCGTTCCCAAATCTTGCTCACTGAGAATTTCGTCTCCGCCGGATGCTTCATAGACTTGGCCATCCTTCAATAACAAAGCTCGTAATGTCTCAGGGTCCAAGTCTTCCTCTTTCTCATTGAGCTTTTGGCCCATTGTCTTGAATCCGCCTTTGCGGATAACAAGTTTCTCCAACCGTCGCTTGGCGTCTGCGGATAGCAATAGAGATTCTTCAACGGTTCCCTTTGTGGCCAGACGGTAAACAATGACTGGTCGTGTTTGGCCGATACGATGGGCTCGATCCTGGGCCTGCAAATCCTGCTGAGGGTTGAAATCACTGTCAAAGAGAATGACAGTGTCCGCTGATGCGAGATTGATGCCCTGACCGCCTGCTCGAGTGGATAGCAGGAAAATCTTGTACTCTGGGTCGGTGTTAAATAGCCGGATGCTCTCACGTCTATCAGCTTGAGCAATGCTGCCGTCGATACGACAGACTTTCCAGCCTCGCAGCTCTGCGCAATAATCTTCCAAGATATCTAACTGTGTAGTGAATTGCGAGAAAATAAGCACCTTGTGTCCATTTTCGAAGAGATGCTTCAGCAATCTGTCGAGAAGAAGCATTTTGCCTGATGCTGTAACAATAGTCTCATCAACAGGAATATCAGTAGCCACAGCCCATGGATTGTAGAAGTTGTGTGGACTATTGCAAACAAGTCGCATCTGAGCCAAAGGATTTCCCAGTTTCTTGCGGGCGATTTGCTTCTCTGTGGGTTTGTTAGCACACATCAATTGAAAGACAGCAGATAGTGGAGGGAAAAAACATACTAGCCATTTCCAAGCTTTGGGCTAGTTCCATGTCCTCAGCAGACATAGACTCTGCAGAGTCATCATATTTTTCTTCCTTTTTCATTTCATCGGCAAGCTTGGCTTCAAATTCATCATCCGACATCTTCTCTTCATCAGAGTCGGCTTCTTTATATGACCGGTTAACTTGTCGACGGCTGCGTACGCTTAGCGGCGTCGACTGTCGGCTGGACTTTGCGCTTTTAGTTTCCGACTTGATAGAAGTCGGGGGGCTCTTCCGCTTCTGAGATGGTGTTGTAACTGGGTCGGACTTGGCATTCTTAGGAGGCCGTCCTGGTCCTCGTTTGCCCATCATGAGACTGAAAGCATTGGGGGCTGGAGATGCTGGCCGGTCTTGGACTTTCTTTCTAGGACTTTCTCGAACGGGTAGCGAAATTTGCTTGTCATCATTGCCACTCTTTCTAGTCGTGGACCTTGTTCTTGATGAAGCTCGAGTAGATGACCGAGAAGCAGTCTTGCTCTGGATCATCTCCACCGCTTTATCCTCCAAGTATGACCTAGTATCGATGTTTTTATTGGAGAGCACATTGTATAAATCCGTCTGCTCTTTGGTCATGGGTGCAAATAAGACATATTCTCTCTTTTTCGGAAGATAAGCAGCGACGTCCTGCTTGACACGTCGTAATAGCAGCGGCTGCAGAATGAGATGGATTTTCTTAACCAAATCTTGCTTCATTTGGTCTTCGATGAACTGTTGGGTGCCCTTTTCATCTTCTAATTCCGAAAAGTCGAACCAGGACTCAAAAGCCTCCCAGTTTGTGAAGATGTTTGGCAGCAAAAAGTGCAGCAATGACCACAACTCCTTGAGGTTGTTCTGCAGAGGCGTACCTGTGATGAGAAGACGAGTAGCAGAGGAAAACTGGCGGAGATGCTGAAACAATTTGGCATCTGAATTCTTCATACGGTGACCTTCATCCTGTTTCAAAATGTATTAGTGGCTGAGTTTAGGGTGGAAAGAGGTCGAAACGCGCTTACAATAATGATAAACTCCCAATTGATGCGTGACAAGTTGTGGTGATCATTTATCACCATTTCGTACGACGTGCACACGACAGGAAACTTTGCAGTAGGCCGTCCAGACTTGAGATGGTTCATAATCTTCTTCTGGAAGATGTCTTCTCTCTGGACTTTGTTTCCATGGTACATGACGATTGGTATTGACGGCACCCACTTGTGGAACTCGTCGATCCAATTTGATAATGTACTAAGGGGCGCTACAATCAGGTGAGGACCCAAGTACTGTTCCTGCTCTCGCAAAAGCGCAATCAATGAGATTGTTTGAATGGTTTTTCCTACACTGGGTTAGAACGGGCATACAAATGGTGAAGGGAAGAGATGCTTCACTGACCAAGACCCATTTCATCAGCCAAGATGCCACTCATGCCTTGTGAGCAAATCTCATACATCCAGGTAAGTCCCTCTAGCTGATACTCTCTCATGGTACCGCCAACCATGCATTTCGGCTGTGCCGCCATCTGCAAGTTATGCTCACCCAGCTTCTTACCGTCCAGACTACTCCCAACCCGACCGAGAACTTGAGTCTTTTTGGTGAGAATGTCACTAAAGGCTGCACTCTTTTGCAGTAATTCGTCAAGTTCTCGAGCTTTTGCCTCTCTTTCAGCTTTTGTCTCAGCCTTCTTCTTTTTCCGCTGCTTGATTAGAGCAGCACGGCGCTTCTCTTCCATTGCATTGTTGGAAGACCGCGCTCTCGCTTCTTCCTTGATGATGTCTTCATCCACCAGACCAACATCATTCTGGTCGTCGAATGGATCAGCAGGCGGAGAGCTCGGCGCGGTGGTGGGCGCCCTTGAGTTGGACATGATGGAATCGACTTCCGAAGCCGAGGTATTCGCCATGGTGGCGACGAGAATACAAGAAGATACTTTTGAGAACAAGAATAAAATAAAACAAAAAAAACTGCTAACTGCCAAAAAAAGCTTGTCAAGGTCGAATATTCTCCGATGTAGCCGAGCAGCCAAGAATTCACGGAATGCCAGAAAGCGTCACACAAGAGAGGCGCGCGTTAACGAAGAAAAATCCAAAGAGGAAATTAAAGAAAAAAACCAGCATATGCGCTTATGCAGGAACAAGCACGAAGAACGTGATGCAAAAGTGAGCCGTGCCAACAGATGTTGGATGAAGCAAAAGTGACCAATTAATGGCACCGCAATCCAAACCCTGATTCACCGTTTGCGCAGGTCCCAGGAGATGGCGATTCGTGAAGGGTGCGGCGCCGTACCGTGACGTAGAGAAAACGCGAAATGGCAGCGGGATCACGTGCCTTTGCGCGTAAAGTGCTTCTTTTGCTGATTGCCTCTTGACTTTTTTTTTTCTCGCGTCAAAAGCCTTTCAGCTCAGCTGAGGCTGGTGAGGGCGCCACAGCCAAGAGAGAGCAAAGGGAGCATGCGCCACAACGGAATCGAAACGAAACTTGTGCCCCTCCATCCCACCATCGTCGACCCCCGCCAACCCGCTATAGAAGGAAAAAAAAAAAAAAGCAGAATCCTGTCTGCGTAAGCATTTGGTGGAGGTTTTCGGGGATATTCAAGGATGGCACTCAATGGTTGGGCCTTGATTAGGCATGTGTAAGATTTGTCCATGTAGGCAGTTAAAAGAAGGTAGTAGTTGTCGTTGAATATCCATGCCCTTACTTGCATGCAGCAAGTAAGAATTAAGCGCTAGTCACGTACATATTTTTCCCACTCCGCAGATAGTGACTCAAAATTGTTCGACAGACCTCAAACTCAACTCAACTCCACTCATATTCCACAGCCCATATAACCCCGAGACAGAGAAGCCCGCACAACCGCAAGGCTTCGTCCACCCAGAATAGCAAAGCTGTTTCTGCGTCGAGCCCTCCGCTCATTCCAGAGCATCCCATTCCAGAGCATCGCAGCGCCTCGCTTCAGCTCCCGCCTCTCCATCGCCGCAAAAATGTCCGCCCTCAGCTCCCAGCAGTACACTCCCACCGAGGAGGCCGAGATCCAGCAGTGGCTCACCACCTCCGAGCGCCTCAAGTCCGCCGACAACAAGTCCGAGATCCTCGAGACCCTCAATGGCCACCTGTCCAGCCGCACGACGCTCCTCGGCAGCAAGCCCAGCAAGGCTGATGTCGCCATCTACGAGACCCTCGCTCCCCTCGTTGCCAAGTGGACTCCCGAGGAGCGCACTGGCGAGAAGGGCTTCCCCAACATTGTCCGCCACGTTGATTTCGTCCAGAACGCCGCCGTCTTCGGCCTGGAGCTGAAGGACGAGCAGAAGGTCACGGTTAACCAGGATGAGGTCTTGTATGTCAAGCCTCCCGTTGACGCAAAGGCCGAGAAGGAGCGCCTCAAGAAGGAGAAGGCTGCTGCCGCCGCCGCTGCTGGAGGTGAGGCTACTCTTGCCGACCGCACCAAGGAGAAGGCCAAGGAGGTCAAGGACAAGGCCAAGGAGGTCGTTGGCGAGGCCAAGGCCGCTGTGGCCGGCGCTGCTGGCGGCGACAAGCCCAAGAAGGAGAAGAAGGAGAAGGCCCCCAAGCCCCAGAAGGCCCCCGCTGCCGCTGCTCCTCTGTCCCCCAGCCTGATCGACCTCCGTGTTGGTCACATCCTCAAGGCCATCAACCACCCCGATGCCGACTCCCTCTTCGTTTCCACCATTGCCATGGGCGACCCCGCCGGCGAAGACACCTCCGAGTACGAGGGCCAGATCTGCCGAACCGTCTGCTCCGGCCTCAACGGCCTTGTTCCCCTCGAGGAGATGCAGGGCCGCAAGGTCGTCGTTGTGGCCAACCTCAAGCCCGTCAAGATGCGAGGCATCAAGTCGTGCGCCATGGTCCTCGCCGCATCGCCCAAACTCAAGGAGGGTGAGGTTGACGACCACAAGGGCCCCGTTGAGCTGGTCACTCCTCCCGAAGGCTCCAAGGCCGGTGAGCGAGTCTACTTTGAGGGATGGAAGGGCGAGCCCGAGGGTGTTCTCAACCCCAAGAAGAAGATTTGGGAGATGTTCCAGCCTGGATTCACCACCACCGACGGCCTTGAGGTTGCTTTCGACGCCAGTGTCGTTGAGCAGCTGGGCAAGACTGAGGTTGGCAAGCTGGTCACTGAGAGTGGTGGCGTCTGCACAGTCAAGACTTTGAAGGGTGCTGTTGTTCGATAAATAGATCCAAGTAGACCAAGATAAACACGACGAACAATACATGAATTACTGTACATGATTCGAATCCATTGCAGGGAGTAGTAGTAATTTGTTGATTTGTTTGTTTTGTTTTGTATTTTGTTTCTATCCTTTCGTTCATGGCCTGGCCATGACGATGAGTTGTTTTATGTAGATTACATCCACGCAGCCACTCTCGTGATGCATTCACCCATCATGAATCCTATCATACATATCTTGTATACAATATCGCTTAGAAATGCCCGCCTTTTTTTCTTCAAAACAAATTCCAGTGCTCAAGCACATAAATGAACTCCGTGTAGATGCACAAAATGCCAACGCCACCCCCCACCTTGTCCTTTCCTCTTGCTTTTCACCCTTTTTATTTCCAAACACCATACGTCATTATACATTGTCGCAAAACAAAAATAGTAGAGATGCCCAATAAGACATGTGTCCTTCACGAGAAGAAATACTTGCTTTCTCTCAGACGCTTAACATCAAAGTCACCCTTCTCGGGAACCTTTGGGATCGTCAACGGCAGCCAAACGGGAAGAGGCATCTTCTTCTGCTTGCGAGCAGGAGCCTTCGGTTTCGCTACTTGAGCCTCGAAAAACGATGTTTTCATGTCATCCATGAGTCTCTTGGTAAGCTCCATGACTTCAGAAGAGGCCTCAGATTGAGCCTCCATGTCCTCATCAGCAACGCTGTTAGCCTCATCTTCCGAAATGGCGCCCAAGCCAATGTCTTTAGCGTCCTCTTGGATATCCATGTCAACCTCAGCGGCCATCATATCTTCATATATCGAAGCAGGGGTAACGATCTGCTGAGCAGCCTCAAGGTCCCAGGGATTCCCAGAAAGTTTCAGCTGGTTACGCTTGTGTTCGAGAAGAAGCTCCTCCTTGGGAGAAAGATTGCTCTTCTTGCGCAGCTCCTTGATCTTCTTAGCAACCGGCGTATCAGGGTCAATCTTTGCTAGGTAGATTGATCCTTGATGACGAGCTTCAAACTCGGCACCCAAGCGGCCTACTACATCCTCTTCGTGGATTCGGATGAAAGCCTCGCGCAAGACCTCGTTCATAACGTCGAGATCTCCAGCGTGTGTCCAGAAAGAATCGTGCACAGCAGCAAAATCAAGTCCACGGGCATCACATTCTAGTGCCGATAGCAACATGTGACTAGCATCCAACGAGTGGATGAAGTTGGGGGGGAAACCCTGAAGCTGCTTCCGCCTGTTTACGGGATCAGTCTGGTCGCTCAGAGGGTATATGACAGCCTGAAGACATGTCTTGATTTCCCGTGCGGTAGTCTTTCGGTAAGGTTGAACAACAGGCATTTTGAGAGGCGTTGTCCAAACGACTGAGGACCGGAACTGCTGAACGAGGTCATCGAACTCGACCTTTTTGCCGGAAGATGACTTGGCCTTGGATTTACCGGAACGAGAGATGCTTCCCTCTCCCTCTCCGTACGAATCCACGATTTGCTGTAGTTGGGCTGGAGTCAAAGCGCGGCACACACGTCCACCAATCTCTCCGAGCCAGTATTGAATATCGTGAGCTCCTCGGAACATGGTCGCAAGAGCTTGAAAGACCTGTTTGGCAATATAGGTCGACAACAGCAAATTAGGAATGCCGCACTCTTTTCCTAGGTTAGGATACAAAGCATCAATCTGCTTGCAGATTTGCTTCTTTGCTCCTGAAAATGTAACGCCGTATACGTTTGTCATCACAGTCTGCTTAACAACCTTGCGAGTGATCTTTCCGTCTAGCGCTTGGGCAAATGGGTTCTTCGCCTCCAAATCTTTGGCGATCGCTTCCTTGACTAGATTGGCCACGGCTGAATAGACATCGGCAGGCCTCTCTCCAGGCTCCAAGTTAACTTGCTTCGCTCCCCATGTGTCGCCACCAAGAGCTGCATAGTGCTGAAGTCCGTTGCATGTACCGTCTTGGTGAACCGGAAGATTCGAGATAAACTTTGTTGGGTCGGGGAGTTCAAGCGCAGCTTTCAGTTCGAAGCACGCAGAAAGACACTGCCATGGGTCTTCTCCCTTGAGCCACCATCGGCTGCCTTTCAGAGGATTGGTCGCCGAGTCGATGATATTAGCTATGTTATCGTTTGCAAAGGCCTCGCGCTCGTCGAAGCTAGCCTTATCCAGGCCATAAACGTTAGCGAGATGGATCTTCAGCCACCGAAGGCCTCTTGTGCCCAGTTCTTTGCCCTTGGCGAATTTGAGAATGGCTCGCGCATGGTCGGCGCCCATGTGATTAAGATACGTCGGCATTGGATACGCTCGTCCTCGGTAGTCGACATTGTGTGGAAAGTATATCGTCTGGTTGCGGAATGCTCGTGCAATTTCCAACTGCAAATTCATAAAACAGCGCTGAGAATGTAAACCAGACCGCTCGTTTTCAATCGCTTTAACGGCTCTAATCCAGGTCTTTCGTACCAGAGGATCCGCTGAAGAATCCGGTTCTGGGGGAACGTCGAAGTGCGGATGCAGAGGCGGTATGTTGGCGATTTCCTCGCCACTGTTCCAAGCCTCCATCATGACATTTAGAGTATCCTTATTAATGACCCATGCTGTTTTACCCAGCACGTCTAGGCCCTTAAATACCTGCTCCATATCTCCGCGTTTGATCGCTGCGGTGCTGTACAATTTTTGCTCGACATCGCCTGGTTTAACTCGGACAAAACTAGTCTTGGAATCCAAAAATCCGCCTTCAGTGAAGGAAGACCAAGGTTTTGGCTCTACTACCATAGGTAGGTGTTTGGCAATGAAATCGCCCACTGGTTCCCGCTTTAGCTGTTCGATCAAGTGGTTGTTGAAAAATAAAGCTCCAACTTTTTTGCCTTTTCGAAGCAGTGTTTGATGGCTGAAAGCAGGCTGGTATTGGCTAATCAGCTCTTTGGATGTCGAGCCCTCTGCCACAACATTGATCTTGGCTGACTCTATTAACATTTGCAGCAAAATCGAGCCGACTTGGGCCTTGATCTGCAGAGACCAAGGGTTCTTGCTATTCTCCTCGAGGGTACGTTCGTGTTCCGCGGCATCAAGTAAAGGCGTCTTGGCCTCTTCGCTGGCTTCCACCTTTTCTTTGGATTTCTCTCCAACAAATCGAAGTTTACGCTGTCGTCGAGCTTTTCTTTCGGCCAATTCTTTCTGATACATCTCGGTATCTTCCTGCACAGCTTTCGCAATGTGAGTAATTAACCGACTGATGGGGATACCCTTTTCAACACCTAGAACAGTTCCAATATTGATAACGGAGAGGATGGTCACGGCTGCCAGACGCGCTGGGTCGCCCTGCTGAATGAAAGGGCCGTAAATGCATCTTGTTAGATCCCAATCTGACTTCGACTTCTTTGCCTCGGATTGTTCAATCAACCTCAATTCTTGGTGGATGCGGGTTTCCATGACGCTCATCCACGATGCCATGTTCTGTGACATGGAACCTTCTTTTGTAGATGGTGCCAAGACTGTGCTGACGCCCCGCTTCTGCAGAGTCTTATTATCAAGTCGCCATTTCTCAATAGCTGAGCTAATTGAATCTCTTTCCAGCTGAAGTTGGATATCCATTCGGTCAGAATGAGGAAGTTTCGAAATATCAACGTCTTGCAGTCCTAGTAAGAGTCCCAGGCCTTTCTTTAAAGTATTGAGTCCCTCGCCTCGTTGTGGTGTTGGAATAAGCTCCGGTACTGCTGCTGATCCTGTTGATTGGCTTAATTCGGCAGTAAGAGCAGGCGAGGCTTCCGCCTCTGGAGAGTTCTCTGGCATAAGAGCCATGTCTTCTAAGCCTCCTTCATCTGCAGCAAAGTTGTAAGTCGGGCAGATTTCAGTGATAACTGCAAGATCCTGATCGCTTAAAATTTCGTCCATGCTAAGGACTCGCAGTCCCGCTTCGTCTGGAGCCATTCCCATATATCGTTTCACCAGGCGATCCAATCTGGCGCCTCGTTCGGAGAGTAGGGATGCCTTTAGCATGCAGGCAATCGTTTCGGCCGTGTGTGGCAAGTTTTTGCTTCTTATCTGAAGCTCGTACCATTTGTGGAGCTGCTCAGCTTGGCTTCGGTCGGGATTCGTGCGCATCTGGCTGAGGGATGCTCTCAAATATTTGTTATTAAGGATGATTCGCTCTTCGTCTGATATCGTTCCCAGGGCGCTGAGACGCTTCAATACTAGAGCAGCCCTTTCTAGCTTCCCTACTTTGATGCACGCGTCAAACACCATGAACATGTCTTCTGGCTCTCCGGGGATGCCGTATGTGTTCATCTTGGACGCAGGCTTTGGAGGGCCAGGCTCAGGAATTGTCAGAGGAGAGGATGGGTTGAAAGGTCGGAGCTCGAACGGGGAGGGTGACGCCTGGAATGGTGGTATTGATGGGCTGGGGAGGTGATTATATGGCATTCCCTCCAGCTTGAAGTCATCAACAGCAGTGGCAAGGGTTCGCTCATGAGTGCCGAAGCCAAGATCGAGCCCTCGACGCCATGGTCGCAAGTGCTTTGCTACACCTTCCTGTGGGCTGAGAGTCGATATGCAGGCTTGAAGAGATGGGAGCCTTGAGGCCGTTCGAACAGATCTCAAGGCAGTGGCATGATGTATCGAGGCACTGCGGCCCGCGTGCCTCGGCAGCATCTTGAAATGCAGGGATATCAATCGCACCGCCAATGAAGACGGTCGAGATATACACAAGCAAAGGCACAATTGGAGCAGACAGAAGCAGCCCCCAACGCAAAAAGAAAAAAGAGAGAAATTGGGCTGGCTAGGAACAAAATGTTCCTCCAGTATCGAGTTTGCACGATAAGAAGTTTCATAGTGCGGGACCCCACCGGAAGCTGGCCAAAAAGATTTTCTCGCTGAACCTTGTCCACCGCACATGATTGGCTCAATCGGCAGATTTGTCACGTGGAGATGGCGCTTTTGGATGACAGCCCCACCAACGCCACCACGGGAGCTTTTCTGTAGAGCCAAGCGCTGCCGTATCCGGAAATTTCACTTGTGCAGCATTATCCTCGTCTTCAGCGGGCTCAAGGGAGCAGAGATGATTACTCGCCCGGTGACTGCGGCGCTGGGGTGCTGCGGGTGTCGAAATGCCATCCTGAGGGCTGTTTCGTCCAGGCCGTTGCCGGCCATTGGGCAATCAGCATCGCGGGGGATGAGACCAGTGCCCGGCGCAATACTACGAACTTTTCCGCCGAACCAGCAATTCGGCACCGCTGCGCAAAAGGAAAAAGACGCACAGGCAAAGCCAGATATTGAGCAACGGATAATCGAGGAAGAAATCGAGGATGACGCTTTCGATGACGACGACACTGAAAATCCGTGGTTTCTTGATGTTGAACCGCCCAAACATGCTCCGCTCCAGCATATCGCATCGCTTCCAAAAGTGCCCGAAGGGGCTCCTAATCTCCTTGAGCCGATGATTAAATACATACACGAAGACATGGGACTGGATGATTTGTCAATGCTGGATCTCCGCGATCTCGACCCCCCTGCCGCGCTTGGCCCCAATCTCATCATGATTTTTGGGACAGCGCGAAGTGAAAGACACTTGCACGTTTCTGCCGGCCGCTTTGTGCGACGGCTTCGACGACATCACCAAGTGGGCGCTCGAGCAGACGGCTTGATTGGGCCAGGAGAACTCAAGACCAAGCTCCGCCGACTTAGGAAGAAGGCAAAGATGCTTGGCACCAACACTACAATCTTGCCGGGTGCTGACAATGGAATCTCAACGGGATGGGTCTGTGTCAATTTCGCGGCGCATGATCACGGAGTACAAGAGTCTTCTAATTTTGACGAAAGTGGGCGGTTTTCAGGATTTGGCGCACCGCTAACGGGAACAACTGTCGTCGTCCAGTGTATGACGGAGTCGAGGCGGAACGAACTTGATTTGGAAACGCTGTGGAGGGGCATATTGAAGCGGAACCTCGAAGAGATGCAAAAAGTGAAAGGAAAGACGTCATCGGACCCCTCTGAAATTGAGTCCTTGGTCTCGTCAAAAATTCAATTGCCCGACAACCCTTCTGCCCACCAGTGGCAGAAACTGAAACTAGCTTCTCAACAGCAACGCCAGTTTTCAACCATGGCGCGACGCCTTCAAGCTCGTACTCAGCGTAGTGAGTCTCAGGCGGCTGCAATTGATTCTGAAACTCTAGTAACAGAAGGTCAGCTGGATACCCCTTCCTTTGATCTGAATGCGCTGCGACGGCACATACACGATTTCCAGGTGATTGGAACTCCTGTAAGCCACGAAACTATTCAGAGTCTCATCTCCGCGGTATTTCAAGCCCCAGTGTCTGAGGGAGACACAGCCGCCGAGCGGCTAGCCCTGGTAGATCAGCTCAATCTCGTAGCTGAAGAGCGTGGGATTTCCGTCATCTCTCAAGAGTGGTTAATTACGCTCATTGAGAGCATCGTCACTTCCCCGGCATATGGCGAAGAGTTGCAACGCGCGCAAACAAACATTGAATATCTCCTATCTAACAGAAGAGGCCATATCTTGAGCAATGAGCAAGTTTTACGGCTCATGACAGCGTACGCGCATCAACTCGACTGGGACCGATTTTGGAACGCTTTCCGCATACCATCTCGGTTTCAGACGCCTCGGGTACCCGAATTATATGAACTTGCCTATCGCGTCTTGGCATCCACTGGTGATAGGAAACTGTGCACTGATGCTCTGCGCTGGGTGTATCCTGAGATGCTCAAAGAAGAGCCGAAGATATGGCCAGTGGGATCACTTTACGTGTCTTTGAAAGCATGCATACTAGTCGCAGACCCTGGTGCCGAGAGTCTGCTTCATCACCCTCCCCCGCAAGATTCACTGGATGTATTTGGCCAACGGCAGTTGATGCATCGAGAATTTCTACGTGTCCTGAGAGAAGTTGAAAATCTGCGGCACCACCACGCTGGAGAGCAGGCCAGAGCACATAGAGCAGAGGCACTACGCAAAATTTCTGGAGGAATGCCGCATAACGACCACTAGAATGACTGACGCATGTTTAAAAAGAGTAAATGTATCTTTTACGAACATTGCAATGTAAGACTGGAACTATCAAAGGGAATAAAACCGTGTAACAATAACTATTACTCTGAAGGGATTCATAGCTGTGTGATTATTTAGCGCTCACAAGCAGTTCTCACGTTTTATATGTGTACTATAGAATTACTCGTATATAGTAAAACTTGACAAGATGTATATATCTATGCATATTTAGATACGGAACAGAAAGAAAAGACTTTTTACTCTACGAGCTCTATAGCTGTGACTGAGACGATTGGTCAACGCTCTTCAATGCATCACGAAGCAATGGTGCAACCTGTTTCCTACTAGCCGACAAGTCTCGCTGTCTCCACGCCTTTCTCTTGCCATCATCACCATCCAGCAGTCCATCTTTCCACTGCTCTAGCTGTAATCCCTTGGCAATGCCTGGGAAATTGTTCGCGGCCGCCACTCCTCCGTCCGTCATTCCCCAAACCAGAAGATGACGTTGGAATTCACCGCCTGGATTCGCCGTGGTCATGACGCCTGCCACGTCGAGCTTCCTTTCCTTTGCCCACGCAGCAAGCTCGTCGACGAAGACGCTGGGCTTCTCAGCTTTTTCAAGCAAGTAGTCAAAATCTTGGACGACACAGCTAATGCCCAGCTTGAGGCCTGATTCTTCCCACTCTTTGTAATCTTTACGGAAAATATCGTAGAAGCTGAGCTGTGCGATATCCTCCTTTACCGCTGTGATTTCCTCAAATAACTGGGTTTGGCTAAATTGATCAGACCGAATCTTTGTATGAAGATACTGCACAGCGCTGATGTCCTTTGGCTTTACTTTGTGCTCCTCCTTCAGATCTAGGGTGTCGATGAGAATAGGCGCAAGTGCGAGCTTTGCGAGGTTGTCGTCCTCAGCGACGGTGGCGTCTTCCGTTTCTAAAGAGGGGAATGCATCCCACGCTGCGCGTGACTCGTCGATTATGAGGCTCATGCAGCTTCCGCAAGGCTCGATGAGGCGTGGCTTGACATCGGGGCTGGTCACATCCTCATCGACGTGGTGGTCGATGCAGCCTATGACCTGAGGCTGAAATTTCTGCAGCTTACCCGTCAAGGCGTTGTGATCCACGAGAAACCACCGTGTGTCTTCGGGTTTGAGATCGGGTAGCTCAGACAGCGTAAGTATGTCGGCGGGAGATAGTCCAGAGCGCTCTAAGACAGCCGTCATCTCTGTTCGCAGGATGAGGTCAGACCTGGGGATGTTTGAGAGAGGGATGTGGAGGGCATGATGCGGTGAGTTGGAGCGAAGATACGCCAGCACTACGGCTGAGCAAAGAGAATCGAGATCTTTTCGACGGTTAGCCGGCGGTTCGTCTGAAAGTAAGTGAGGATATGCTTTTGGTACCTGCGGATTCATTCCCGATGACGAAGGTGAGAGGCCCTGATCTCTGAGATGGGGGGGCCGTCAAGGCAGATCGGGCAGCAGCTAGAAAGCTTTTGAGGGGTTGTCTATAGGACATCTTGAGGAGATGTATTAGCGATTTTTATAATTTTTATAGACTGCTGATGGTTATGCTGAGAATATATCATATATATTATTGCTCGAGGTTTGATGAGTTTAGCCTTGCTGCAATTGAGCGTGAACCTAAGCCCAAGTACATGCGCTCTCCATTTGCCCCACCAAGGTAATCTGTGGTGGCACATTACACTTGTGCAAAAAGACGATGCAGGGGCAGAGCAAGAAATTCAAATGTTGAGATACAAAATAGTTTATCCATGTTTCGCTACCTATGTAATCTTGGCGTAGTTATTTCGAACATTTTGTTATGCTACCGTGGCTGGCTCTTATCGCTATGTTAGAACCTTCAGTATGTTTCTTACTAGTCAAAACTTATAAGGCCCGCGGACGTTTATAACCAAGCGTCAATAGTATCAACCCAAAGGCGGCTGAGTCTATTCAAAGAGGAAAAAACACTTCACAAAGAAAATTAAAGTTTTAAACTCGCAATAATTTACGACTTTGGATCTAACAACACGCAAGATTATACCAGATAGCGGTACCTTGTCACAAGGGATTAAGGTTGTCAAAAGCCCTCTGCAAACTCATGTCGATCTATAGCTTCGACGCGTATCTTGTGTAGCTATCGTAGCGTCTGACGTTCTTACCCCTTTCACCGTTATAATAAACTATCAGAATATTTACCAGGGACACAAGAGAAGTTGCAAAACTTGAGACCAAGGTTGTTGAGCCAGATGAATCACCATCATACAGCACGTACTTTGACAACTATTTTATAGCATGTATGCCAATACAGCAAAGCCTACAATTACAGAGGTATACTATTCTGAGGGGAGATCTAACATTGCTTTGTCTAAATCAGTACTTGCGCCTGATGATTCTGTAGTGCCTTGAAATATATTATCCGAAAGAGATGGCTAAAAGAGAAAGCATTCTCCACTTAGCAAGAAGACATAATAATACATCCCAATTATGTGTGTACTTGTATTTTCGCTCTGCAATCTTTAGAGTAATAAAGCCAATTTACCCGCCAGCAACTTGTAAGAGCGCTGTGCAGCACCATGTAATTTCACTAATACTGTGGGCTCTTGCGCCCTATATGTCAACTTATAAGCCTTGCAAGTAACAGGTTCACTTCCGCATTACTAATAATACGCGGGGGATTCCCTCCGAAGCTCTAAACCAACGCGATATCTATGGTAATAACGTGAATGTTGACAAGAAACATCAGCATTCAAATGTCGAGATCAATTGCCATTGCGTCTCGTCCGCTCCAGAGACTCATTGCAAGGCCAACTGCGAGACAAGCAATCTCTCGCCAGTGCATCGGCGCTGCCCCTCACCATCGACTTCATCTGCCCCTCCGCCCCTCCCCCTCATTGTCTCAATCGCTGTCTCACTCAACTCCAACATCGCTGTCAACAAGAGCCTTTTCCACCACCAAAATGGCTCCAATCCCCGCAACCATGAAGGCCGTCCAGATCTCCAAGATTGGCGGCCCAGAGGTCCTCGAGTACGCGGACATCCCCGTGCCAGCTCTCGGCGAGGGCCAGGTGCTCGTCCGGAACCGCTTCGCCGGCATCAACTACATCGACACATACTTCCGCTCAGGCCTGTACCCCGCGCCCACGATGCCCCTGGTCATGGGCCGTGAGGCTTCAGGCGAGGTCGTCGCCGCACACGCCTCTGTCTCGGGCCTCGCTCCCGGCACGCGTGTGGCGTACATGGCCGGCGCTCCATCGGCCACTTACGCCGAGTATACCGCCGTGGACGCCGCCAAGGTGGTCGCCATCCCCGAGCAATTGTCCAGCGAGGAGGCCGCGGCGATTTTCCTGCAGGGCCTGACGGCGTGGACCTTCATCCGCGAGGCGGGCGAGGTCAAGGCCGGCCAGTGGACGCTGGTGCATGCGGCGGCGGGCGGCGTGGGCACGCTGCTGGTGCAGATGCTGAAGAGCGTCGGGGCCAAGATCATTGCCACGGCGAGCACGGACGAGAAGCTGGCGCTGGCGAAGAAGCACGGCGCGGACTACCTGGTGAACTCGAATGACGACATTGTGAGCAAGGTCAAGGAGATTACGGGCGGACATGGCGTTGATGCCATCTTTGATGGTGTTGGCAAGGCGACGTTTGATGCCGATTTGCAGATGATTGCCCTCAAGGGCCATCTCATCTCATTCGGCAACGCGGTAAGTTGTGACACCCGATAATGGAAAAAACAAAGAATTATAAAACACGTACAAAGAAGGTGAGAGAAGCAACCAATGCTAATGAATACACCCTTCTTCAGTCTGGAGCCGTGCCCCCCGTCAACATCCTGCAGCTGGGCCCCAAAAACGTCAAGCTGATGAGACCCATTGTCAACGGCTACGTCTCTGAGAGAGCCGACCTGGAGAAGTACACGGCCGAGCTCTTTGACCTTGTCATCTCCAAGAAGGTTGAGGTCAAGATCCACAATATTTACTCGCTCAAAGACGCCGCCCAAGCACACATTGACCTCGAGAGCAGAAAGACAACCGGCAAGCTGCTGCTTAAGATTGACTAGGCTGTTAAAATGATCATTAATAATTAAAATGAATAAAAAACTATGAATGAATCATTGTCTGTTTATTGACTGAATATATTTTTGTGATTAATTTTTTCTCTCTTCTTTTATTCTATCGTAAATAAGGGGGAATTCTTTGTTCAAATCCAATTTTGCAAATAGCGCTCATCTTGGCGACATTCCAAATCGATTACTCATGTCTATTTTAAGCTTTTCATCCAACTCTTCTTTTCCGTTTCTTTGTTTCGCTATGAGATTTCTTTCATTTTATTTTCATATTTTTTTTTCTCCTTTACGCCTTCTTAACAGCAGCCAACAACTCCGCTGGTGGCTCCTGTCGGTATCCCTGGGGGTTGTTACTGACCCACCGCCAGAGGTCTTCGCAGGCCTTCTCCATGGTGAGCTCAGTCTTCCAGTTCAGTTCGGTGTTGGCCAGAGTAGGGTTGGCAGTCAGGTCCAAGACATCGCCAGCTCTTCGGGCAACGACCTCGTACTTCAAATTGCGACCGACGACGGCGCTGAATGCCTTGACGATCTCGAAGACAGTGCTACCACGGCCGGAACCCAGGTTCCAGGCCTTGACACCGGGCTGGTTAGCGCGGAGGTAGTTGAGGGCGACCAAGTGGCCTCGAGCAAGGTCGACAACGTGAATGTAGTCTCGGATGGCGGTTCCGTCACGAGAGGGGTAGTCTATAGAAAAGAGGGATTAGAATCGATAACAATGCGCCTTTGGTCTGTTAAAGAGAAAATGCAATTGCTCACCATCTCCATAGACCAGGAGCTTCTCGCGCTGGCCTGTGGCAACCTGTCCCAGCAGAGGGAGCAGGTTGAAAGGAATGCCCTGAGGGTCCTCGCCCATGATACCACTGGGGTGCGCACCGCAGGGGTTGAAGTAGCGCAGCAGAGCGCCGTTCCACTGCTGGAAAGGCTTGCCCTCCTTCTCCAGGTTGTTGCGCTGAGCGTTGATGTAGTCGGTGATGACGTCCTCAATCATGGACTTGGTGCGGCCGTAGGTGTTGGTCGGGCCAATGGGGCAGTGCTCGGGGATGGGGATCATGTTGGGGAATCGGGTCGCGTCGCCGTAGACGGTGGCGGAGGAGGAGAAGACGATGTTGGTGACATTGTTGCGGGTCATGGACTGGAGAAGGGCAATGCTGCCGCCGACGTTGACGCGGTAGTACTCGAGAGGGATCACAGAGGACTCTCCGACGGCCTAGAATGCGATTGAACAGATGTTAGTTTCCCCTCTTTCGCTGTCGTTTCATTTTCATGTCCATATCCTTGCGCTTGCTATGTCGCATCGCAAACCGAAAATGAGTGCGGGGTGAGACTCGCCTTCAATGCGGCAAAGTGGATGACGCTGTCAATGGCGGGGTGCTTGGCAAACACCTCGTCCAGGGCCTTCTCGTCGGTGATGTCGATCTGGTAGAAGTCGGGACGGCGGCCAGCCAGCAGCTCGATGCGGTCGAGAGCGACCTTGGAGGAGTTGTAGAGGCTGTCGACAATGACGACATCGTAGCCGGCGTCCAGCAGGGCCAGAGTCGTGAAGGAGCCGATGTAGCCCGTTCCACTGCGAAATACTGGTCAGTCAACAAGCCCATGTGGTGATGATCGCATCGCATCGCATTGCTTCGCATTGTAAGGCGTCGCGTCGCAAATATTACGCCGACGCAGCGCGCACAGCAGCGCAACAAATTTGGAAATAAGCGCCCAACAAAAGAAGAAGCGGGATGGAGGGGAAGTCGCGAGATGAGGAACAGAGAGAGGGGTCGTACCCGGTGACGAGGACAGTTCCGACAGGCATTGTGGTTGTGATTGAAGAGCTGGAGAAGTGACGTCTAGAGGGTCTAAGGTGAGGAGTCGCGGGATTGGAGAACACAAAACAAGCTCCAGGTGAGAGGGGGAAGCGCAATTTATTGCTGCGACACGACGATGGAGTTGCAGCTTGTGATTGCGCTTGTGCTATGCGGATGGGGTTGGATGCGGATACGGCTGATATTAGCGGCTTTGATAGGCGCGGATCGACAAGACGCTGGCGCTGGCAACGGCGCTGGTGGCGGTGCTGGTAGTGGCCGTAGCAGTTGTCGTAGCGGTCGCAGTAGGGGTGCGGCCGCTGGGGCTCTGGCTGGGACCGGTGACGATCTTGAGCTCCGACCGCCGCAAATCTCAAACGTGGCGGCGGCGACAACGACGGAGACAGGGATGTGGATGGACGTGGAAATGAAGATGAAGATGGCAACAGCGAGATGCTGCTCACAGGTGAGAGCCTCACTCGGCCGCAGATCCAGCTGAGGCCGCTGTGCTGAGTCTGGATCTGAGCCCGGAACGCCATGTTTCAGAAGGCTCAAATCATGGTCGTTGCACAACCAGATGATAGCAAAGCAGGTGATTTTAGTGGACTGGATTGCAGACGCAACGGATGGATGTTACGGAGAGCATGGAGACGAGTGAGTGGATAGATGGACGGGGAGCCCACATTTCGGTTTCATTTTCAATCTGCTCGTGCCGCCACGATTTCTGGTGGGGGGTTCTTATTCGACGACCACGCCAGAAGCAAAGGCCAAATGGGGCATCATTATTCATTTTCACAGTCTATAACACGTTGCAGCCCAGTGCCACGAGCTAGTCGTGTAAGCTCAAATTACAATTACGACCTCCAGCTAGGTGTTGAATATTAATACTCATTCCCATCTCTTGTACTGAAATACGGCGCTGCATTGTGTAAATGGCCTTGCTGCTTCATGAATGTGCCCAATTCTGCCTGTAAGCACTCGTGATGATACATTTCTCTAGGTGGTATCTTCCAACTTCATGCCAAAGAAAAACCATTGCCCCTGATGCTACTATACACTGCCTGGAATAAACACCTCACAAAGATAGGAGATGCGAAGCTTGCGTTGGCTGCAGATCATTTGCGTTGTTGACGCTTGTCTGTAAGATGAGATGCACATCTTCATATCTGACATGCCCCCTGCTCGCCTTGTTTTCTTGATAAGAGTCCGATTTTGGCAGTACGCAAAGTCGGCAAGATCCGCGCCGGCGGAATCAGCTTATGCTTGTATCATTTACGCTAATATATCGGCTCATCTATATGAAACTTGCTTTTTATAACCTCGTGAATCTCATGTCCTTTTATGGCTGCAAGCTATTAATGTTCCCTGCTGTGCTTCCTTGCTATCCCAAGTAACAATAAAGCCCACCGCAGCTGCAGGGCAATGCGCGCTGAAGACCCTCGTCGAGACGCCATGCACTAAATGATTGGGGACCGTTGGCCAACTGAATTTTCATTTCCATCAATCAATAGAGAAAAACTATCAAGAAAATGCAAGTTCACAGTCCTCAGCAAAAGAAAAAAAAAATCCTGCACCAGATTAAAACCGCTGAATACGGGCGTACTTGACAATGGACCATCTCCTGACGCGCACGTGACCGTGATGAATCGTGCCTGATGTTTCGCCCAAAATGCGCCGCTTAAGCCTCGGCGCGTCACGCTACTTGCGCGCCGCAGTGAAGTTGTCCGCGCAAACTAGGCTCAAAGGCATCTCATAAAAAAAAGACGAGATAAAGCAGCCCTGCGTTTTCCGAAAACGACCTTCTCACGTTGTCGCTCCCCATTTATCATCTCATTGTTCTGCCCAGATACAAGCCAAGCGAGCGGCTTGACGTCTCCTTACCGTCCGCTCAGGTGTCATGCGTCGTGCCCAAACTTAACAAAGATGCTCTTTGTTGATCGCAGCTCTCGCCCAGTAAGGATTCATCTTGGCAAGGACACAAAGAATCTGGGGCCCAGCCACCAACAAACCCGGACTTTCAGCTTGAGACAAAATTAGATCACGGCTGCCTTTGTTCTGTCATTTTCATTCTGGGCTCGCTGCTATTTGAAGATATTAGCCCTCGGGCCTTCTCATCTTCGATACCCACCAAATTTGATATCCTGTTCAACGACGACTGCTCCCTCATTTCCTACGCCACAGCCTAAAAAGCTCTTCACCTTGTTATCATGATGAATGGGGGAGGCCGAGGAGGAAGACTACGGTCGAGGGATCGCGGAGCTGCTGAGAGGGCGCCCACGCGGACGCAGGTCGAAGATTTCAAAAAACCAGATCTTCCTGCTTTGAAAGGTGCGCCCAGCGCAAGGCGCCAGTATGCATATGGGGCTGCAACGGAGCCTTCAGCCCCTCGGCGCCTCGGCAATGACGGCATGCCACTGAGCCTGGAGGAGGTTATGAACAATGTTCTTCACAGACAAGAACTTCGGGAGGCTGAAGAAGACAGAGAGCTACAGAGACTTCAGACAAATCCACAAATGGCTCCTCGATATGATCTCACAAGGGAACCTACCTCGAGCGATCATGAGTCAGAATTGAGCTCGGATGATGAGCCAAATCAACAGTCGCGTGGCCTACACAATAATAGCCGTGGGCAGGTGTCGAATTCAACCTCATCAAAGCTAGGTATGTATTTTTCTTTGAATGGCCTACGTTGGCGGGAAATATGATAGCTAATCAATCTTACAGCAAACACAAATGCCACTGCAAAAGTGGCCTTCGACATATCATTCCACCAGGAGGAAGACGAAATTGAGAGCGAGGAAGGAGACGACGAGGATGGGGAACTCACTCCCACCGAAAGTGATGACTCGGACTCACGCAGCTTCAACGCTGAAGGCGATTACTTTGGAAATGCCTCATTAAGACTATCACCATTGCCATCTCTTCAGCAAAAACCAGTCCTTCAACCTATTCCGCTAAACAGGACGACAAATCACCGCCGACCGCCGGTTTCGTCTCTGGGGGGAACAAAAGACCAGTATGATCAGACTACTCCAGATCGAGTCAATCCGACGCCAAGCAGAGCCTGGAGCGCCGTCAAAAGCCTACTAGGGGGGAGGATTCTCGGGCCTGTCAGTCCTCCTGAGTCTGACTCTCAATTAAGTCAGACGACGACTGGTACGAGCAGACCAGCCGAACAGAATCAAGCTACAGCGAGGACACGCGTCCACAAACCACCCGCAACTGTAAACACAGTAAATCAACCGCAGGACACGGATCAACGGGCAGTTCTTACTCGAAGAAATGTCAGCAGCTCTACTCATTTGCCCTCAGCCATCGCTGCAAGGCAACCTCGCCCTCGCTTTACTTCAGATCACAGCGAATTGGATGATGCCGTGCAGAATAATATCCGAGAGGCAGAAAGTTATGCTCTGCAGATGCGTCAAGGAACCTTGCGGCGGATTCTCGCGTCTTTATTCCCCTGGGGCTTTAGGCCGCAGTCTCGACCTAGGGACACGCAATATAGAGACGGAGACAATGATTCTACTACATCTTCCGATCTCGGTTCTGACTTTGATTCAGAACTTGATTCTACAGCCACCGACGAATCCATTAACTGGCAGCAGCTGTTCAATCCACTCACATATTTACAGGCCATCTACTGGTTTTTCAGCACCATTGTGGAAAGCGTCACCAGCTCTTTCTCTGGCTTTTTCTCTGGCTTTTTCTCTAGCTTTTTCTCAGAGTCTTTACGGCAGAGGCTCGCGGTTATTGGCGAGGCGCTGCTATACACTGTCAGTGGCTTTTCATTCCTTTTACTGGCCGTAGTCCTCTCCAGCATTGCCATCGCCAATTTACCAAGCTTGGATGAGCTACCTGTTATTTCTGTTCCATCAGTTTCAATACCAACGCCACCTGGCATTGGGGACCTTGCTTCTCGAATCGGAAGCCTCATTCCGTCTATTTCCTGGTCTTCGCGAAGCGTGTGGGATGATTTCCCAGGACTAGATGAGCTGCGAGGTGACCAATATGTTGAGTTTGAGGATCTAATCAACCAGATACTACGAGATCTTCGCCTGATGAAAGGTGCTGGGAAGCTTCACGAGTCCTCAATCGAAAAGCTAAACACAGTTGTCCCCAAGGTGGTGCACATGACGCTCAAAGACGGAAAGCCAGTTATCTCACAGGAGTTTTGGCATGCCATGCGAGATTTGATTGAGAAAGACGGCAGCTTCCCGATGCTGGATAAGAAGGGCAATAATTACGAGCCATCGACAGAGAAGCAATGGAAGGATATTGCCGCGTGGGTGGCAGGACGCCCTGAAATCGCTTCAAAGATTAATGAAGCAAACGATGCAATTGCTAAAAAGTTACCGCATATGTGGGAAGCGTGGGCAGGCGACAATCAGCGTAGAGTTGAGCAAACTCTCCGTCCCATCCTTGACAAGATGAAAATTACCGGATCTCTCTCAGATAAGGATCTTGATAAGCGCCTTGATCAGATAATCAAGAAACACGTCGAGAGCAACAAGAGCGACAGTACTGTCGTAACTCGTGAATATTTCTTGCAATACTTGAAGAACGAGTTCGCCGCTCACTGGAGTGAGATGAAGGCCGAAATCAATGAGTTGCAGCCCAGGCTAGAGCAGCTGATACGCGACTCTCTCGAGCTCGCCAAGAAGGATGATTCTTCAACCCTAACGCGGACAGAAGTTACCAAACTTGTTGACAGATCAATACGTAAGGCTATTGCCGACCTCAACCTAGAGGCCATGGCCAAGGGCCAGATTCGTGCACACTGGGATACCGATCTAAAGAACCAAGTCAACTATTTTGGAGTCGGCGCAGGGGCGATTGTGGATCCCAAACACACATCTACGACATTCAAGCCCGATGCGAAATATCTAAATGACAAAGGCCTCAAAGGTGCTCACCCATATGCACCTATAGAGGCTCTCCTCCCTTGGCATGACGATGGCGATTGCTGGTGTGCTGCGCGCGAGGTAAACAAGCGCGGTAACCCACATGGTGCGAAGCTGAGCGTGATCATGGGCCATTCAATCATCCCTCAGCATCTTGTGATTGAACACATCTTGCCAGGCGCGACGACAAACCCTGGTGCTCGACCCCGCCAAATTGAAGTATACATCAAAGTCGAGGACAGAGCTGTGCGCGAGCGCCTCCTGGACTTTGCCGCGGCACATTATCCAGAAGATCAGTTCGACTGGAACTATACGCCGGCTGACCTGCCTTCGCAGTTTGTCAAGGTTTCTCAGTTCGTTTATGAGGGCGCAGAACTTCATGACGGCGTTCACGTTCACCGTCTAAGCAGCGAACTTGTGTCTCTTAACGCGGAGACAGACCAGGTGATTGTTCGGGCTGTTAGCAACTACGGTGCTCCGAATCACACGTGTTTCTACCGCATTCGCCTCTTTGGGTACAAGGATGATATGTAAAATTGGGGGGATAAGGGAAGAATGAGGGGAGTACAACAACAAAAGATTATGCATTCGGCGGCGTCATAGGAGCGTTTTTATTTTGATCTCTTCTTGAATTTTTTTCCTTTTTTTTTCCTTCTTCTCTCTTATTGATAGTGGGTAAAGCATCTTACTTTTTGCTTTTTGTTTTCTGGTAGCCAGGCGCATGCAGAATAGGATCGGAAATTACAGATAGGCAGATGAGAGAGAGAGAGATGCACCAGTAAAGGAAGAATACCCCACATAACGAAATGCTTTTTTTTTTTCAAGTTCTGTATGAAGTACAGATGAGAATGTGGCGTTTTCGTACGTATTTGAATGAAACAATATAGATTCACTTTTAGGAGCTTTGGGGGCGAAGATTGACTAGGAATACTGAATATTCAATTGTCGATTTTTTTTGTTTCTTCCTTCTGTGATGAAAATTCTCAATGCTTTTTACATTTTAATATGACATTATGCTCTAAATTACATCCCCTCGATTTATAACCAACAATATCAACAACCACAACAACCAAGGGTATACGACAAAGCTCCCCTTAATCATCCAACAAGCCCGCAGCCAAAGCTTCCAAATCCTCAAGTGTCTCAGGCTCCTGATCCACCTCAAAGACCTTCTTCCTCTTTCCGCCCTTGCTCTTCTTCTTGGCATCCTCCTCATCCGAGTCATCCTGGAACCACTTCTTGGCCTTCTTCTTCGGCGGCTCAGCGTCAGAATCACCACCATCACTGCGGTCCTCCCCAGCCATGGGCAGAGAACGCAGCAGCGCCAGTGGATCTTCTCCGTCATCGGGGCCTTCCAGTCTCGGGTCGGCTCCGCCCGCCATCTCCATGGCCTCTCTTTCCTTCTTCTTGTACTTCTTCTCTCGCTTCTTCTGCTTCGCGAGCAGCTTATCGTCCACATCAGCCTCCTTGACACGTGCCGTTTCGCTCTCCATGAACTTCTGTCGTTGTTCATCCGCGGGGCCTTGTTGCTTGAAGTCCTCTTCGTCCTGGAGCTCGTAGACTTCGTGCGCGTTGCCGTCTTCGTCAAAGACCAGTTTGGAGGAGTTGCCTCGGAATTTGGCCATCTTCTTCTTGGACTGGAGGGCCTTCTCGCGACGTTTTGAGTCGACGACGTAGAGGTCGTCACCGCCTAGCTCTAAGACTTTGGCGCCACTAACGGGTGCTTTACCAGAGATTGCGTCAAGATCATCGTCGTTTAATCGCCTCTTTACAGCCAGGAAATCATCGTCGTCGTCGTCGCCATCACCACCCTCCTTAGCCACTTTACCTCCATCCAACACAAGTTTAGAGTAATGGCTCGATAAAACGTCTTGGTTCGTTCGCTCAAACATCCTATCGTATTTCGTCCGCACCTCTTGCTTCTTCTTTTCCTTCTTCTTCTTATCATACGCTCCGTCCAAGTCCATGTCAGACTCTGAATCGCTCGACATGCCTTGGCGGGGTGCATTCTTTATTCTCTTGATATCCTCACCCTTCTGGAATTTGATCTGTGGGGTTCCGGGCAGACCTAGACTCGCGGCATAGGCGTCCCAATCATGGGCATCAAACTTGAACACCTCTTTGTCCTTCTGCAGATGAATTGACCTGGTATAACTGATAAAAGCCTTCTGGCCCAGGTATTTCAAGTCTGGGTTCTTGAAACACATATCTTGTAAATTATTCTTGATAGTCTTCTTTTTCTTGTCCTTGACGTGTACTTTTTGTATAGGGATTTTCTTCTGCTCTAGCTTCTTAATCATTCCCTCTTCTTCGCTGGGGTCGAGGAAGAGAACAGCACGGCCATTGCTCTCATATCTGGCTGTTCGTCCGACTCGGTGGATGTATGTATCGGTGTCTTCGGGGCAGTCTACCTGGATGACCCAATCAACAGCTGGGAAATCGATACCTCGCGCAACCACGTCAGTTGCAAATAGACATGACGTCTTTGCAGCTGTGAATCTGTTTGTGATTTCCAATCGTGCAATTTGCTTTTGGCGACCGTGAAGATGGAGTAGCGGGATACCAGGTTGAAGGTGGCGCAAACTTTCGTAAACGAACCGGACCTGTTTGCCAGAGCTGAGGAATACGATGATTTTGCTCTTAACATTTGCCTTAATAAATCCATATAAAGTATCGATCTTCTCGGGCAGGGGTGTAACGATATAGTGTTGTTGAAGAGTAGCGGGAGTGGCTGCCGATGCATCTTGGTGCACAGAGACATATTCGGGATCCTTGAGGCTGAGTCGGGCAAGATCTGAGACTTTTTTGCTCTGCGTGGCGCTGAACATGAGTGTCTGGCGAGATTTCGGCAGATGTTCAACCAGCGCGTCTACTGCAGATTGGAATCCCAGATCCATGATACGATCCGCCTCGTCCAGCACCAGAATCTGCAGGTTGTTCGCGTCGAAGCCGGCCGTCTGGTCCAAGTGTTGCAGCATTCGTCCTGGCGTGCACACAAGGATGTTCATTCGGATCAATCGCTCAGCTTCTTCCTTCAAGCTCTTTCCACCTATAACCAGACCAGCTGAAAAGGCGTGGTGCCGGCCAATCTTTCGCAGGACCTCGAAAATCTGAACTGCCAGCTCGCGAGTCGGGGAGAGGATGAGCGCACCGAGGCCGTCGAATTCCGTCCATTGCGCACGATAAAGCTTTTCCAGCACCGGAACCAAGAAAGCCAATGTCTTGCCGCTACCTGTCTTTGCTGCGCCGAGAATATCTTTCCCTTTCAGTCCCAACGGGATCGCTTGTTCTTGAATTTCTGTCATATTGGTGAAATGCGATGAATGCAGGCCGGATGCTGTCGCAGGCGAAATTGCTGAAGATAGGTCTGCAAAGGTCTTGATCTTGCCAGTCTTTGGATCCTGTACATAATTGTGGTCAGCCAGGGAAACAGTGCATGCCAAAATTTGCTTGCGCTTCATGCAACCCACCAGCTCTTGGATAGCCTCTTCAATCTTCTGCAGGTCTTCATGATCGCGCTTCCTCTTTTGCTTTTTGAGCTCTGTCTTGTTTGGCTTATGCTTTGGCGGCTGCCGCACAGCAGCTCTTGAAGGCATTGTGGTGTTGAAAGCAAAAGCTATGGCGAATAAGGATTTTCATCAAGATCAAGATTCAAAGCGCTGGCAACGGAGCCGCGCCATGTATAGAGAGATAACGGAAACTTTTTTGTCGGGGCCGGCTTATCTTATCTCTATCGATAAGGAAAATGTTCAAACATCCCAAATTACAGGGTAAGCTCTGCAACGCTGCCAGCGCGTCGGGTCCGCTTAAAACAACATGCATTTCAGAGCTGGCTAAAATTAGTTAATACACTTCTGTTGGGGAAAAAAAATATTAAATATATCGCGAAATTATTGTCCGTACATTAAAGCTTTGTAGGCGGCATAAGGATGATCATGAAGAGAAAAGCAAAATATGTCAAATAGCAGGATCCCGTTACCATATTTTATCTCACTTACACCATGCATAAGAAAAAATGTTCCTACCTATCCCGGAATGAATCAAAGCATGACAAAAAACATGCTCATCCTTTTTCTCCTTCGTCTTTCATCTATATCCATAATAAGCCGGAGGAAAAAGAACCCCCTTGAAAGAGGACCGGTCAATTGAATAGACATCTCGCCGCCTAATACAGAGATCTGCGATCTACTCCACGTATGCCTGAGCTTGCTAGACCAGGTCAAGGAGAAACGGACGGGTCGTTCGTATTATTCTGTACTAGGCTAGAATGGGCGCAAGCGCCAAATAACTGTGGATTCACGAATAGCAAAAAGCAATGAACTCTTCAAGGAAGAAAGCGGATATTTTAGGACCAAGTGTTTCCTAGAGGTCTGTAACATCTCGCTCTACCACTGGTGTATCGGTCCTGTTTATTGAAATGATTCCGTGAAATGCTAATTTTATATACCTAACTTCAAACAATTGTTTGCATACAAGATAGATGTCACGATTGGGCCCTGCAAGAAGAGTGATAAGAGTACCGAGTGGGACTTGGAAGCGACTCTTTTGCTAATAACCGCAAGGTACAATGAAATGACCATCTTCATTTCTGGCCTTCCTTTTTTTTTTCTTTCGAGAAGGAGAATTTTTCTTTTTCCTTTATATGATGTTTTCCTTCGTGGCAACCAGGTTCTATCCAGATACATTGGATCTTCTTGCTACCTGACAATATATGATGTTTAGGAGATGATTCTCCCGTCTTGATAACTCCGATCCCTGACAATTATAATAGCAATTCAAATCCATGTATTATATCTATTTATTTCTTTCAATTATGTGGCAGATAATCGAAACCTCTGTCTCATGCAGATATCCACAGCCTGAAGCCGGACCCATATATTGGCACAGCTTTTCTCCCATGCAGTCACTACTTTTGATGGAAGAAAACTTATCGCCACACACAGCACGATTATCAAACGAAAAAAAAGGTAATCAGAACTAGAAATTAGTTTAATCTTTACATACTGTAGCACAAAGGGATTTGTAGCACCAGAAATTGTTATTGTTACAACCTGGTACCTTGTAATATAACAGGATGCTTTTAACACGGCCGGTTCCTTTAGAATCATGTTATACTATTCAGATTATTTTATTATTCCATATCGGCCAAATGGTATAATATACTCCTATAGTGTTTTTTTGTTTTTGTGTATAACGCTTTGTTTTTTTGTCAGGGAGACAGTGTAAAAGATCATAATCACGACAATTATGTTAATAGAACCAGTAGCTGCTTATAAGAGGTAATTTTGCGAATTTATAATCGTGTATTTTGCGAAACTCTCTTACTAATACAGCCGTCCTAAACTCAGGTTAGATTAGAAAGATTGACACGTTAATGCATCAAGTTCTTCTATACAAAAAAGTATCAAAAGCACTCTCCCTGACTCGCATCCTAAAATGATATTTTGTCCACCGATAGCTACTCTCGCCCGACGGCATTCTATTGGAAGCACAAGATCTTCTTTTTGCGCCAACTGATCCAGGACCTCTCTTTATTGATAGCGAGATTTGATGTTATAGAAGAGCCTGCCATAGGAGGGGAACCGGGTGATGCAGCCTTGGGTAGCGGATCCGAAGGGAGATCCAAAAGCAGCGTTTCATCATCTGTAGAAAGGTATGTGCCATCGGCGCTAAAGCATAGCTTTTCAGTAGGATATTGTGCTCGAGCCACTTGTATGCAATCATCCGTGTCCACTCTCGAGATCCGGACTGTATTATCATATAAAGCCGATGCCACAAGCTTAGAATCATGCGAGAATACCACTGCATAAGCGGTGTCACTATGACCATCCAGAACCTTGCACTCGCCTGTATTAATATTCCAAATCCGGACTGTATTATCAGCCGAGGCTGATGCCACAAGCTTAGAGTCATGTGAGAATACCACAAAATGGACACGCTCGCTATGGCCCTTTAGAACTCTGCACTTTATCAGTGCTCCATATCCGGACTGTTTTATCGCGTGAGCCCGATGCCCCTAGCTTAAAGTCATGCGATAATGCCACTGAGACAACGAAATCGCTATGGCCCTCTAGAACCCTGCAATCTCCCGAATTGGTGCTCCAGATCCGGACTGTAGCATCATCTGAGGCTGACGCCACTAGCTCAGAATTGTGTGAGAATACCGCTGAGACAACTTGATCGCTATGGCCCTCTAATCTCAACAAGCATGGATCCCAGCTGTCTTCTACTAGAGGTTTGAGGGAAATCCACTTTGGTATCTTGTGTGCAAATTGCACCCTAACAAAACTTTTCCAAGGCGTGTATAGCAATGCAGAGGAATATATTTGCAACGGTACTTCATTGATAACAGAACAGTTCAAGCGCAGGAAGCGTATCGCATCCATAACAAAATCCGCTATGGATTGATTGAGGGTCTTAATTTCTCCCTATATAGCGTCAGTAGATTCTCAGCTACATCCAAAGCCTTGCTTACCTGTACCCAGACTTGTAATCTGCTGAGCAAAGGAACACCCTCCGTACATCTTCCAATAAGGCTAATCACCTCAATCCAATGAAGAAAATGTTCCTTCAGAAAGCTATGGACCTCTTCGGCAGTATCTGACCCGGAGCTCTCAGCTGCTACATGTTGTACCCAGTAAAGACAAGCATACTACCGGGACATGCCTTCTGATTCGTTCAGTCGTGATGTCGGATCGATCTGAGCCTGGGTGCTGGAGGTCACATATATCCTCTCGTAGATGGAGACGCATAGTACGTAGGTAATGCCTGGCTAGATTCTGGTGCACCAGCCCTTCATCTATCCAAAAATCCTTCTCCTTCATATTTTGAGGATTAATGAGATAATCTCGAAATGATAGATGTAGCAGTCGTATAGGGCGTTCGGGATCCGCTGGAATATTTATGACAGAGTGGAGCAATCTCAGTCTATCAGCCACGGTGTACTGGGGAATATCAAGGAGTTGGGACAGTGAGGCCGCAGACAAAGGTTGAAAGAGGGTTACAATAGTGCCTACGATTAGGCGGAAACTCTTGATTATTTTTCTACGCTTGTCGTTTTGATGTTCCTGTAAGGTAGCGAATTGCTGCTTCAAAGCTGGATAATAAGTCATGCGAAGCTGAGAGGTGTCACCGCTATTTTCCTGGCTGAGAACTTGATCCAGTAGACCTTGTGGATTGCCCAGCGTATAGTCACCGATCAGTCGGCAAATGGTTGCTGCAAAAATGAACAAGGGGATGGCCATCATAACAAGCTTCTGCACAGCTACTTCGCCGGGCCAGTCTTGTGGTAATTTTGGTCCTTCTGGAAATTGATCACATTTTTTTTTGATCAGGCTCAGTTCGTGCCGAAGGAAGACCGTGATATCATGTTTAATCGTCGGTGCGGGAATCTCATGAAGGATCATATCTTCGTAGGTACCTTTGATGTTGTTGAATCCAAGGCGGATAGGAAGATCTGGTCGGCTAGTTATGAAAACTCGGAGTCGAGAGTCGGCACTCTGTGCGCTTGAGAAAAGTCGAAGGAGAAGCGTCACATCACTATCTCGCTCACACTCATCCAAAGCATCAATGACAAGGACAAATAATGATTGGGCCTTGGGAATCTTTGAGAGTGGCTCAATAATGAGTGATCTAAATTGATCTTCTACTCGTTTATCAACAATAGTGGAGTCGACATCGATTGCAGCCTTGACGTGGACATCGAGTCCTGGAACATTTCTAGCCAACTTGCCAGTCCTTGTTCTTGTGAGTATCCGAGTAATCACATATGCCACGTATCACAAGGCAGGGGAAATGGTTCATCAAGCCGGCTGCTTCCATCTCAAAGCAGAGAATCCCCTTCTCTGCCGCCAGCTTGTCTTGAATAATTGCATCTTTCATCAACTGATTTGCGCTGGCAATCAACCCATAATGGATTGCAGGATAATCATCTTCCTCGCCCCGTTTGTCTCGTTTTACTAGGCGAGAGGCATCATCCCCGCATCCTTCACTGCAGTGGTCCACCGACGATGGATGTATAAAGTCAGATCGATAAAGCCGGTCAGTGGCAGGCGGCGGGCGCGAGTACTTCTTGCGCTTTTTTATTCTATTCAACGCTAATTCGATGTTCTCCCCAAGATGATGGCCATCCTTTTCGTATCGGGCTTCAAGGACACCAACTGCTGTCCGCAGCACAGTCGGCGATTGGTCAAGGAGGCCTGTTTCTTGGAAAGACTGGTTTTGTATAGTCTTGCCGAAATCGTACTGAAATACGCCGCCTTTATCGCCATCGCGGCTACTAACCACGACGTCACCCAATCGTATATCATGCCTTGGACTTGGCGCTCCGCCTCCGATGCCGACCATCAATCCGATACGCACATTGGGGAAGCTACGTAGCATATCTCTTGCAACCATAGCAGCAGAGGCTGTGCCATATTCTCCACGAAGTAGAAGAGCAATCAATTACGACGTTGTGATTTCCGATTTTTCCCCGGACATAGGCGTTGTTATCGTTTGTGGCAGCTGATTGAGTATCATGGTGCTCTTCATCGAGAAAGGACTGCGCAGCCACAAGCTCGGTAGTGATGGCGCAGATCCAGCCGACTGTATATATTTGGGGATCCGGAATTATTACGACCTCTGGATAATAGGAAAAGCTGTGCTTGAAATATTGATCAAGCAATATTTGTAACAGGACTCTGAGAGAGAAGTAAGAAGCGGCAAGAGGACTAGAAGGCAACGTGCAAGCGACGTTTCGCCCAACATTCATGCCTGACCGTGGAGCCAGGCGCAAAACACGTGTCCGTTACATGCAGTTAATTAATTGCTTCCAGATGATTCGTTGCACCCAGCATTAAATGATAGGCTCAAACCGTGCAGGGAGGCTATGTTGCTGCCGCCGTCCTTAAGTGGATAGGCAGCGTCGCTGAGAGTGCACCAATGTATGTTTCAATAGAATACTATACCCTGGTGCCTAAACAAGCAAGAAGTCTCATCCAAGACCGGCTGTTTGGTGTCAGAGCACATAGTTATCATACACCGCGGGGTAAGTTGCGCGTCTCGTGAGCGAATTGGCGCGGTGAGATTCGAACATCCACGGATGTCCATGATGGAACTTGGATCTTTAGGACGTATCCCTTTCAAAAGGCGTAGATGTTTCTTTCACACAATAATACTTTTAGTTAAGAATATCTAACAGTGACTCGGTATACAAGACTAGGAGAACCATATAGCGAGTAATATAGCTCTGGTTCGCCACATAGACCTTCTCTTGCATCAACTATTCCTGATTATCTTATCTTTGGATGCATTGTACTAATTAAGTTTCGCGCGACTATCCTCTCATACAATATTTCGCTCTTACGGTTCTGTAATTATCAAGATGCTTAATTCTTCTCAACTTCTAAATAGAATGAAAACCCTACAGTGCTATATTCTATTTAAACTGGATAATCAACTATATTTACTAAGTGCATGGATATACTAATTTTGGGTGTTGAGACACACTTGGCAAGTCCCCCTTTTGCAAATGGTCTGTCCGGATGTCTATTACAGTAGTGCTGTAATGGCAACGTAATTAATAAGCTGTGTGGCTTAGTACCGTCTTTTCTTCTCAAGTTCAAAGCATTCCCAAAGTCTAACATTATCAAGGTCAAGTCATCAGGTATAGTCGAAGTTTACTTGGCTTACTTAGAGTCTATCTTTGTCTGGCTGTCTGCTCCCAGGAATAAAATTGTTCCTCCATCAGTTCACCGAGCTCTTGCATTGTCCCATCACAGCAGCTTTAGATTGCAATAGCTTTTTTTAAAGTTAACAATCTTCCTGGTTTTCTATCTTGCGGGATATTCGGGTAAGCTTGTGAGAGACAGAGTTAAGGTAGTTATGGAATTGTTGGCCCACAAAGCATTTATCATATGCTTGAAAGATGACTTTTAGGAGAACGAGGCCGGAGTAATCTCGTGATCCGTGTTTTGGAGCACCCATTTACTGATCTTGGTCCAAACAGAGTGAGCTGGCTCGCTTGGTTACATTCATAGGTTCTTTGAAAATATAATTTGTAATATAGAATGATGCTGCTACACATGATTGACTCGTAATATACATACCTATAGTTGATCATCTATTTGTGCTCCTTATTTTTTCATATTTTCCAACCTTTAAGAGGTGTCATGTTGTCTAGACTCGACGTTGAGGCCAATGCTAGTCGTTGGCCACAAAGTAGAGCAGATGGGTAGATTTTTCAGGTGGATAAGCTGAAGAAGAATATACTCAGAGGGACAGTTGACTGGTTTTCAACATTTCTTAAAGAGGCCTCCAGCAGGCCCATTATCCCAATTATAAAGAGGGGGGGTGAATAACACATTCAATGAGTAAATAGAATTCCTAATGACATAATGATCGATTGGGATTGGATGAGAAAAGTCAATATCTATTTACACATTAACGCGATTCGGAATATTGCTATAACTGTAACAGGATATGTGCTACTTCAAAATAGTCTGGTTTGCTAAACGACGAAAGAGCGTTCTACCCCTATTCATACATCAAAGATAGCGTCTTTTCATCTTTCAGTTTTGTAGTAACTAGTAAACAACAACATCAATATTTGACTGTTGAGTCTATTGATTTGTCTATTGATAACTGATACTATATGTTATGTAGAAGCCTTGTTTGTCAGACAACTACGTGATATAAAATACAATTATTACCATAGATAAATCACATTCTTTTGTTTCCATGAACAGCAAATACAAGAGAAAAGCGTTTTCACTTGATTACTATTGTGAGCGCTAAGAAGCGTTCTAGAAACTCTGGAACTCGTATTTGCCGATGGAAATTTTCTCAAATCCCCGTTGACGTGCCGTAACCCGATTTTCGTGCCCTGAATCATGTATGGCCGGCGGACAAACCTTGTGACAGCCGATAAAACCACCATAATAAGCGCTAAGGCGCTCGCCGAAGGACCCTTATTGTCACATTGGCTAGTTGAACCAATCCAGTATCTTTATGCATGCACTTCACATTATAGCAGGCTATGCTCTGAGGCACCGTTGTCGGGGGCACCATCGGAGACGCCATTCTCCATTCTCGGGGGCGCCATTGTCGGCGACACTCTTCTCGTTGTGGGGCAGCACGTATCAAAGCCTGTAGCGCGCTTAAGCCCAGTGGATACTCAGCTGCACCGTTGCTCGTACTTCGTATTCACAGCCAGAAATGGTCAACAGCATTGAACATCGTGAGGTCAACGTTACAATGAAGATAGATACGTCGCGTAGTGAACTGTTACGACTTTACATATAAAAACTGATGTCCTGCACCATCTCTTACCCTTGTTGTTCTTCACAATAACTCAGCAACACCTGGATGCAATCAGTTATCTTAGCACCTCTTTATATATTATCATTTATCAAAATGCGCTTCTATCATTTGGCCTTCTCAGCTCTTGCTGGACAGGCTCTTGCTGCCCCATCACCAGCAGCTAGTACTACTTCAACGCCGCAAAATTGGCTATACAGCCCTCAAGTTGACGACGTGGCCTTGAACCTCCTGGATCGACCTGATATTGATGGAGTTCAAGCTCTATATACCTGGAAGTCTCTTGAGCCAACTGAGAATCACTATAACTTTTCCAAAATCGCCAGCGATTACAAAAATGTAGTCGCCAAAGGCAAGAAACTTTGGGTTCAGCTTCAAGATAGAAACTTTGACAACTCTACTGATCCTGTCCCCGGATACCTGCATACACCATACTACAACAATGGAAGTACACCAACTTGTGATGGACAGAACTGCACTGGCCAAGACTTCATTGTAACTGGCTATGTAGCGCAGCAATGGAATCCACGAGTGCGTTCTCGTTTCCAAGCCCTCTTAAAGGAGTTGGCTCTCAACTTTGACGGTAAAATTACTGGCCTCAATTTAGCGGAGACATCCATCGCTGTGAATGGAACTGCGAACAACTACACCGATGAGGGCTATTTCCTGGGCGAGCTGGAGAACGCCGGCTATGCAGCCAGTGTTTTCAAGAAGAGCTATGCCGTGCAGTATGTCAACTTTTGGCCTGATGGATGGAACAACACGAACAACCGTTTCACCGACTCCTTCAACTATTACGCGAAGCATGGCGTGGGTGTTGGCGGACCTGACTTGATTCCGAACAAGCCAGGGCAGATGGCAAACTCATACGTCTATATCCCGGAGTATCACAACAAGGTACCGATTACCGTTGTTGCCGTCCAGGAACCTGACGTGCTGAATGAGACCAATGCGGCTACCGGAAAGCCATTCACCAAGGAAGAGTTTGTTGATTTCGCAGTTAACGATCTCAAGATTGATATTATCTTTTGGACGACAATTATTCCTTGGCTGCAAGGCAAATAATCTGCAGGAAGCTGAGACAATTGGTATCTCTTTGAATATACCAATATATTTACCTATACTGATCGGCGAAATATATACCTATAGATTACACTTCTTCCATAGACCTATTAGAGACTGAGTATAGACTCATTTTTTAGACTATATATCTTCAATTTTATTTAATTATAAATATTCTAATTTACATCTTACATTTATTTATTTTGTCAATTATCCGACGGATAATCAGAATTGTTGCCTCATGTATCCATCTGTGTTTGGCCAGCGCAACCCCTATCCCTCGTATTCCTCAACAAAGTCGCGAATCTTACAGCCGTATCGGCCATAAGTGCAAACTTACTCCACAGCTAACCCGACATACCTCACAATACTTTGAACCTCGTTATCTCATGAGTCAGCCTCAAATCCCCACCGCTTACTAACTTTTAGAAAAGCCTCGACGAAATGTTTGGCGACGAGATCTGTCTTCACCTCTCCCTCGATTGCGCTGTTAATATCCTCCGTTATGGCAACACGTCTTGTTGAGACCGACATGACGGCGGCGCTTAAGTTCGAGAGAGTGCCAGTTTCTACATTTGTGGTTAACATTGCCGCCGAGAAATATGGATACTGCTTGGGCGAATATTGCAGTGAGGAGCTTACTGTATAATTAATAAATTGTACCGTTGCAAAAGGATCTGCTGAGGCACTGGCTTCGTAGGACCTTGATCCCCCGGCTAGATGATAAAGTGCCAATAGTCGCGAGCGTAAATGACGTGTCATTCATCACACTGGTAGGCTGGGTAATGGATCCAATTAGAATGCTTTCTGAACCAGAGGCTTCGAAAACGATGTCAATTAGAAGAGAAATGAACTTGAATTCACTGTATACCAGCTTGAGACTTGTGGCTGTTGCCAGAGTGAAATTACCGACGTCCTGGGATAAAGCGGTATCGATTGAACTTGACACATACCGTTCAAAGGTATCTGAGGCCAACCGACCAGTAAGTAAGCTTTGGAGGTGCCTCTCGGGCTTCGGCTTTATAGAGAACAGTTGTGGGTATAGCCATGCGCAACGCGACTAGATTCAGCAGACTAAGGGGCCGCTCTACGAAAATTTGGGAAACAGCGCGCCAGATGCACTACTTTGTTGGTAATATGCGGCTCCGAAGTTGATTCCAATTGCAATATATTGAGATTGTTTTGCTTTATTCATGCTAGGGCTACCTCTCGCTATATATATTGAAGATGCAACGACAGGAACACATATTGCGCGAATAAATTGCATGACCCTATGAGGCAGATATCGAGTCATGTTGCTGGAAGCCGAAGATTCTATCTGGGCACACACGCAAAATTGGAATTGGAAAAGTCAAGGCGCGGTTGACTACAACAATAGTGAATAGCTATGGCGAGGGAAGAAGAGATGAAGTTGACTTGTTAACCGGCATATAGGAGCATAAATTACACCAAGTTTCGCGAAATTAAACGAGAATTATACCACTCTGGTCTTGTTGGAATACTCCGTCTAGTGCGTTGAGTACAGCCGGTATAACGAGCCAGTTAAGTAGTGGCCAAGAAGCATTGAATTCGACAAATATAAGCAAGCTATCAGCTGCATTTATTAATAAAATAAAAGAGAGCAAATAATAGCTGGATTAATTAAGTACAAATAGGGCTATGGTTATAACTATTTGATGAAGTTGAGAGAAACCGAGGCTTGGATATATGACTTCCTGATGCCAAAGACTACTGAGCAGCTAGCGTGAACTTACTGCCAGTACTCCCACAACTCAATGCCCCATGTGGCTATTATTCAAGCGCCATAGATAAGCGCATGGTAGTATTTGAGCATTCAAACACTCAGTAAAATAAAGATTTCGCGTTGTCTTGATTACACGTAAGGTAACCGTCGGCCATAAAGTGCAGGATTAATGTCAAATAGCGACGCTGGAGAAATGAAGAAGCCTTCTTATACTGGTTTTTGTTCGTTGGTCTTCAACAAAGACGCTAAGGCGAGTTGGTGGAGTGGTCTAACACGTGCGACTCAAGATAATATCTTGATCCTTAAACAGGATTTCGCATCTCGAAAGAGGCGTGGGTTCGAATCCCACACTCGTCAGTCTATGTTATTTTTCCTTTTTTTTTTTTCCGACTCTACTTTTTCTTTCTTTTGCTCATTTGTCCATAACAGCTAAAGCTGTGCGTGTGGCTGATGCGACCGAAGTGGCAGTTATTTTTTTAACCAGACGCACTTCAGCTAGATACGGCATGTGCATGTAACTTAAAATCAAGGCGTAAAAAAAGAGTGTACCTGGGAGAATTTCACTGCATTATATTTCCATACGCAGTCTAGCTGGCAATACAACGTCTAGTGTTGCCTTATAAGACCTTGATGATTTATGTATACCTTCACAGAATTAACCGTGATTCAAGCACAACTAGGGGACATGGCGATACTCTCGGGATGCAGTTTGCAATGATGTTTAATTATTCACACCGACTTGAAATCTATAGATTGGAAAATTATATTCAATCAATTCCGAGTTTTGGAACTTTCAATTAACAATTAAAGGTATTTCACGGGTTCCTTTATATGCCTTACCCTTTCCTTTTTATTATGGCCAAACAGTTCGTACACGCCAGCTTGAGTCTTTCTGCTGTCGGTATTACATGTACTTCTCTAGTAGGACCATTCGGACATTAAATTATAGAAGCGAGTTAACGCCTTCTCTATGTTACATCGCGAGAAGTATTTGGACTGTGAGCCATGCGCTTATACTGATTTAGCTAACACTGAACGCTGGCTTGACCCACTGCATAGCTGTGTGCACGCATAATCAACAAAGATCTCATTGTTATATAATCATCATTCATATAACTCAGTAATTGATCTGTGGGTTAAGAGAGAAAGAAAACTTCGCAATACCCACACAAACGCTGAATATTTGCATACGTATTAAACAATTATGTTGCAATGGGAAAGATAGAACGTTTGGAACACCATTGAATAGAAGACACCCGGACCAATAGCATTACACCCTTTCTCTTAGAACAAGGCAGCCCCGATGAGGCGCATGGAAAGCCGAAACTTACCGCCGGGAAAGGCACACAAAATGGCAGAAATAATCGCACGACGTTTCCTGCTCCTTTCCCATTCAAGACCTTTCTTCCAAGGGGTTCTCCTAGCCAACCCTAGCGGATTTTTCTTCTCGTGATTAGTATCTACAGATCAGTATTTTAACCCCAATTTACTCCACGAACGGACTTGGGGTAGATTGAATATACCCCAACCACCAAGATGTTGAATTATAAAAATGCCTGGCACTCTATTGGTCTTTGAAACAACAGCAGCAGCAATAATTTCTACATTGAACTTTTATTTGTTGATACGATGGCTCTACGGCTCACAATCTCTCTACTTGCTTTCTGTAGCGCTTCCTTAGCTACAACGGCATCGCATGACTCAGTTCGCACTCTCTATGAGTTCCCCAAGCCATCGTACATTGAGAATTTAGCAGTCCGAAGCAATGGACAGATTCTCATTTCAGGCCTAAGCACACCACAACTCTTTCTCTTCGATCCCTCAGCGACTGGTCCGAGGAAACCTCTCATTGTTCACGAGTTTGACCAATCTCTTGGCTTGGCGGGTATTGCAGAGTACCAACCAGATGTATTTGCTGTTATCTCTGGCAATACTTCATTCACAACCACTGTTCAAGTCGCTGGTACTTGGAATGTTTGGAGCGTTGATTTGCGCGGTGTCGAGATTTTCACAAAAAATGGCCAAGCACAACTCTCGTCGCCGCCTGTGGTGAAGAAAATTGCACACGTCAAACCGGCTCAGTTTCTCAACGGCTTAACAGTGCTATCCGAGCCCGACCAAACACTCCTTGTGAGTGATGTTAACGGTGGCGTCATCTGGAGGTTGGATATTGAGACCGGTAATTACGAGGTCGTTATTAACAACACGTTCACGGAGCTTTACCCATCGCCTCCATTTTCAGCGTCTGGTGTTGACGGCGTTCATGTACGGGGCAATTCGGCCTACTTTACAAATTTTGGAAACGGCACTTTCAATAAGGTGCATATCAACAGGGACGGAACGCCGGCAGGGCCTGTCACAACACTTGGGCATAGTAAGGGACCACTGCACCAGTTCGATGATTTTACCTTTGATTGCGACGGCAACGCATTTGTGGTTACAGGAGGTGCAAATACCGTTGAGATGATTTCAGCCGACGGCAAACGCCATGTTGCTATTGCTGGGAACCTCAACTCCACTGCCATTGCAGAGCCAACATCCTGTGCTTTTGGCCGTGGGCCGCATGATAAGAATATTCTTTATGTGGTCACTGCGGGTGGGATGGAAACACCAGTGAATGGAAACATAGTCATTGGGGGGCAGCTTGTTGCAGTCAAAACGACTTCTAAGGGTTCTGCCTGCTGAGCTAGGTACGTCTCAGTTCAAAGAGCGTAGGTTAGATATAGAGGCCATATACAATCATATAACCTGCAGATTATTGTATTTATAAACTAGTGTCATTCCATTTGAAGTGTATAGAGATTCTATATGACCCTTGATCTTATTGCTCTAATAACACGAATGTATCTAAAAACTAGAAACAGTCTTGTAGTTGAACAAGTGATTGCACTTCAGTAGGTGCCAAGAGACCGACTTTATAACCAAGTCTTATCAATAGCAATAGTCGTTATGGTTCGCACCGCCATCGACACACCTGTTGCCGCAAAATTGAAGGAAGTTAATCTCTCCGTTGGGACCTCCGGCGCAAAAAAACAGCGACCTTTCAATATGAGCGCCGTCTGTTGGCTGGCCGCTGGCTTTAAGTGCCTCCAGAATTTGTTCATTATAATTTCCTATCATCTGGTTAATAAATTATAGTTTACAATTGTGTATTTTTAAAGATACCCACCAACTCGTAGGAGTGTAGCTCCGCAGTAGTTGAGGTTGGTCTTGCAATTATTCGCAGCAGCGAAAGAGGAAAGGGTGGCGAGAATCGCAAGAGGGATGGCTGTGTATCGCACCATGGTGAATATTTTAGTCAGTCTGATAAGAACAGAGAAATGATGCTGGAGTATGAAGAAAGTGAGAATGGGACTAGAGTCTGGATTGATGGTTCTCTCATCTTCCTCGGGGGACTGGCTGCTTTAAATAGTTCAGAGTTTCACATGCTTCGACCAAGATTTTTATCGGTCTATCAAAACACAAGCATCTTACGGAACGGCGGATCTCAAATCCTAATCCTTAAGGATTCTGATCTGCATAGTATACTATTTTTTTGTGGATGAATGAGACTCTGATCATCGGGTCATCGCTCCATTTAATCCTATATGTCTGAGCCAATATAGAATTCCAACTCGAGTTTCGGAGATGCACTGGATTTTCAAGACATGTAGCCGTCCATGGAAGGATGCATAGGATTCTCGGTTCGGTCATGTCACACATTAATCCCACTCTATTAGCTAATGCCTTTCTACAAGGCATTTCTTTCCGAGGGAAACAATCCTCCAGAGTGTCTTGCCACTGGGCAACTTAGCACCAGCTCTCCAGACGAGCGTTTAGGGTTCCTATAGCCAACATACCTTGATTTGAGAATTGATTGGCCTTTTTTTTTTCTTTTCTTCCTTAGTAGTCTAATTGCATTTTTTACCACGAGGATTATGTGAGGCAGGCGTACAAATCAGCCAAACGCAGCCTGATGTCTTGAATCCTGGTGGCTGAAACTGCTTCTTTAGGGAAGTAGTCAGCTATCGCGGTAAGACAGAGCGTTCTACTTTTGAGGTGGCTGTGCTACTACATACTGTGTAATAGATGCGAGATGATGATCATTACAGTGCTCATAGTAAAATGCGCACGGCGGCTTCTGAGGCGGCCCAACGAAGCATTACCGCCCCCTTACTTGGCCTTACCTCATACCATTCCTCTTATTAATGTCCAGCGGATCAACGGCCATATATACCCAATTTAATTACTCCATAGAGATGTAAGGAGAAGTATTACGTATTAATAACGACGCTGATGAACACTCATCGAAAGATGTTCCGTTATAAGACCCGTTCCCTTCGAAGTATGCATAAAGCACCGTCTTGACGGAAATATCTTGAGAAGGTTTTCGGTTGGAAGTTTACCAGCTTTGAGCAGGACCATAACAGATTTGTTTATTACATAGAGCTTGAACAAAATACTCATAAGCAGAACCTTATTATTATAGCTCTTAGGGCTCTAGTAGAATACCATATATTTGATGTTATTTCGGATCATTTAGCTGCTGCGCATCAGTCCGCCTATCCCCTTCAAAAAGTCTTGCCAAATGCATCTTCAGCTGTTCTGTAATTGCCTTGGAGGCAAGCCCATTCGCGCCCTCATGAGTTCTGATCGCCTTCGCTCCTCTTCCGATAACGGAAACCTTCTAAGGCGCCCCGAGTAGACTGGCTCCATTTGTTCGCAGACGTGCCAGATGCGTCGACGATTGGCAATACTCATGAATGGACCGCGCATCCAAAGACGCGGGGTTGTCACTTGGTCCACCCACCGGACGAGAGACTTGTAGTCTACATTCTGGAAAAATGTTTGCGACTCATCATCCAGTAGTGTTAGTAACTCAAAACTCCAGGGCATCTGAATTGAGAGATATTGTTTCCAGAACGGCTTGTCTTCCACCAAAGCATCAATAGTTGGTGATGCCAAGGCCAATTGAAACAGAGATTCGGGAGTCAACATGTTGCAGGTCTTGGCCAATAACTCCAATGGGAGTCTCTGAAAAATATCTGCGCCAGCACGATGCAAGCGATCCGAAGGGCTGACCACTTGAGTACTCTTCATCCATCTATCTCGAATCAGTGCAGTGGTTTTCTTCAATGTAGCTGTTGGGTGAACAACGACAAATTCTTTCCCCGCTTCAGAACACCACCACTGATCGCAAGCTGGGCCGGGGTTACCATAATCGAGCTTGTTTAGGCGACTGGCGAACATGGGATGGGCGGCCCGCATAGTGGTGTACAGCTTCAATTTGTTCAAGCCATTGATTCCAGCTTTGCCCTCGAGAACCGTCCCGAGAATCTCAAAACAGGGCCAGTGAAACGGAAAGCTGCCGTCGTAGGCGACTATCTCCGCTTCTGGGTCAAAGTTGGGATCCTCACCTTTATCGACTTGAACCTGAGCGGAATCGTAATATATACCAACGCCTGAAACACAGCCACTGCAAAGGTCAGACTTTCTGCAAGTTTGGGGATTAAAACCAATAATATCGCCGTTTCTTACACTTCTTCTTCTGTCTCTTCATCTTCACCCTTCATTAGGATATGAAGATCTTCCAACCAGGCTGTCTTTCTTGAAGATATAACATCAGGGTCGTATGAGCCATCTTCCAGTTCATCTTCCGCTGTTATCTTTTCTATAGATGCTGCATCAGCCGCCCCATTATCGCCTGTCTCAGCTGTTGTATCTCCATGACCATCTTCTGTGGATTGATTGGCTTGCGCTGAGCTGGACGACTGCGGTTGGCTAAGGCCGTGGCGGCGAAAGAATCGCTGGCTGCGTGGCTTTTGCGCCACAGACAATGTGCAAAACGGTCCCCCACATATGGCACAATAGCAGTCCCAAGAACCCATGGCGTCTGTACAGCTTTTGTATTGGTATAATGAGATGTGAATATTCACGTCCTTTTGCCTTGCCTAAATCACGCAGGAAAAGCAAGACAAATTTGTCGCTGGGTGCTTACATTAGCGGCCTTAAACGGATTAAGCGGAGAATAACTCAGCAACCTTACTATACGCAAGGCTAAAAATAGCGAAGGCCTTTTTGGGCTAAAGATTGCTGTAGCAGCGAGTCTATTCAAGCTGTTAACCGATGATCATATATTCTAAATATTACATGTGAAATATACATGAAGAGATTGGAATTAATTATACTATTAATATACACTTAGCCGTTGTAGATATTAGTCAAGAAATGCAATTTTTTATCCGATTACTTCAGGGCATAGAAGCCCATGCTTTGAGTCACCTTGGTCGACTAGTGTCTCCTATGTGTCGAGAATCTGGCAATACGCCGCTTTATCGCGGTCGTAATCTGAATATACTCCCGTCCATACCATCCGGTTAGCACATCGTGGTAGACCTGGCATCTCTTTGTCATCGTCTAGACACTCAGGCAACGCCGCCTCCCATTGCGCCTCGGAGTGAGATTTCCATGGCTTTGGTAGTGGCCAGTCGCTAAAGTGCACGAGAAATGCCATATTTAGTTCATTAACCGGGTTCCATTCTTCATCCTCGTCAGGCGCGAGGTATTTACGGTGATCCTTTGCTCGGAACTCGCCTGTTAGCAGCGCTATTCGTCGATGGGGGAGTATCATGGCCGAGTCTTTAAAAAGCTCGTTCATTACTTCCATATCGAATTCGCCACTCCGCGTAGCCTCATTAACAATCTTCTCGTATAAGTGAGTATTGGGCTCGATCAGCATGAGGTGTGATCCCAGGATCTGCGTTACAGTCCCGTTATGCCGTTCTGTAAGCCAATACGCGCGTGGCAAAGCCACAGGCGAATTAGGGGCAAGGAAGAGAGAGTCCATGTTGTTGAGAACGAGCGAATCTGAATCAAATGCTAGGACTCTTGTATAATCAGTCAGGGCAAAGGCATGGAATTTAGTCAGACTATCGCGCCAAGTCGAGTCGCCCTTTTCTGTAGAGAGAACATTGAAGGGGCGGAGAACGATATCGAGATGGCTGGATTGAAGGTTTCGAATAGCCTTTGCTTCTCGAGCTTTTGTCTTCTAAAGGAATAACTAGTTAGCGGCCGAGTTTTACAATTCACTGGGAATATCCTACTTCATCATCCCAAGTTTTCGGATAGATTAGAACCATGTCATGTTGAACACCCAAATTTTTCAAGCGGTTAAAGTTGATTACCTATTGGCACAATGTTTAGTTCTTGGCGCCGTATTTGTGCCCTAACGCAAGGTATACCCACGGTATTGCATAAATAATCCAAGCTTGTAGCATATTGTGCGTAGGCAAATCGGGAGTCCTTCTGCTCCGTTGTCGAGGGTAATTTGGTATCTGGAGTGTTCGTTGTTGAGGGCAATATGGTATCTGGAGAATCACGGTTGAAGGTTGAGTTGCCGAAAATATTCAGAAAACTAATGGGAATAGCACCATGCTTTCTCCAGAAAATCCCGTATGTTGTAAGAGCGATGAAGACAATAACGGCATATGTCACAACTGCAACTCGTCGGAAAGAGACTAGCATAGTAGTAGCAAGTAGTATGTTAATCGTGTATAAATACCAAATAAATAGCAAATTGCAGATATTTTTTTAAGAGATAAAAACATCATCAACAAAACAACAGAGCTACTTACTCCGTGATCACCGAGTTGTCATATTCAACCGCACGAGGCTGTTCAGTTCTACAGCTATTCTATTTTTAGCTTACAATTTCTTCATGATGATGACGCGTACAATACGCTCCTCACAACAGGTATTGGTAATATGGGATAGGATGCGCTGCATTGGCGCTAGTTAATACGAGACTTCAAAAACTGTTCAGCCAATGCCAGCATAGCTTCAGAATTTTTCCCCCTCTTTCAAAGGAGTAAAATTTTCAAAAGGGGCACTTCTGGCGATGACCTGATTCAACATCCTCGGTTAGACACGACCTCAAGTTGACGGGGAATGGAAGCCTTTACACTCAGCATTTTTTTGCTGCTAAACCTATACTAGTCCGTTACACTTTTCTTTAATCTTGAGTGCTATTATTTATTTTTCATCACATAAAGCATTTGAGATTGGTAAGTTTTAGCTTTGTGTCAAATTGCCGCCGTTATCCATACTCTTACTACGGCTTATCAAGACCATGGGGAGAAATTTGTCTCTGTTGACCTATATCTGTATTACTGGAAAACACCATTCATACACTACGTTTTCATACACTTAGACCCTATTAGACCTTGCATATGAGGCTGTGGTGTTTCAGATGGTTATAGTTGCGGAGGTTATCGTGGCATATGTAGGCTTAGCTTACTTTGAGGATCTTTTTCCGTGGACTGAAACGGCAGGGCGAGTGATTTTGCCGACTCCCGCCAATTAGAAGATGGATTTGGTGAACGGACCAATAAACAATGCCTTTGTTGGTCCCATCAGCTAAGGTAAAAGAGAATTTGCATACGTATACACCAATGCCAAAAAGGGCTCGATCCGAATCTCTTGCTCGCAAAGTCTATCCTGGGAGGTTTTAGCACCCTGAGCAGGGATGTATTACGTAGTCCTTGGTATTGTTTTTGGGGCCCTTGCCGGGTTTATATATGCAGGGGTCTGTCTCTAGAATGCTACCACAGACATGTCATGTTGGCTGAAAAAACATTTGTTTCAATTCTACAGTGGACAAATTGCATCTCTTTTATTCTGTTTGCCTCGTCCAAGGTTGTTTATATGTAGCTCTTGTATTTGCCTTTTTCTTGCAACAATGTGGATATGGAGATGAAGTCTGGTTATGTTTAAGCATCTAAATAGTAGTGATACGTCCGATTGCCTGACAAAGACAAATATGGGGAAAAGCTTATTTCGTTTTTACTGTTATGTTTATTTTATAGAGGCCGAAAGGATTGTTTACGGTCTCTTGGCATTGAGTTTATGCGCAGTTAGCGGGGCGCCATAGAAAATTCGCTTAAACGTCTAAGGTGTTAGCGCAAGCGCAAGTAGTTTCCGCCGCTTAAATCCGCGGCTCTTACTTGAAAGAAATCCCGAAATCCATCGTTTTGTTTCTACTAGGCGGAGTTCCGAAAATCCAAGCTGAAGTGCTTTTGCTTCTGCTTTGGTGGTGCTCAGCATCGAGAACGAGTCAGTCGTGACGAACTGGGTTTTGGTCCTGACACAGTTAGTTGCAGCATCTGATGCAGCGAGCCGCTCAGATGTCCAAGAATCCTCAGGGAGCACAGTGTTTGTGGGCGTTGGTAATGAGCGTTTGCCTTATGAACTACATAATGATCAAAGTATCAAAAAACATCGAATTGAGGATCTGCCAAATTAATGACATATACCTGCCAAGAGATTAAAAAGAAAAGAAAAGAAGAGAAGAGAAAGACATTTTAGTCGGTATTACATGTACTCTGCGCCGTGTTTGCTTCCTTTTCTTCCTTTTTCTTCCTTTTCTGATGGAAAAGTGTCTGACGCCCAGTGATTGATTCTTTAGGAAAAGCCCAGCCCATGTGCCCCACCCTTCCCCAGTAAAACCAATTGGGTTCGACGCGATTTGATTGGTCTAAATGCCGATAAGCTGATAACAGCATCCCTGCCAAAAAGTTTCAATTCCAGAAAAAGTTGCGACAAGCATCACCAACACCATAGCTGCGGCTCGGAGAAGCAGTTTCTGACACAGAGCGTCAACACCGCCAAAATGGACAAGCGAAAAGACAAAAAGAAGAATGGAGGCGCAGCTCCTCAGGCGCCCATCGCTGACGAGCGATTTGCCAGCTTTCAGACTGATCCTCGATTCCGGCTGCCGTCGAGAAAGCACATGAAGACGACCGTCGACAAACGATTTGCGGGCATGCTCAAGGACAATGATTTTACGGCCACTGCACGAGTAGACAAATACGGACGAAAGATTAAATCAGACGCCAAGAAGAAAGCCCTGCAGAGGCTTTATCAGCTGGATGATGATGAAGAGAAGGAGGAGGAGGAGGAGGAGGAGAAAGGCAGCTCTGACGAAGAAGAGGCCGACAAGCTAAAGAAAGACGATGAAGATGACGAAGATGATAGCGAAGAAGAAGATGGAGATGAAGAGGATATTGAAGTTGATGACGATGAAGTCGTGCAAAGAGAGCTACAGGCAGCGGGCGTGAGACCTCGACGATATGACCCTGCTCGAGAGGGAGGTTTTTCATCTTCTGAAGAAGATTCAGACTCTGATGAAGACTCCGATGAAGAAGCGTTGGATCTGGCTACCGGCGGTGATATGCAGAGATTGGAACGAGAAGAAATCGAAACCGGCGATGTCACAAATCGGATAGCCATTGTCAACCTCGATTGGGACCATGTCAAGTCAACAGATCTGATGGCTTTGTTCACCAGCTTCATTCCAGCCAACGAGAGCGGCAAGGTCCTGAACGTGTCCGTATACCCAAGTGAATTCGGAAAGGAGCGCATGCAGAGAGAAGAGCTCGAGGGACCGGCTAGAGAACTTTTCAAGAAGGGGAAAAAGAAGGAAGAAGTAGAGGACGAAAGCGCGTCTGACAGTGAGGCCGAAGAGGCTGCAATCAAGAAGCAGCTGCTCCAAGAGGGTGACGATCAAGACTTTGACAGCGATGCTTTGAGAGCATATCAGCTTGACAGGTTACGATACTACTATGCTGTCATGACTTGCTCAAGTAAAAGCGTTGCACAAGCCATCTACGAGGCAACCGACGGAACTGAGTATCAATCTTCTTCCAACTTCATCGACCTACGATTTGTCCCAGACGACGTCACCTTCGACGACGAACCCAGAGACCAGTGCGACAAGGTCCCCGAATCGTACAAGCCCATTGAGTTTGTCACCAATGCGTTGCAAAGCTCAAAGGTGAAACTCACTTGGGACACGCGTCCCGAGGACATGAACCGCAAGGAATCCATCAAAAGAGCGTTCAAAGGAAGCCGAGCGGAGATTGATGAGCAAGATTTGAAAGCTTATCTCGCCGGAGACAGCGACAGCGAGGAGGACGAAGATGAAGCGGACGGCATCACCGAGCCCGCTGATGGTGAGCCCAAGCTGACCAAAAAGGAGCTCGCTCGACAAAAGATGCGCGAGGCTCTGGGGCTCGCACCCGAGCCGGAGTCCAAAAAGTCCAACGACGGCCCCGTTGGCGAAATGGAGGTTACCTTTACACCAGCTCTATCAGGCGAGAAGTCCAAAAAGGACGAGAGAGAAGAAACAACGATTGAGAAGTACGCCCGCAAAGAGCGAGAGAGGAAAGAGAAGAAGCGACAAGCTGCCAAGGCCAAGCGCGAAGCTCTTGATGAGGATGATGAGGACGACGATGATGGTGGCATCCAAATTGCTCAAGGCGATGACGAGGATGACGGTGAAGATCTTGGCTTCAACGACCCCTTCTTCACCACTGACGATCCCGCCCCTCCGTCCAAGGCCTCTATCCGCAAGGAAGAGCGCTTGAAGAAGCGCAAGGCTCGTGAAGCTGCTGAGGCCCGCGACGCCGAAGAAAGAGCCCACCTCACCAAGGTCATGGCCGAAGACGCACAGGAAAACCAAGTGGATCATCTCGATCACTTCGATATGAATGAGATTCTGCGCGCGGAGAAGCAAAAGGGCAAGAAGAAGAAGTATCAGAAGAAGACCAAGGCTGAAGTGGGCCTGCAGGAAGACTTCAAGATGGACGTCAAGGACGATCGTTTCAAGGCTGTGTTTGATAGCCACGAGTTTGCTATTGATCCTTCCAATCCGAAGTTCAAGGCGACTGAGGGAATGAAGAAGTTGTTGGAGGAGGGCAGGAAGAAGAGAAAGATGGCTGTCGGTGGAGATGAGGAGGATAGATCAAGTGGGAAGAAGAATAAAAAGGGACGGCGGTAAAGCGCTATGCTATTCGATTACATGTATATGAGTAATAGAGCAGGGGGGAGTTGGCGTCTGTTTCAAGATGGCGTCTTAATTAATTTTGCATTAAATCATATTGTATAGCTATGTGTATATGGAGTATAGGCCGGCGAGATAAAACGTTATCTAGTCCATAGTTTTCCGCGACATGTTAAATATATACTGTGATGCAAACCGTAAACTCTCCCAATACCAATCTTCCTCACACAAGCTTAATACAAAAGCCCAATTTGGATTACACCCAGACAAAACAACACACCCTCTCATATGAAGTCGCTTCTCTATAACTTCTATGGGTATCCGTGTACTTTGACCTGTCAATCTATCGCAATCTACTATCGAGCTGCATCGAGCTGAGCCAGTTGAGTCGAGTCGAGTCGAGTCGATTCAGGGCGCATCAAGAGGCTTTTGACCACTCCAAAAGTGCATCTTGCCGTACGCATGGACTTTGGGATCTCGCATAGCTTGGCGACACTGCATAAAGAAGACTTCCATTTCGTTCTTCTCCCATCCGAGCATGGGGAAATGGATGGCACCGACGGCGGGGAAGAATTCTTCGCAGGCGGTGCGATAGTACATACCAACCAGACGCATAACCCTATAAGAGAGCAAAATGGGCGTTTTTTTAAAAACAAAGCTTATGAATAGATTATACCAGTTGTAGGGGGTTAAAAAATGGTGCAACTCACTTGTCTTTAGGCCATGTGCCGTATGGCAGCTTGATATAATTGTGCTGGATATTAACGAAGCCTGCCTCTTCCAAGTACTGCCCCCCAAAAACAGCCGCATGGGCATTCGTGCCAAACTTTGCGAAACCCTCGAGCAAAATCTCGGTAAATCGCTTAAGTGGCCAGTCATCCGGGACTGTGTCGTCGTCAGAATGAACATCTCCGTCTACGTCTTGTAGCTCGATCCAACCCCCGGGCTTCATATGGCTAAGATAGTCGATATCAGTCACAGCAACATCTCCATCTTTTGGACTCAAACTACAGTCGAAAGATGACCAATGCTTACTCGTATGCTTGCTTGAGAAGATCAACTGGTGATTTCATAACGGGTATCATGTTACGCAGGTGGACAAAATCCCAGTTATCGCCGTTGAGCCATTCGGCCTCGACGTCGTCGATGATAAATGTGACGTTTTGAGGAACCCAAGAGGGCTGAATGGGACTCAGATCGATTCCTAAAACTTCGGCGCTTGGAAACCTATCGCCCACTGCCATCTCGTGTCACTATTTGTTCCAACTCTTGAGGCCGTTCCTCAGACCCGCAGCGATGTAGCCAGGAGCAGACAACGACGTATATTCCAGTTGAACTTACTTTCAATGGCCCATAAGCCCGTACCAGTGCCCAAGTCGATAATCTTCTGAGGGTGGTTTCCAATGGGAGCATAGTATAGCTTGCCGTCTGTCGCCTCCATCATCATAGTATGCAGCATATCCTCCCGATTCTGCTCGGTATCGTCATTAGGGATTGGATACCTTCCATGCCGATAGCGATGGTACCGTCGGCCATTAACAAAACTATGCTGAAGGATGCTGGAATTCAGCGAGGTAGAATCTGAAAAGTTGCTGAGGGACTCGGCGTCGAATTCACTGGGCGAGAACTCGCCGTCCTCGTCGCTGCCACCAGGCTCGATGACGGCATCTCCGTGTAAGAGGCCCAGATCCTCAGCCGTAAGTTCCTCACCCAGGTGCCTCTGATTGTCTAACAGGCCCTTTGTCAATCACTTGCCAACCGCAGTACGAATACGATAAGAGGCATCCACGCAAGGGTTTCACAACGTCAATTAAAATGGACGCATAGATGCCGCGGCTAAACCACAACAGAGGCTCACCTGAGAGTCCCGCAGGACTTGATTTGTTGACGGGGCTTGACCTGGGAGCAGCCCCGGCCACGGAGTCGCTTCGGCTGGATCTTTTGCTCCCTGTAGGACTCCCCATGGCCGTTGCAGTAAGTGTGGCGTAGAATCGTCTAATGTGCGCACGCAGCGCCAGGAGAAGAGGAGACAGCGAGGGATCCAGAGCAACGCCAATCACGCGATCTGCGAGCACCAGGCAGCGGCGTCTGGGGGTTTGACAGCGGCGATCGCGAAATTGGCCGTAGGAAAGCACAGGCCCTCGGATCGATGTTGGCCAGATCGCAGTGCTAATAGAGCTCTTCGCGGCCCCCAGATATATGCCGCTGGGTCGAGAAACCAAGAAGCCGAAGCTGATCACGGGCCACTGCAACGAAAACGAAGCTGCTGCTGGAGCTCGAGAGCCGAAAGAGGGAGCAATGTATGAAGGAAAGAAGTGAGAAGGAAGGCGAAGGGCCTGATCCTTCACGAGCTGAGACCAGGGCTACAGGCTTTGCCCAGGGCTTTGCATCTTCTTATTGGGCTTTGGCTGGCCAACCCTGCATGTCCCATGCATATTGCTTGCATATGAGGTAGTATAGCGGGCGCCAGCTCAATGCTACTCTGCTGCGTGCATTACACAAAGTGCGGAGACGCATCAGATTACAATGGCCTGCGACGGCTGCGGATGAGGATGCCAGATTGCATTTGGGCCGATCGGACTTGGTGAGCGAGAATAAATCATACTCGAGGTTGCATTTCCAAAACTGGCGCATCCAAGAGCATCTGCCACGGCTCTTAGCGTCCCAAAGGACTCAGCCTTGTGTTGGTATCTCGCTTACTGTACTCGATATATATGACTCGATATATATGCTGCTAGCGGTATCAGCAAACAAACGTGGATATAAAAAAGAAGGCGTTCTCTTTTGCACGTTGAAATGAATGCCCCACGGCCATGGACTTCATCGGGCACTTAAATATGCTGTGTAGTGATACATATACTACATGGTATACAAAGTTGTGGTGCAATAGAGAGGGCTCAGACAATCCGCTGCGCCAAATGTGTAGCAGAGCGCAACAAATGTAGCAACATAAAACAGGCAACACTAATTGATTTTTCATGGGAAATCAGATTCAAGAATTAACTACATGTATTCTATTAAACTACACGAGCAGACTCTGTGCTTACTCTCATGTACTCCGAGTTTCAATATGGTGCCAAGCTACCCTAAACCGCATCCTAGCAGCAATGTTTTGGACATCTGGTTTAAGAGAGAGACATGTATTAATCCCAGCAAAAAACTATTGATAAATACTTGGACGGTAAACTTGATTTTACCTTTGTTGTATTAGATTTAGATTAACCAGCAACGATAAATGCATCCTTCTTGTCTGTTTTCATCAATTGAGAATTAATCAGCACTCGAGCACTGCGATATATAATGAGGAGCAGCATTTGTCACTACAATATGTCTGACGAGAACATTGTTGTAACGCTGTTCAACCTTGGCCAATTGAAATGATTCCTCTACTACATGGCTTATTTATTAGAATCGTAAATACACGCTATCAGTCATCGTTCACTGGGTAAAGGCCTTTTCAAAAAAGGGTTTTCGGTTTGTAATACAAAAAAGATAAGAATTATCTCTCGATAGATCTACTCTTCTGGAATTTAGAAAGGCTTTCTCTTCCTTCGCTTCTTCCTTACCTCTCTCCTCGTTTCCCCTTCCCCTTATTTTCTTGTCGTTATATCAGGCAGCTCTGCATTGGAATGCTGGCCACCACTCCACCCCACAACCAGCTCAACTGGTCATGAACAACATCAATCAATCGTTATGAATGGCGTTTGGCTTTGACAGTGGAAAAGCTTTTGATTTAGACTCGACTTCTTTTCCAAACCCTTACCTGACCCATTTCGTTCTTGTTAGCATTGAATGCACACGACCATTTCTACGTCAGATCTGTCGCAAAGGCCACGCTGTGAACAGTGAGTTATGGTGAACGTTGGGCCAAGGAATTCGAACGACGGCTTATACTCCACTGTAGAGTACCGACTCCCGCACACCAACATGTTTTTGCCTTAGGTCATCTTAGCGAATTAGCCGAGACAATCCACACTTTGTGTAGCCTTGGCCGTACCGGCTTGTTGGACGACCTTGACCTGAATAAAGCGTTCCGTGTCTGAGATTGCAGTTTTTTTTTTTTTTTTTTTTGAGATATTCCTATGACAAGTTGATAGACAACATTCGTAATTTTAGTAGTTTTCTTTGCTTTTTCTTCCAGCAGCGCCACATTGTGAAGCATGGCATAAAAGTGTTTATGCCAAATGCTAGTATGGGGCAGTATACCCAAATGCAAAAAAAATGTTGCATATGCGCCTCTCCTATACAATGGAAAGCATCCATTGTAGGATAAAACCAATATCTATTAGTGAATAAACGGTAACTGAAAGACACACCTACTGTTGATCCCCTCTTCCCGCCCATATTTTGATGGTGTATTACTCTGTACATACCCAAGGTACGTAAAGTGTTTACTAAGGCACCCAAATGATTTCGGTAAAGGGGCAGTCAGAGCTCCTCAAGTTAGTTGTATAGCAGCGAGATTCAGACACAATTGTTAGGCGTTTGTGATAACTATGCGTTGGCAATGATGCAATTAATGAGCTTTCGGTGAGGCCTCGCGCTAATTTAGTATTTCTGGGTCATTTCATGTTGTCACACAAGACATTTTACAAGTCTACTAGTACGAGTCCGAAGTAGTTCTATGCTGAACTTCCTCCCTTACATCCTCTCCCGTGTTATATAGTAACGAAATCCAATCAGTGAGCTTTCAAGAGCAGCTAATGCTGAGACGGATGCCATCTGAATCATATGGGGTGATGTCTGCATTCAAGTTGATAAATGATGGATGTGCTCCAAAAGCCAGCATGGTGGCGTTATTGGTCTCCCTTTAAAGAGCATACATGCACGGCAGCTATACCAGCTTGCACGGACATAGAGCGCACTTTGCTTTTGTCTGTAGCGCAAATGTACGCATTCCCTTTAGGAAAACCTACAAGCACGATTCCCGATACGATTGAGCATCTGTGCGCCGCGGCGTTGGTGCAAGCAAGGTGGGTAATGTTAGGCCTCCCTCAAGCCGTTAGCTAATCTTTATAGAGCTGATATGAGAAGATCCGGAATCATTGAGGGTTAGTAGCACCGGCTAACCACTGTTTCTGCCATTTTGCTGTTACCGGGGGCGCTATCCGCGTGCATACGGCTGAGATGCCTGCCGTCGCCCCCAATATGATCTATCGCGAAATGGCTGTCATTGCCACCGAGAAGCGTGCGTCCAAGCGTGCCGCCACCACTATAACTGACTCTGAGGTTATGTGGATGAAGGTCTTGGTTGGTATGTCATGAAGCCCATTCATCGCACCAACTTGCCCTCGTTGTTGGCAGAAGCGTTTGGTTGCACGGCTAAACGGAGCTGTGAATAGGGGTACGATTACCCGATATATTATGTTCATTTCATTATACAGTCGCCGCTGTGCAATCTATGAAGCAGAGGCTTAGCTACGGAGAGTATCATTAGAGCCTAGAGTTTGTTATTAAGCGGCGCCGCTGTAGAGAACTGCCGAGAATCTCTGAAGCCACTGCGATCCTAACGGAAAATTATATCTATATCCATCGTAAATCAAAGCCGAACTAGACTATTCCCCGCCAAGTTTTCCATGGCTTGTATCCGCAAAGTTCATGCTTCATGCCAACTAATATCCTTTGACAAGGGGCTTTCACGGCATTCATCGTTGCCGATGAGCATGGATCATGGCCTCGGCTCAGGTACCGCCTGAATGAGATGAATGGAGACAGGAACGCCTCCACACCAGTTCCCCACCTTCACAGCCAGCTTTCAGCAGCTTTGGTCGGCCGACCCACCATGCCAATCGCCGCCGTCATGCTCAAATCACGGGGCATTAGGCGTGCGGGCGACACTCTAGTTGGATTGAGATCGGTCACAGCAAACATGACGAGCTCATTTGGAAAGTAATGAGAAAAGTGACAGACCCTGGGGGAGGAGCAAATGATTGGGCATCCACCTCTCATTGAGCATCACAGGTGACTGCAGGGCGCGACGGGGTCACATCAAAAGCAGGGAGATGAGCACCAGGTAGACAGGAGCACAAAGTAAACAAGAGGCGCAGTGTTCGCCGTGTTCAGTTAAAACACTTGCATGAATCCAAAGGGAGAGGAAAGCCGACTTAGATGTGAGTGCTACAGTCTATCAGCCACCCATTATGTATTTGCCAACAAGCAAACAGCCTGGCAACCAAAAGAAGAGCAGGCTGCTAGTAGTATATACCCTTCACTGTAGTTGCTATGAGAAACGAGAGCAAACGCCTAGCTTCATCCGCTAAACGCCGCCGCGATCAGGGGGCACCAGACGCATTTCGTAGCTGTATGCCAGGATGAGAGCGGATGCAAGCAGGCTAATACGAGTGAGGCTGAAGACGCCCTGTCGAGCATCCCGGACAGGATCCCAGAAAAGTGATCGATCTCATTTAGTATTCTCATCACCCATTACCTCTGATCAATAACTGCGATCAACCTTATCGCCTGCTGGTTGCATGCTATGCAGCCAGACTAACGCTTCGCCCAGAGGACGCCATGATACCATGATAAACCAGCATCACCACTTATGCGGTATAGCTTCAGCGCGCTCAACCTGAGCTGGACAGCCGACAAGGTTTCTTAGCGGACACTCGGCCCGCACTGTCGCACCGCGGCCATCGCATTTGCTTGGCTGCTCAGAGCTTTTCACACCTGCGCTAAGATGGAGATCCTTGCTAGTGGCGCTCTATCGGACCAGGCACAGCAGCGTGTTAGTCTAGGCATTTTGCGTTCAGCTTTAACCAGGCCTGGGATCTGAGTTCCGCTGGTTCCTTGCTTGGCCTCAGCTCTCATCTACGTGATTGGAGCACGCTAAGAGTGGTTATCCAAGCCAGTCGTGACGATCAAATCTTAAATTGCCAACTAGAAGAGCGAAGTTGCAAATTCGAGTGCCGTCTACGTAGTTCTGAACTGAACTGGCACGATAAGTTATCTGTACCTTGTAAACGTCCATTGACAAGCGAGGGCGTGGCAGCGTGACGCAGAGGGGGGGCCACCCTTGTATGTCTCACAGTTCCCACAACTGGTGGCTGATCGATATCTTGGACACGTTGAGACTCGACCAGCAGAATCAACCAATAAAGGACGATGACAATCACAGCATGACTTTGACCGAAAAGAAGAAAAAAAGTGACCGATAGCATAGTATTCCTAATTGCCGTAGTTGGCAATGCTGTTTCTTCACAGACACGCATTGTACCTCGTCTAAGGGCCGGCAAAAAACACAGCAACAGTCTTAAACGCAGGGAGCAACTCTGCAACTGTGCGATCTCCGAGACCTCCCTCGAATAGTGGTGCTGCTTCAGACCTTGGGTTGGGGCCCTATGCACGACCCTTGCAAAGGGAGCCCGCTTTAACTCGGTAACCCATGGAGAAAGAAAAAAAGAGGCGTTCACAACGGCAGTTGACCTTTTTTTTCCCTAAACTTCTTGCATGTGTCCTGGGGGAGACGGATCCTAGCCAAACTTGGCTCCTTTTTTTTTTTCCCTAGCAACTTCTTAGCCGCTATACCCCGTTCTCATCATGATCGACATGAAAAAGCAAAATACAAACGGGTGTTTGCTAGCCGCCACTTAGTTCGAGAAGGTCTTGTTCCCACCCACACGTGTGTCGGAGCTTTTTTCCTTTCTTCCTGTTGCCCAGGAACACAAGGAGAGACAGGCACAGGGAAGCTTTGTATCTCGATACAACCCTTTTCTTTCTTTTTCCTTTCCCTATTTATGACTTACTCCTCCACCTGCCACGAGGTTTTCATGTTGCCCCCTTCCATTGGCAGCCCTCGTCAGTTGTCGAGTACATAAATTCCCGTTGGCTTCCCTTGTCACACGCCTGTTGTGTTGGACAGCCGTTCGCTCCTTTTCTCCTTAGCATCTATTATTCTTTTTCAGGACGGTTTCCCTTCCTATTATCTCAGTATTCACCAATCTTTTCTTGTCTCATTCCTTCGGTTTATGTTTCTCCTCTTGTTGATATAACGATCAAGGCTTCAAAGCAATGGGTTCAGAGTTTGGTATCACGAAAGATACCAAGCCCGAGCTTCGGCTCGGTGCTGTGGGCATCTTCTGGATAGTCTTCGCCATCACTTGGACTGTCGTCCTCTTTGGCGGCATGGCCTTCCTCTGGATTCGACGCGAGATGCCCATTCTGAGGATCAGAGGCTTGCCGCTATCCTTCGCAGCGATAAGTCTGATGCATGCATACTGGCTTGCCGTTCAGCTTGGCTACTGGTATGGCGCGTTGATGCCTGAAGTCGCTGAGTTTTGGATCATGGGCATCTGGTTCCCCTTTGGAATTGCTCTGTTCCACGCCGCCAACAGCAGATTCCTCTATGTTGCCGACGCCCAGAAGAAGTTCATTCAAAAGACTCAAACTCCAGCTCTGCCTGTGGCCCGCGGAAATCTTCTGGGCCGATGGAAACAGTTGGATTACAGCCGCCGAACACTTATCCTGGTTTTTACCGGCATGGCCCTTCATGTAGGCGAATTACTTCAAGTCTAAACACCATTAGCTAACTGAACATATAGGCCATTATCACAATCTTCATGTTTCTCATCTCCCGCAAGTTTCACGACTCCTTCGGTATCGCTGGCACTGAAGTCCACGGCAACGCCATGGAGCAAAAGGCGGCTCAGGGCCGTGGCTGGGAGTGGTGGCCCTCTATCTTTTGGCAAATGTTCTGGGCCTGGGTTGTTGCTCCTTATATCCTCTTCCGTGCGCGTAAACTCCGCGACACTCAAGGATGGAGATTCCAAACAATTGCCTGCTGTATCTCCAAGTATGTTATCCCGATGAGCGTTTGCTAGGTTACTTACTAACATCCTGAACAGTCTTCACGCTGCTCCCATGTGGCTGATTGCCTTGTACGTTCCTGCAATGGAGCCCGTCAACAACTACTTCATTCCTCCGCAGTGGTAAGTTGGAAGCCTTAGAACCCAAATGTTGGCAATTATCTGACTTGAGGCCTTAGGATCGCCGTCTCCATTATGCTGCTCGAAATCTTCACCGTCTTTGTACCCATCATCGAAGTTTTCAAGCAACAAGGTCTGACTCAAGAAACTCTAAACTCCATCGCTCGCTGGGAGTCACGAAAGAAGGGATTCAGCGGCGCCGATAAATCCATCAACTCAGACTCGACAAGGTCCTCATGGCGAATGGGAGCAGCCTCTGTTCACACCAACCACAGCTCTAGCGGAAGCATCTTAACCATGGAGGCCCTTGAACATACACTGTCCAAGAACCCCGAGCCACTGCAGCAATTCTCGGCCCTTCGAGACTTTTCAGGAGAGAACATTGCTTTCCTGACAAGTGTCAAGGAATGGAAGGCCACCTACTTCCCCGCCGGCAAATCATCAGAAAAGGACGAGGGTTTATCTGTCAAAGAACTGCCCCGCGAGTGTTTCGAAAGCGCGCTCAAGATCTACGTCGAGTTTATCAGTGCGACCCATGCCGAGTTTCAGATCAACCTCTCCTCCACAGACTTCAAGAGCCTCCAAGTCGTGTTTGAACACGCTGCACGTGTCATCTGCGGCAGCGAACGCAGCGCCAGCACCGATCCTTGCACTCCCTTCGATGACACTCCTCATCGTGTTGACTCTGAGAGCACCCTCAATATTGTTCGCTACTGGGGCGAAGTCCCTCCCGAGTTCAATGAGAATGTGTTTGACGACGCCGAATTAAGCATCAAGTACCTGGTTTTGACAAACACATGGCCCAAATTCATTAAGGAGAGGAGATCTTTTGATATGGCTAGCACTATCGAGGCCGGCAGCAACTAAACACGCAAGTACACGCACTGACAAAAAGGTCAATATTCGTCTAGGACTACATATCGCATCTTCTAAAGCGAAAATAATTATCTTATTGTGGGACAAGTACATGGACTAGGAAATGGTTATTCTTTTACTCTTCCATTCTATCATTCTTCGTTTTACTACGCAAGAATACTATTTTATTATATTATTTTTTTTATCAGGGGCGTTGCGAATGTGAATTTACTATTATGTGGGTATGACTTGGAGGGCCGGTTTGAGCGTTTGAGATAAAGCTATGAATACTTCTAGCACAATGATATCCGTTAGCTTAATTGAGAAGAAAAAAAAAAGAAATTAAATATCACTTTCCTAATCGCTGTTAATTATTATGATGACGACTCTAGCTGATTGCTCTGTCCTAGCATAGCTGGAAGTCTCGGAATCGCTCTTTCAAGGGTACCTTGTTACTTCCCAGGGCACAAGCAACTCACTATTTCGCTTCCCATGTGAAGTGGAGAAGGGATCCGCATTACGAAACACCCTCAATTGGCCGTCGCGATTAGATTGGGCTGAAGTCTCCTTTTGAGGAAGGAGATTGACCAATTTGTGCCTCGTGCTGATGCGGTTTTGTGAATATCGATTCGCCGATCGATGGACGATTTCGATATGTGATGAGTGGCATCGTCGCCACGATCGCAGAAATAGGGGTTGATCGCCGATTTGCAGAGGCGGCGAATCGACATTTGTTTTGCTGTATATTAGGGTTGTTTCGGACAATATAAAGCGCATGCTTCAAATTAAAAGATTGTTGCTAAACGGCTGGAGGATATCCCTGACCAAAATTAGAGACTTCTAACGAGTATACATGTATGAACGAATCAAGATGTTAGGACTATGGCGCTAAGAGTGGTGCTCTTCTGGTTGAGTTGGTAAAGGCCTTCTCTAATAAGAATCATATTTATAACCTGCATATATAAATTACATTGTTATTAGTTCAATGTAAGTCGCAACGGCCGGTGTAATTAAGGGCTGTACTCGATTCTAGGCCCAGTACCAGATGCACCTGTCTTTATATGAAAAGTGTCAATTCAACAAATATGTATAAAGAAGTATGAGAAGATTCTCATGAGAATCGTAGCCTACGGGCTTTCAATGAATTATATCCGGGTATCTATATCACAACCCCCTGCTATCTCTCTCATCCTGCCATATCTCACATCTTATGCAACGCCACTAAACGTATCACGTCTCAGTCATGGCACCGCCGTAAAGTTCGGATTATACGTCGTCATAAAATCCGGCCAGAGCGCATCCTCAAACTCATACTCCTGCCAGAACACAGCATCTGAGTCCTGAAGCAACTCGCCAGCGGGCTGCTGCATTTCAGACATTGGCGGCTGCTGTTCTAGAGGTATTCGCGACAGATACCACTGTCGAATCCACCGAAGCTTGAAACTCAGTCTGCAAAACTGGGCATCGCCTCCGTCTAACAGGCGCCGCCTGCGACCAGCTTCTTTGGCCCAGGTATCTGCTTCTTCAAACCTCTCGCTTAGACGCTTCGTTACGTCCGCAAAGTCGAGCTTCCTCCGGGCCATGAGGGGTTGCCAGTCTATAGATGGATCCAAGAGGAGCAGGCGAGAGCTAGTAACGATGGCAAAGGCTAGTAATCCTGTAACTGAGGCAGGTAGGCCAGGTAACTCGTTGGGGTGAATAGACAAAATGGCATCGAAGAAATCGACAGCGGCGAGTAGGCATTTCCAAATGGTATCAAAACGTTGCAGCGGCTCTGGATGTAAAGAGCCCATTTCAACGGTAATGGGGGACTGCGCGGGGATGGCCGGCTCGGCAAGGCGCATCAGAGTAACATGATAATACGCCTTGAATATGTCTTTGGTAATGGCTAGTTAGTGGCGGACATCGAAAAATGGCTTCAGATATATAAATAGAACTTACGTTTGTTCTTAACACTTTCAGGCTGCATGCAGGTGAATTCGTAAAGCTCTCGGCGAACATTGTTAATAACCATATCCATGGGTGATAAATAGGCACTGGATCCAGTGTCAACCACGTCAAAACCAGGCAGCATGCTGTAAGCACGATCAGCGACGCGCTGCATCCTGACCAGTGCTACTAGAAACATATCTGAGTCTAGAGAAGACTCAGCTATCGACTCGCAACACTGTGAAAGATAGTTGTTCCAAGGAAAGGTAGTTCCTCGTTTGAACAAGGCAGAGATGCTGTAACTCGTCAGTACAAATACCAGCTAGCAAATGAAAGTAGAAATCCATAGAACTTGACAAAAAGAAGGGTTCTTACAGCGACGTAGCATGATAAAGTCCCAGAACAGCCCGTTTCTCATCTTCAGTATGGCACCTAACTTTTGGCGCATTTTTGTTGAGTGTCGCCCAGGCTTCTCCTAATAGAGATTTGGGGTGTAATCTGGTAGTTTCCGGTGACTTGTCCAGCTTCAGGTCCATAGCCAATGCAGTGGCCAAATGCATGAAGTTTGTCGCCTCTGTTCTCATGTAGAAGTGGAAATCGGCCCTATCGTTATGATATTCTCAGCATGGCCAACCTAGCATTTGGCGACAGGCTAAGTTTCTAGATTCTTACCAAGCTAGATGAATAAGGATAGCTTGCAGAAGTGCCAAGTTCTTCTCTTGCTTCACAACCATCCTATCGGCAACGTACTGACGGAACCAATTCTCAACACCCTGCTGAGTTGCCGACGATTGGGGAGCCACGGCAGCCATAATCGTCCAGAAGAGACATCGCGATGTGGCATATAAATTACGCGGATCCATATCTTCCGGAATGACGACGAAAGGATAGTTGGGCATGAACTCACGCCGGTAGATGTTAAAGTATGAATGAGCTTCTTCTAGACTGAAGCTAAAGCCCGGGATCAATTGAAAAGTTGTTGAAGAGTCAGAGGGGATAAAGAGTGGGAAGTGAGGAACTTTGGAGGCAGCTTGGGTTGACCGTGATTTCTGCACTGCATCTTGCAGTGGCTGTGGTAGAGGTATTTTTGACGCATCGTCCACTACGATTGTATCGTGACTCTCAGGAGTTAAAGGAGGTGAATTTTGCAGTTTCTGAGTAGACGCAATCATAGACACCAAGCTGTCAATCTTCCTCTCCAGCTGAGCCACACGTCTGTAGACGATAAGTAAGCAGAAGAAGGAGAAGACCAATGGTTCAAATGGGCAATATAATGATGACATACGTCGATTTCCCCCTCTTCTTTCGCTGCACCGGCACCGGCACATGGCAGGGAATCTTCATGCGGCCGCATCTAGATCACCAGCGCAGGCCAAGTCAGCATCAGTCCATCCATACACATTCGTTTCTCACACAACCACATACCGGATACAGCTGGTATCCTGCAAGTGGCCCGCGCCGGATGCCGGCCATCGACATTTCATCTTTAGCCGGGCACAGTTTGCACAGGCCCGGGTTTTCGGTGGCTCCGCAGCTGCCGGACGGCTCCCGGAGCCGATTTCAGAGGACCGAGTCGCGATGCCGGTTCCATTGACCTGAGCTGCTGAATCACCATCCATAACTTTACAAAGATTTGTAAAAAATTTGATGTCGTGATCGATTCACTAAAAGACCAATTGAATTAATGTAGAGAAAAAAAAAAAAAAATCACAGCAACCCTGTCCACCCTTTCAGTAGCCACGCTCAAGAAGGAGGAAGTTTACGGTAGTTCGGGTGTCATTATAGTGTCCGTAGTCCGAAATCAGCAGCGCGCAAAATCACGTGTTTACGGCATTTACGGCATACGGGAGTTATCTTAAGGACCGGCCCGTAAACTTCAGCTTCTTGCCTTATTTGGACTATGATGCTCTTCTAGTGGCTTCTCTTCTCAAAGGCCTTTTAAACGGCATAGTAACTCGTCTCATTACACAACTGTCCTCTAATACGCCCATAATTTTCTCTACCGACTTCTCAAATGAGAAAGCTCCAACCCTATACCACCACTATCAGCTGCTTCACGTCGCGTACTTGAGCCTCATGTCTCAGTGGATCGTGATGCATTGTCTTCTAAGACAGTCTCAGTCCACAGCGACATTTTTGGAGCAGCATCGACGGATTAGCCAATTCTGCTACACTCCAACTCAACTGCCGCATCACGCTACTCAACGCAAACCTTGATAAGTCTTGTGATGATGCAAAAATGCGCCCATTGTACAGGTGCTCTAGCTCAACAACCTTGACAAGCTGGCATACTATGACCATCTTTGTCTCAGCCTCATCGCCAAGCTCCAACCTGCTTCCCCGCCTGGGCTTATCTAAACTGTCTGTTTGGCTTATGCCATGCTACTCGGCACTTCGCCTTGATCTCGATGGGGCATGGTCTTCCAGGTTTAGTAACAACGGGCGGCGAACCCATGCAACCTGAGCACATGTAGGCGTGCCTGTATCATCTGCAACCTCTCTAAATGCTCGTCGCTATACACCACTGCTTGACTCGCTCAAAATCTCCTTGTGTCCGATATTGGCCCCCAAACCTCCTCCAGTGCCGCCAGCACGTACACATAGTGGAAATAGCCTACTGCTATTTTCATGGTGGGCACATTCTGGGCTCAACCCAAGTCGGCGCTAAGGCGCGGAGAAACGTGCTCTACCACGGCCCTTGCTCGCTTCTCTCGTATAGTGGGCTCTTCAGTTATAACTGCTATTAGACAAGGGCCGAATTAACCCATCTCTTTTTTTTTTACCTCTGCCGATAAAATGGCATGATCCAAGCCTTACCAGGGATAGTCATCGTCAGGTGAGTATCCCATTCTTCCCTAGCATCTTGCAGGCATCCCTTGTCCACCAGAGCTAGTACACACGATACCACGCGGCGTGACCCTGTGAGAGAAAGCTTTCAGCTATCAATTGAATGATCGACAAGGTGAAAAATGATAGCTAGAGTCACTTTCTACACGATGTTGATTCAGACTTGTCTCTTAACATGCCGGCGGATCCGACACAACAAGCCCGACATAACAATGGATGCTAAAATATCACAGGATTTGAATAGAAAAATAAAAATCAATGTTATTAGTACTAGTATGCAGCTCAAGTTGCATGAGATCTCCGAACATCGCCCCAAGGATCTACAACGCTTGTTAAATTGCCTAGCCACAATCCTTGTAAGCGTGGACCCCCACAAGCGGTGGGTAGCTGAGAATGCCATTGTTGTCAAATGACAGAGCAACAAGCTCACGTTTTTAGACATTCCTGCGCTATTTTATCCATTTCACAGGAACTAATCACATCGCAAAGCCTTGTTTCCCCTCTCTAGCATGATCGCCACGGCTGAGATTCCAAGTGGGTTTGCGGTAAGAATGGAGTTTTCGGGAGGCTTAGTCCTGGCCCATGAGAGTACATAGTATGCGATTCACGAACCGTGGCCAAACAAGGATTCTCTCTTGTAACTAAAGTTAAGCGCCCGTAAAGCTAAGCAAAATGAATAACGTCACGGGTAAGACATTTACAATACTAGGGTCAACTGAGGGCTACCTAGCTGTTCCTACTCCTCCTCCTCTCTTTTTCCGATCAGTCATATTTCAAGCTTGACACTAGTAATTGAGATAACAGTATTGTATTCTATGCCTTAGCTTTTTTTAATTGCAGCTGAACAGTACTGTAATGCTCGATACATTGAGACTCTACCTGAGCCTAGAGTTGTAATCACCCGCTGGACTTGAAATCATGAAGTGTGCTATACGATTACCACAAACAGAAATGCAATGTTAAAGCCAAAAACTCATGAACCCAAGTCCAATATCATCATTCAGGGCTCTCCCCACCATACCCAGTCCATCAAAGAGCAAATAGCCGCCGCCGCCATTCGGGTCTCCTCTTCCATCCACGCCTGCTCGTCATCCGATAGCTCGCACAAGTGTCACCACCTCAATTCCGAATCCAGCTTCTTATCGGACAACAATGCTCTCATCACAGCTGAAAAGAGCAAACAAAACAGAGACATGCAGCCTTAGCATGGCATGGTATCCCCTGCTCGCAGGAGAGGGGAAGCAGCTCTTCTGCCTCACACATCTCCATAGCAGGGCTTAGCAATTGTGTTATTCAGACCGCAACTCTGACATTGGTCTAGCTGCTGGCGTCCTAGAGGCCTCTCCATCATCTGGTAAAAAACGCACGTCGACGATCAGACACCCCTTGAACCTACCTATCAGCCTCCTTCAGAGGATCCGGATCCGGAGCCACCTGTGGGGCTTTACCAGCTACAGATTTTTGTTTCCCCTCTTCCGGATAGATGGGGCGGAACCGAGCCATTGTTTGCGGGGCGGCCCTCGGGAAAAAGAGACTTTATCGCACAGTGTCGATGGTAAGTCTGGTATACTGGGTGACTGGAGTATCGCCTTATACACGATCTTGCATCTTGATACGGCAGGCAGCCCCAAGGTAACGCCAAAAATACAAGGCACCACGTCATAAATGAGCTGAATATATTGTAACCTTCAATTGGAGCAAAACTTTTAAATATACCACAACTAATTTTTGTGTAACATGAACCACATAATCAGTAAAATCCAGCCTAAAATTGATGAACAAAGACCTCCACTACATATAAACGATTGCGCACTCCAATATAGACAAGGAAAGAGAGGGGATAAAAAAAAAACATTGCTTTGCCACTCCCCCAGAACACCAAAAAACCAAGTAATATAAGACACAAGCCAAGTATTGTGCAGTGAATGTAAGAATAAAAATGTCAACAGCGGGGGATATGCCACCATGCTCCTTCAAACTACTGACTGAGACATGCATTGGATCAGCTCTGTCTTCACTCAACTGTCCCAAATGGCGCCAAAAGCGGGCACACCTCGAGTCTCTAGGCCATATACGACCTTTTTAGTGATTTTTTCATTGGCAATGATGATAACAGCTTCGGCGTTAAACTCCTTGACCATGTTATAACCCATGCGAACAAGGTCGGGCCGGCCCTGGGTTCGGGTGTCGTGGATGATCGCGCCAGGGATGGACCCTTTGATAGTGTCGATGACTTTCTTACCAAACGTCTTTTCGGGAGATGGGGTTGACCAGATGAGCTGAGTGGGACAGCTTGGGTGGCCGATATGACCTAGCATGGGGCCAATACCAGATCCCGTGGCAATCACGACAACGCGATTAAACAGCGTGGCAATGCGCATGACTCCGCATGCCGGGAGACCACGTACCCAGATGCTAGTGGGAGGGTTCCGAATGCACGACTTGGTCCAATCGCCAGCGTTGGATACCACAAGAGAATAGCCTGCCGGAATGCCTGCTTCCACGTCTGGCTGTGGGGCTGGGATCGTCGCGAAAGAGTGCCACTCGAAGAGCGGACGGTGGGAGATTCGCGTAAAGCTACCATTCACAGGAACTGTATAGTCAAAATGCAAGCGGACGGCATGCTCTGACAGCGGCTCGGCATTGACCTTGACCTTGCGGAGGAAGAACCAGGAGAAGGCAACGCTAAAGGTGGCCACGCTAAGCATCCAAAGGGCTGGAGTCTTGGCCAAGGCAAGCCCGAAATCCTCATCAGCTGGTGTAGAGTCGTAAACGGAGACAACAGTCTTGGCCCAGAAAAGCGCAAGTGCGGACCATCCGAGAAAGCGGTGCATCTTCTCAAACATGTCGTGATTGGCCTTTCTAAAAGGAGGCCACGCAGCCGCTACAATAAAGCAGCAGAGAGCACAAAGTAGCCACGAGACGACTAGGTTTGCTAGAGAAGCCCTTGATGGAGGTCCGTCTAGCTGGAAGCGAGCAACGGTAGCTTGAATGGTAGATGCGACGAGCCATGCGGTGGCACAGATACCGGCACCAGAGTGGATCCCGCCGAGATGGTAGATCTTTGCGCAACGCCGGCGAATCCAAAGTGGAAACGATTTGGGAACAGAGCAGAACGTAGTGTAGAGAATGTTGATGACGACATCTTGTCGGATAAGGACACCAGTGACAAGGTTAGCAGCTGTGATGGTTGCGAGCCATTCCACTCTAGGGCGGAGAACAAGAACGGCAATGAGCACTCCGATATTGATGAAGCTGACAAGGCTGAAGAGAACTCGATAAACAATGAGAATACGCTTTCTGAGACCCCTCCAAGGTTTAGGCCACTTCTTTTCAGGAACATCGCGAGATAGGTCAATCTCTTCTTCAATCTTGGCTTCGTTTTCTTCAGTGGAAGCGGCAGTAAGAGACGAGGCCGAAGACACAGACCGAAAGCCAAACAAGGGGCTCGATTTGCCACTGTTTGCTTTTGGGAGAGTTGCTGATTGAATTGTTGTGCTGAAAACGGTTGATGATTCCGAAATGGTAGGGGAAGCTGGTCCAGTAGCCAGCATACGGAGAGATTTCTTGTCAATCTTGCCATTGGCGGTTGTAGGGAATTCATCTAGCAAGTGAATATTAGATGGCACAGCATAGTATGGTTGAAGTCTACGAGTGTGCTCTAGAATGGCTCCGGTATCCTGGTTGGATGGGACCACAAAACCGTGAATCTCTCCGTCGATAAGGAGGGCGCATGCACGGGTGACACCTGGCGCAGCAGCCATTGATGAGGAAACGCCATCCAGCTCAACGCGGAAGCCCTAGTTACAGCAGTAAATTAGATTCCGTTCCTCAATACAGCACCATGGCAACAGCCCCAGGAGGAAGATATGCGTATTGATGGAGACTCACTTTGACTTTGACCTGGTCGTCAGCGCGACCCAAGATTTCGATGGAGCCGTCTGGCCGCCACTGGCCCAAGTCCCCGGTACAATACATTTTGGATCTATTATTGTGAGACAAAATAAGTGAGTCAAATGTTGCTGTGCTTCATGGAGGTCTGAGCGAATAGGTCCCGGGCAGAAAGAAAGCTCGAGGATCACTCCCTTAAGAGAACTCACCCGTCATTGGTAAATGGATCTGGAATGTAAGACTCCTTTGTCTTGGCCTCGAGGCCAACGTAGCCGCGAGACACGCCATATCCGCCGGCCCACATGGTCCCAGGTTCACCTACTGGCACGGGATTCCCATTGTCATCGAGGATGTAGACGTTGTTATTGGGGGTAGGGCGACCGATGGACAAGCCATCCCCAACAATGTGCTTCTGCATGGTGTTGACAATGGTCGTCTCCGTGGGGCCGCAGCAGTTCCAGTAAGTTGCGTGTTTAGCCCATAGATCAGCAAGGCTAAGATACAGCGTTAGAATGAAGACTCCGAGTCAGATGTTGCTGGAGGGTGGCTGTTTGAGGGCCGACTTACTCTTGTGATGTGGGCTCGCCAGCTGTGGCGGCGACTTTTATGTTAGGATACTTGGTGGGAGGGTATTTTGACAAGATGGTAGGTGTGCAAATCAAAGTATCGAGCTGAATTGAGGTTTTCCCAGTGTTAGTCCAATTTCTCAAATAAATCTTCATCAGTTCGGTGTGATCCAGTCTCCCTTTAGTACTCACCAGCTCAATAGCGGGCTCCCATTTAGAACCCCGGATGACAAGGGTGCCTCCGTTGCATAGACACGCAAAGATCTCCCAGGCGGCTGTACTCGATTATTAGTAACATGAAAATTGATCCACAGCGGCAATTGGAAGAGAGGTGAAGACGACCCCAGGGAGCAACATACCCATGTCAAAGCTAATGTTGAGTACTTGTCCCACCCGATTGCCCGGTTGAATACCCAAGTTACCGGGAGACATACAAACAAGATTAGCAACATTTTTATGTGTCACATCAACCCCTTTGGGTTTGCCAGTTGTGCCTAATTTTGCAAATGTTAGTTTTCAGCTGCTGCTAGTGAGAGGGAGAAGGAGATAATTTGAAGCTGCGCTCTAGCGAAACTGCATGAGGAGTGCCGTACCAGATGTGTAAATGATGTAACATCCGCTATCTGAAGTGGCTAAGTCCACCCATTTCCCATCATGCGGCATACTGTCAAGCTCTTGCTGCTCAATGATGACTGGAGTGGCGTTAGGGCAGAGATCTCGAATCCGGCGAACAGTAGACGTTAAACAGCAGATAATGTTGCCGCCAGATTGTTCAAAAACGTGCCGGATGGTCGAGTCAGGAACAACACCTCCATCAAGAGGAACATATTGTGCACCACAGGAGAGGATAGCCCAGATGCCCACCACCATCTCAGAGCTCCTTTTAACAACGAGAGGAACCCGATGGTGGGGACGAACACCAAGGCTGCGGAGCTTTGTGGCAAGTGCCTGAGCCCGAATGGCGAGTTGGCGGTATGTGATCTGCTGAGTGGTTGCACCAGACAGATCATGGAGGGCAATATTTTCAGGGAAAGATGTGACATAGTGGTAGAAAGATGAGGTGACTGTTGGGAAGGGGCATGCGATCTTGGGGCCATACTGCATGGCAGCATAGTCTGCGTGAAGACTTGAAGTCTCCATGACTCCGGCTGGATAGACGTAGATAGATCTATGTGTGCGTGGGTGTGTATATGGATGTGTTTGTAGTCTGTAATGACAAGTGCAGAAGGGTGTTCCTCAAGTGATGAAGCAGTGGATGGTGGGCAGTGAGGAGCATTGATGTAAGAGGAAAGTTAAAGAAGAGCACGGCACTGGGCTTGGAGCGTGCTGTTGAGAATCTCTGCTTGTCCAACCCGAGGAAGAGGCCGAGCGCACCACCATTTATATAAGTGAGAGGAAGATCAGTCCTTGTTCCCTTGTTCCCCTCTTCCAACGGCGACGGTCTCGTAGGACCCAGTATGAGGAGGGCCTGGCCCATGGTGGATAACGAGCCATCCATCATAACCCTGAATATAATCTGGACTATAACGAATGAGAAGTATTGAATGCATGGACGAGCGACTTATTTGCACGGTCCTTGCCGTTCTTGGGCGAATATGAAAGTGTGTGAGTGGTCTCGCTAAAAGACCCATCGAGGCGCTGATGCCCGATACAAAGACACCGGCGCTCACACGCGTGGAGGCTGAGACCATCCAGGGTCAAGGGCAGAAACTGCAACATCGAGAGATACAGAAGAAGTGGAGGCAGAGCAGGGACGTACAGGGCTTGAAGGACGTCAAAGACGCAGATGATGCAGTGCGGGATGTCAGGGTGTGTCTATCGTAAGATATATGCTTGTATAAGCGCGAATGGCGATTATACAGATGGCCATGACTAGTGTTGGTCTGCCTTGTCCGCAAACTAATGCAATTGGAAGACGACGACGATGCCCACTGGGACAGTATCCGACTGCGTTTGTTACTGACCGCAGAGGAGCTACTAGAGCTACTCCCGTTCATACTGTATATTTCCCCGTTTCTCCTGATCTTGCTCCCCTCCCATCTCCATCACGAGGTGTAGAAATGTGATTAAGAGGTATTATCCGCTACTTTTTTTTAACTCTTGAAAGGAGGCACTCCAGGGCCAGCAGTTTTCCCCGTCACATTCCCGTAAAAGAAGAGTGCATGCAGAGTAGTAAGCCGCAGCGGTGCAAGGCTAGCTTATATGCTGAAGGGGGGGGAGAGATGACATACTGAGGGATAGAGGGATGAACAGAGGGATGTGAACCACTCCAAGCTGATGCCCGTTCACAATGCCACTAGACCTTGGCCATGCCAGCTGTGGAGAAGGACTGAGCCCCGGATAAAACGAGTGAGAGACGGGTCAGCGAATGGGATGTCGAGAAAATGATAGCGGGAGGAGAGGGACGTGGGCTGAGAGAGAGCGAAGGAGAGACAGCCAGAAACGAAGGAATGCCGCGGCTGGTTACAGCGGACCAAAAGGGAACCGAGCAGTCCTTTGCACAGCCTAATTGGGAGACCGTCAAGCTGGCTGCGAACCCGGCTTGGCTGAAACAACATGGCCATCGAGAGGTGAGCGTGCAGTGTTTCGGCGCTTGGGTAATACAAGCAGCATCGCGAGAGATGTCGTCGGCGGGTGGAACCGCTGGCGCTCGTATAGCGCAGCGGCAGTGGGCGACGATCTGCTGCCATGCAGCCGCTGTCGACAAGACACCTACGATTAGCCTGTTAGGCGCGTCGAGCCAGCCCTTGTGCGCACCCAGCACCTGCGACTGCGTCAACCGAGACACTGGCCTCTCTGCTCTCCCCGTGCCATGCCGTCCCATGCCATTGGGAAGGGGTCCAAGAAACACCCCATACAGGGGATCCTCCAGCGAGTGCCCCGAAAAAGGTACCACCCCACATTCGTACAGAGACGCCCCGGCCACAGCGTGTGCGAGGCGGACTGTGAGGAGAAGTACTTCGGTCGTGCAGAGTGGTGCAGAGGCGGCGGTGATTGGGATGGCAGATCCACTACCCCGGTAACCCATGGCGGCCGATGCGGATGAAAATGGTAGGTGGTGCACGAGGCGGCCACAGCGACGACGATGCCGCTGGTGGTGATGATGGCGAAGGCAGAGCAGAGAGCAACGCGGTAGATGATTTGAGAACATCGTCTTTGATAGGGCTAGAGACGGAGGTGTGAGGGAGCGACAGGGAACTTTTTGTTAGCCTTATTTTTTAATCTTGTTTTTCTATTAATATATAGAAATATATTACGATATTACCCCATTGATGTATTATGCTATTATTATGTTATGCAACGAATATAGGCTCAAATCATTATTCCGCTGAGGAAAGCGCGGCCCAAACAGGCAATAATTGGGCAATTGCTGTTGCATCGTACGGGACCCGTGCGGTGGGAGTAACGGCCCTCCACGACTGCCTGCTGTGCTGTACGCAAGCTACCAGAGGAGCCAAAGGTACCTGAGCCTGAAGCCATTCTTGCCTCGCGATTGCTCTGTTTTACCAGCAAACCTTCTTTTGCACTTGCACTTGCCACTTGTCTCTGACTGATTTTAATTTTCCCACCATTGTCCCATAGGAGGAACGGCTGGACCAAAGCAAGACCCTCCGTGTGCCACCATATTCCGTCCTTCAAGATACTTTACTACAAAGTACCTGCCTAGAGCAAACTGGATCTTTTGCTCAGCATCTCGACTCCTTCTCCCGCAGCTAGATTCGGCATTCGACTGACAACACACACTCGCGCACTCGCACACACAAAATATACTTGCTACACTGATCCTAGCTGCGCTCTCCGTTTGGGGTGCATTGGACACCTCGTCCGTGCCTACAGGGGGAGCTTGAGTATGACGATAACACAGAGGAAATTAACCACCAGGTCCTTGCGTGCTTGGCCGCCCTTGGATGGATGTTACGAGGCAGGCCTCTCCTCGCCAATGTGACATGTTATAGGCATCGCGGCAGGATAATCAGGGTACGGCATGGGCTCGCCAGTCCACGCCAGCGCGGTGGAGGATTGCGCTTACATAGTGCCATCGATCACGATATCCTGGCCGGCAGACTGGCTATGGCGTCACTCAACGCCTCAACTGTCCAACCACCCGCCATCAGTTGGACCTGTCATTCTTGGACTGCTCCCGATTGGCAAAGCGTTGCATGTTGCCTCGTTTGTTATCCCACCGGAATAAAGCAGGCTGAGCGCGGCATGAGGACGAGCAGAGCTCCAGAGCTCGAGCTAGAGCTGCCGGCCTATCAGTGGAGTTCCGCGCGTGATGCACTCGGAATGCTACCGTGCCATTCGTTTCGCTTGGCCCTATATAGGACGTCCCCGCCAACCTCTGTTCTGCAGCCCAATAGCCGTACCCCAATCCAATTCCCTATCATATTCCTTCTAATCGCTCTTTTCCCTCCAACAGCTTCGTCAGCTACATCCCATCCCACACGTGTCATCTTGCAAGGTTCTTGGCTATAGCGGGTTGAATCGGCCATCTCGACACCATGTCCGCATCTACAGCTTCCCCTGGAAAGCTCATACAGACTTCCTCTCTCGTTGAGGGTGTCAGAGTCATTGCTTTCAATCGCCCCCAGAAGCGAAATGCCCTATCTACAGAGCTCTTGACGGAGTTTCTGGCTGAGCTGTCTGCGGCTTCTAAAGATGCGGCAATCAAAGTCATTGTGCTTACCGGCGTCGGAGGCTTCTTTTCAGGTGAGCTGGGGCGTTTACTTAGACGAGACTTTGAGGTTTCCAGGAGTCGTCTTTGTCTTTCCACCTGCTTATTCCCTTTTCACGTGCTCCCAAGACCTGCTGGAGATGAACCCCCAACTGATCATGGCCGGGGCCGTGGCTCTGCATAATAGCTGGAGCCGATCTACAGGACATCGCAGCGCTCGACGCGGCTGGCGCTAGATCATGTCGATATCTGGAGAACCTTTGCAATGGCATGGCGGCAGTTCGGAAGCCTCTTCTGGCAGCTGTCGAAGGACCTGCAGTACGCATGACCCACTGACGCTCGTCATCCTCGATATACTGACGTGGGGTTGCCGTTTTGGCGGAGATAGCTTGGGGGTGGATTTGAGGTTGCCCTTATGGTGAGTGCTCTTGGTTTTCACGTGAAATCTGCATCTCTGAACGTTCTCTCGTCCTTCCTATCTGGGCCATTTCGGCCGATATCCCTTCACCTTTCCGTATCGCTCGATAAGCATTCAGATATGCATGGCCCTGGCCCTACCATTTTCTGGAGGCTATAAACGGCATGTGCTGACAAATTTGCGACTGCAGTGCGATATGATATTCGCGTCTCAAACTCGAACCTACTTTGCGCTGCCAGAAGTCAAACGAGGCTTGATTCCTGGCGCCGGAGGCACTCAGCGCCTCACAGCTGCGCTCGGCAAATTCAAGGTGCGCCTTCTGGAACAGCTCTTTATTTTCCGAGATTCTGTTCTTATCTAGTATTTGAGTTTCTTTTGGTTCCATTTTTCGCTCTGGTGTGGCTGTTGTTCCATTGCAGCACTCGCGGTACTTTTGCGGCTGCCGAAGACGGGTGTGGGTGCAGGAACCATTGTAACTGGCCCAGGCCTCATTGGACAAATATATCTGAAATACTTTGGCGTACGCTCAGCTTACACTTGTTCAGGCAATGCGTACTATTCTCTTGGGCAAACCCATCACTGCCGAGGAAGGGCTTTCACATGGCCTCGTTTGTGAGCTCTTTGAAGACGGTGCAGTGCTTGAAAATACTGTCAAGGTGGCCGCCGATCTAGCCGCCAATGCGACCGAAGCTATGCAGCTTGCCAAAGAAGCCATCTGTCGTGGTAAGAACAACTTCATCCCACCTTTGAACTTTTGTCACCATCACCATCATCGTAATTGCTGACGCAACACCTGTCTTTTTTCCTGCCATCAATAGCCGATAGCCTTGGGCGTGATGACGAATACGAGAGAACTCTCTACTACATCACCATGGGCACCGAAGAGAAGATTAAGGGTGTCAATGGATTCCTCAGGAAGGAATAAAGGATCGATGCACTTTTTGCCTCATTCAGTAAATGAAGTCTTTGATGCCACATTGGCCTAACGGAGGAAGGAATCCATGGTGCATAGCAAATTGAGCCTTTGCATTCCGTCATTTTTTTTTTAGAAATATCTCTGTGAGAGAACAAGTCTATTCATGGCTTATTGATTTGTTATCTTTCCGCCATGATCTCGCGGCATCACAGCAATGAAGAGTCCAGAAACAAGTATCCACATGAATTAATCTATTACCAATATCTGGTCTCTTACGCTCATAACACCTGCCTATATTGGTGGCCGTTGGATCTCAATGCTCTCTAAATGTGAACGTATAACTCTTTTCTCTTTCGGCATGTTTGGCGTTTCTATTACGTGACTGTATAACACCGCACGTGGTGAAGTTCCATGTAGGAAAAAAATACTCCGAACATCAAGACATTTTGATGCAGCAAGGCAAATGCTACGACGGACGTTTTCGGTTTCTGGTTTTCAGTATGGTGTATCAAGCACCCCACAGAAAGTAAGACTTCTCGTATACCAGCAAATAATACGTGAGCCTTTTGTATATGGGTGCTAACATGTTTCAATCCTGTTTTTCGAATATGGCCATGTCCAGGCCGATCCCTACGACAAACAACGACTTCACGTATGCCTGCGATGATGCTCAAAACCATGTTCTCGGGATGAAGCTAGAGTACGCATGAGCACTGACCATTACAGCCGTGTAAGTATAGTAACTATGTAGCTACCGTGGTGGCTATAGCAACCCTGGTCTGAAGCCAGCAGCGCCAAATCAGACATCAGACCACTTCGTAGATGTCATGGATATATACGTCACAGTGCTATATTCCAGCTACAGATGAGCAGTGGTAGCACATGAGAGGTAAAGACATATAATTACGTCCGGTACTCACTCGTTGAATAGAGAGGAGGTAGGAACAAGAGCGAGAAGGGATCAAACTGGGGGCCAACCCTTGGTGCGCAGATTGGCTTGATTGAGATTGTGCCACCATCCATCTCAACTCTCGGGTCCATGTTGGGCCCGAGCCAGTAGTACAACGCTCGTGAGTTCGACTTGTTATATTGAACGGGATCATCGAGCCACGCAGATCACATGACGGTTCGACGCCCCATTCTGTCTCAGTCATTTTAAAGTAGATGCATAAGAGGGCCGCATCTGTACCGATCCAGGTCGAACATGCTGATGGTTGGTTCTATATTTACTGACTTATTAAACCTTTTGCTACAGCTCACACCCGATCTGGGATGAAGAGACAGACAGAAGCACAGAATTTGCCGTAAAGAGCCTCCTGAAGTAAGACACAGTCACATTTGGCTGCATTCCACCAACGCCACCGTTCCATCTGAGACTCACTTGGCTCAGACACCAGCTCCCGGCCATGAGCTCAGCGCAGATGTCGCCCCTCTCTCGAGACTTTTGCATCTCTCTCCTCCCTTCTCTTCTCTTGCCACCACGGCCCACTTCGGTTCAGCAGATTATAGTCACCAGAACGTTCTTTCCCTTCTCCTCCCTCCAAGCTTATTCACGCACTATGTGTTTTTTATCCCCGAGACAGATCGGCGAAGCAGATGCGCCCCAGACACGTCACATTCCCCCACCACTCTTCTTGCGAGACACTCGAAATTAACCATGTGTTGTGTATATTGGGGGCCAGTGTTACCACCCACCCGGAGAAGAGTGCATTGGAGTGCATCTCAGAGTGGTGCTCCGTAAATCGACCACTACCAGGAACTTGGGAGCATTTTGCTTGTTGTATCTATGTACTACTTGGACCAGTGTCCACTCGGACCACGCGGCCGAGACGATTCCACCCACCTGGTATGGGGACGTCACTTGAGATAGCGGCACCACCTTAATCGCACGCAAGTTCTTGATGCAGGCGATGACGGTACACTTGTGTTTTATACAAAAGGAATAAAATGAAACGAAAAAGAAAGGCGATAATAACCCACGACAGCACACACACGAAGAGCTAGAAGTGAATATTAAATGGCAAACTAGTACTAAACGGTATTTGATCTGGTGCAAATTATATTGTTTGTCTGCGGTTAACTAACAGCGCACAAGCGAGATTTTTCTTGCTTTCTCCATTTTATTTCCTCCCTTCCCTTCCCTTTTAGTTCAGGTGAGGAAATATCTCATTGAGGGGGAGGGGGGGGAGGGAAAAGAAAAGAAAAGTCGTACGATTCTACAGGATCAACAACAGTCGGCGTTTTCTTCCTTGACTTTTCTTCCTGATTGAGACAACACCATAGATGACGGGGGTTCCGGGGAGGCGAACCGCATTCTTTGGCTGCGTACTGATGCACACATAGGTAAGTACCTACCTATACACTCATCTAAGTAGGTACGTGATACATGTGGCAGTTCAAGTTCAGGTTCAAGTGAGAGGATATACGTTGCTAATCATATTCCTATTAGCCCAACTGATTTTTTTTCTACACGTTCATATCCTTGGGATAAATCAGCTTATATCCTTCTCTATCGCCAGGGCGGCACCGTCCGATATCCGCAGGTTCTGGATATTGTAATAGGAAAATAGAAAAAAAGGAAAGGGAAAAGGAAACGAGGGTGAGTAAGGCTAAAGTTTACCGGATCGACATCCGGGACGGCACAATAACGCTAAAACTGAGGCTCCCAGGGAAGAACAGCTCGCGTCTCCTCATCTAAGATGTTTCGTTTCGTTTGGGGAAGGATTTGCATAGTGACAGATCGCCTTGAACATTCGCTCGATTCCCTTCACCCCTCCTGGGGGTATAGATGGAGATGGGACATAGTGCTCGTAGCAACGCTTCAGCTGTGGCGGTCGTTATTTCCTTCTTCTAACCTTCTTCTTCCTGCTCATCCCTTGAACAGGACAGGGGGATATTTTAGCGTCGTCGGCCTAGAGTTTTTAGAGTTCTGCCTAATCTCATTGCTTTTTTTTCTTGGCGATGCTAGTGTTTTTTAACCAAGCACAGCGGTTCCAAGGAAGAAGAAGCCTAAGAATGTAGCATGGCTGACCTGTCACATTGTGTTGGTGTTTTTCATGGGGGGGTGTGTGTGGACTTTTTCAAGGACATTTTTCCCACTATCTCGTGCACGGATGCACATTAAAATGTTTCTGGGGAATCTAAGATTGGCCTTTTATGTTTTCTGTACATGTACGATGCTTTTTGCTCCCTTGTCGATCGCTTTTCTTCTTGCGTATATTCGGGGCCCAGGGCCACGGCACGGGGATAAGTAGTGGTATGTCACGTTGCATACAGTATTTCGGGGAGAAGGGTTTCGACATAGTACTAGGATCGCAGAACCGACATGTCATTTCATTATTATTATTATTTTTTTCTTCTTTTTCTTGTTGTATGCCAAGGGGAAGGAGGTGATTGTGCTTGATTAGAGTTGGACGAGGGATCGTATTGGGTGGCGAGATCTTTAATGAGTGTTTTACAGCGGCGATGTTGAAGTCGTACGCCGGAGATGAGGGCCGTATTAGGTAGGAATCGTAGGATGTTTCCGATGGTTGCCTACCCTGGAACTGGGATGAAATTCTAGGAGTCCTGGAATGGAAGAAGTGTGAGTTGAATACGCCTGATGAGTTTATATCAAAATTTGGAGTGGATTTTTTGCTGGATATTTGATATGCAATGATGCATACTCGAATTCGGATGCTGATGCTGGCTGAATGTGCTTCTCTAACTGAGATAGGTGCTTCGATATCACAGAAAAGGCCAGCTTCTCGCACCAACACCAAGCACACCGCGTTCCGTAAAATCCATGATAAACCCAATTAACGTGAATTCAATTGTTTTCTATATATATATATATATATATATTTACCGGCACATTATACTTGTAAATCAATCGTGATAACCCAGTGCAGTCGCAAGCCAAGAGTTCATCTCATCGTTGGCCTTTTCTCTGGCTAGCCAATCCGCTAACACCTGTAATGCAGCTCCAAAAAGCTCCCCATCCCCACGTCTTTTTTCAACGCCGGTTTAACGGCAATTCTCACCTCCAACCACCGTCGAGCCAAACTCACGACACAAAGCCACTTAGTTATTCTAACAACCCATTAATTTCATACATCAAACCATTTCATTAACCTCCACAATGGCGCGGCAAAAAGCCCTACGCGACTGGCTGTACCTCTTCATCATCGGCACCCAGCTCTTTGGCATGCTCGGTAAGAATTGAATACTTCATCCATAAGGCATACAATAAATAGACAAACAAGCTCAATTCGGCTCACAATCCCCCCCCCAACTTCGCAGCTCTCGACCTCGTCGCCTTCTACCCCAAATCCCTCTACCAACCCCCCTCCGCCCCCCTCCACTTCCTCCTCTCCCTCCGCAACTTCTACGTCTCCTCCACCGGCGACCCTTTCTTCGCCCACTCGTCTCCCCACCAGCCGTGGTTCGAAATCTTCCTCTACATCGAGGGCCTCGTCCAGCTCCCGCTGGCGGCATATCTCGTCTCCCAGCTGGCTTCTAGACGAGCCACGTCGGGACCTGCCGAGCTCGCTGGGCTGGCGTTTGGGTCGGTGACGTTTATGGGGGCTGCGGCGTGCTGTTTTGAATTGTTCCACATGGGCGACGACATGGTCAGCGGGGAGAAGAAGGCGTCGCTGCTGTATGGGACGTATCTGCCGTTTGCTGTTATCCGTACGTTTTCAATGCTGAAAATTCTTCTATTTATGCTTTCACGTTGCTGACAGATATGCATGTAGCTGCGATGCTGGCTGTGGACATGTATCTGCGGCTGTTGCCTCGGGTTCAAGAGTCTGGCACAAAGGCAAAAACTCTGTAAATGCGGTTTGTCTGGTTAAGATAAAAGCCAAAGATGCTGATTTGGATTTTACTTTTCTCGTCTGGGGTTTGAATCAAAGAATTGCCACTGTCATACTACAGGAATAATACAATGTATCAAGAACCAACCGCCCAAGAGCTCAACATATATATCGATGCTCCTTTATAATTCATAGCCGCCCACCCAAACTCCAGTACGAGTCCATCATACAGACAAGAAAGAAAGAAAAAAAAAAAAAAAAAAAAAACAGATCAACGCAGATAACATCCATTCACATTCGTACATTGTCCCAGAACAACCACCGCCTAGTCCTTTCTTTTAGAATATCCCCATCCATTACCCACGCCATATCCCAACGGCGTAGCTCCGCCCATAGACCTGCCCTTGAGTCTGCGAGGCAGAATCACTCCCATGGTATACATTCCAGCCACCAAAAGTCCAGCAATAAACGAAACGAGGCTGTAAAACACGGTGCTCGCGTATATATGCCCACCCAGGCCCTGCCACTCCACGCGCCCCTCCGTCTTGGGCAGCATCGGGGTCGGGAACCAGCGCACGGAGAAGCTAAAGGGCAAGGGGTCGCCAATAACGAGCTTCTTGGTAAAGGAGCCCGTCATGTGGCTCAGCGGACTGGTGCTGTACGAAACGGCAGAGTCGAGCACGCCGCTGTCGTGGTTGTGCATGTGGTGCTTGGGCATGCTGTGCAGCAGCACGTTCATGTGCGTGCTGATGTGCATGTGGCTGAGCTGCAGCGTGCCGGCCAGGGCGAATATCAGCGGGATGTACTCCTGCTCGGGCAGCTTCTCGCCAATGACCTCGACGTGCGGCGGCGGGCGGGCGGGCAGGCGGCACGAGAGCGGCGCGTCGTTGTGGATGTAGAACTCGAGCAGGTGGAAGAAGGGGTCGGTGATGAGGGGGATGGTGCAATTGACCTCGCCTTCGACGCCGTAGTGGAACTGCAGGGGCTCGCCGGTTTCGTTGCATGTTGGGAAGGGGATCCATTGCAGCTGGTGGTTGGCCAGTTCGATGTGTTCGCCCGTATCACTGGGAGAGGGGAGAGTCCCGTGTCAGCACCCACGCCAGCGTCTTTCTCCTCTGCTGCTTTCTTCTTCTTTTCTTTGCGACTCACGAGCTTCGGTTCATGCATTCCACGTGGATTGGCGCGCCGTAATGGTACGACGGCAGAGGCACGTTGGCGGCAGCAAACGACGCCAGGCCGCCAACCAGCGTTGCGACGGCCGCGAACCGCATGGCGATGGACGGATGGAGATGGAGATGGAGATGTTTGGCTGGAGTCGAGCCTCGAGATTCCGCTGCTCGGCGCTGCTTCTTCTGCTTCGCTGCCACCGGGTTCAGGATATGTTGCGATCCATCTGCTGGTTTCGCTGCGGTCAACGGTCAAGCAGATGCCGTTTCTTGTGCTCGGTGCTGGCTCTCGGAAGCGTGTCATGAGCTGTCGAGATTTGGCCCCATCTGGACATGCCAGAGAAGGGGAGCTAATTTCGACGGCGCTGCGCCACAAGCGTGGGGGTTTACTGTGGCTGGGCTGGGGGGATACAGTGTAATAGCACTCGTGGCGATGGATATACACTCGAGCTTCATCTTGACACGAACAACGATCTATGGCATCTCTATTTTTCTCTCATCGTCCAGTAAATAAACTAACTCACAAGACTTTGAACCGCTCGTCTTTTATTTCTCCACAGTCCCGGCCATTGTTATCACCAGCCACTCAATGCTCCATCCCTCGCCCTTGTACTTCTTCTCCAGGTACTGCCTCATCAACTCCCTCACCTCCTCCGCCGGATGCGCATTTCTCACCTCCTCGCTCCAAAAAGTATTCATCACCCACGGCAGCATCATTGCAAAGCACCTTATAAACTGCGTCGCGTTTTCAATTTTACAGGTGCCCAGGTTCTCCTTGACGGACACGTTGCGAAGCCCCAGCTCTTTCAGATGGCCCTCGATCCAGGCTGCGTCGTCCCAGTGGCCAGATTTGTGCATTTGCATGGGCAGTGGATCTGGCATCGGCGCGTCAAAAGGAAGCGACTGCAGTGCTTCGCGCATGTCCGGGATCCAGAACATGTTGGCATTGCTTTTGGGCCATGTGGAAGCGCCGAATCTGCCGCCCGGCTTGAGCAGTCTCATGCAGTCTAGGAGGGGTTTTATCGTAAGTGAATGCCCGTGATGAATGGCTGACTCTGATGCTCTGTGAATCTTACCTCTTACTGCGGCATCTGGGTCTGGAATAATGTGAAGCCCCAGAGCAATCGCCACATGGGTGAATGAGCTTTCTGGAAGACCAGTGTCCTATAAAGCAGGTATATATGAGTAGCTGTGTATAACAACATGTCCCAGATAATTAGATAATTAGATCCTCACCTGAGCATCGAGCACTTTTGCCTCTACATTCACCCACTTCTCCTCAACAATCCTCTTCTTCACCACGTCCACCATGGCTTCAGAGCTGTCAGCGCAAGTAAACGAGCTTGACTGTAGAATCTCGTCCGGCAGCGCAGCTTGCACCTCCTGCGTCACCACGCCAACCCCACACGCGCTGTCCAGAAGCGTCACAGGCTCGGTGACGTTGCCATTGAGGCCAAGATCATTAACCAGCGGGTCGGCAATTAGTCGCAACATTCCTCGCGAGAAGTCCACAAAGTCCTTTTCGAATGTGGGCGTCTGCTGCGGCATCGTTTTGAAGTGCGCAGACATGGACTTGGCCATGGTTTCGATGTCGTCTGTGGCAGCCATTTTTAATTTGGAAGTAGATTATTTGTTCAAGTTAAAGTATCAAGTAAAAATGTCATCTTTGATAGAGAGGAAAAAGAATACCGTCAAAGAGAGATTTTGAGCTGCCATTTTTATAATTCATAGACCATGTAGATCTGCGTCGTCGACATGAGGCGCAAGTATCCGAGAAGTTACCGTGCGCAACCCTCAGCTCGCCGAAACTCTATCACAAAGTCTCCGCATTGTTTGCGAGTCCGCTTACGGTCACATGTTGTAAGCGAGCAAGTTTCAAAACTGTTCTACATGAGCTTGCACAACTACGTAATAAGATCTTATGCCATCAGATGACATTAGGTTGAATTAAGTAGTCTATCAATGATGCTTAAACCACCGCTTGACGTAGGCAGCCATCCATCCTATCCGGCATAAGCCAAAACCTGCCAAGCAGAAATCTCGGCAACAAAAGCACAGCCTGATGATGCCGCTCTCTCCAAATCCTCTCCCAAATTCTAGAAACCATCACCAGCTCTCTTTTCTTTTTCTTTTCTTTTTTTCTCTTTTCTCTTTGTTGAAGGACTCTGTGTGTCCTGCCTACGGGAGACCTGGCGGACACTTTATAGAGCCCCAAACCGGCTCTTAACTAGGACAATGCCCTCAGACATGAGGTCCTCGCTCGTCGTTTGAATATGCTGAATTTGATCCAATCATAAACACAGGTGACGTAACGAGCGTTGATCCAGGGAATAAGAGCCGGGAAATGCTGTTCAAAACGTGGATGCCGGCCGATCGCGCGCTGACGGTCTTTGTGGGATCGGAGCCGAAAAGTGGGGGGCTGGCGTACGGAGGGGTCAAATGTCTCCGGCCAGAGAAAAACGTATTTTAGTAGGTATAAGATCGGTATAAGCTACTGTCTATGCAGCAGTCCAGTAGTATTCCGGTGCTCTGGTATCGTATGTAAAAGATATTATGCATAAGGTTATATCGCAGATATTGTTGCATTTGGATTAAAAAGCGCACGAGGATTTGATCCTCTTTATGGGAACAAATGAAAACATTTCGCAGACATGCTGCTGCATTTTAAAAGAATGAAATGAGTAATGCCAGGACGGACCAGCCAGCCCTTACTCTCTCAACCCAGAGTCTGGATCAGCAGCTCCACGACTCTCCTCTTATTCTCTTTCTCAAGAAATCGAATGTTGATAAAGCAACGAAACAAAAAAACAGCGACCATCCCTCCTCTTATATACCCGTTAAACTCGCACTCTCTTCCGAAATAGTCCAACACGTACATATAAACAGACCAAACACGCGAACCAACAGACACACACGAGACCAAAAAAAGGTACCTGCAGCTCTCTCACCACCGACTCAAGCCATGCCACGTAAACTCCATCCCCCGGCCCTGCATTCCCAAACGGGAAGCAGATGCTTACAACTGGCATATCTGCCCGGTCCCCAATCAGGCTTTGCAGCGCCTCTACGCCCGAATAGGCCCAAAGACGCAATAGCCAAGAAGGACAGAAACCGTTGGCGAAAGCTGGAAGAAACAGGGGATACTATTGGTGCCAGTACTGCAACTATTGCTAGGTGCCTGCTACTACTAGGTATATCTCGGTACAGTAGCACTAGTACATGCTAATGCTAACAAAAAGTGAGGCGGTCTGGCCCGTATCGTGCAACGTGGAACACGCAGCAACAACAACAACCTATCAAATCCGCAGATCCGCTCGCCTTGCCGTAAAAAAAAAAAAAACAAGGACTTTTGAATAACTATCCTCGCATATGATCCAATTGATGCGTTTTCACTCGCTTATGCAGCTTCCTAGTGGTCAATATTTACCGCCCTTTTTTTCTGTTAGGCTGCATCACCATGTTTCTGTGGCTTCTGACTGGATATAATTCATTCCAAAATCGCTTTGGGCATCCATTAGACCAAAAACAAGGCAAACATCACCACCCAGCCGTCTCAAAAGTAATCTAAAAGAATAAACGAATGAAAGCTCAAAACTTCGTACTAATCATTTTCTACAAACTGACAGAAGAAAGGCGGAATAAAACAAAAAAAGGTAAAACACGCTTCTCCAGTTTCTTTTTATAACCCTCGCATAATAATATGCTACATACTCCATACATACATACCTTGAAAAAAAACTAAACCTAGTCTGCGTTTCTACTTTATACGCGCGCATATAGGTATATACTATATGCCCCGTGTGTGCGAGTGTGCCTCTTGTGTATCTCGTGTTGTGCGTCATCTCTCTCTGTGTGTGTCTCCGTCTCTCTCTCTCTCTCTCTCTCTCTTACTCTCTTTTTCTTTCTTATACAAATAATCTTTAAAATTTAAGAAACTTGACCCTTTGTTTAACCCCTCCATTTGGCGCCCCGTTTCATAAAAAACCAGAAATTACATGTCCGTCTTTCCCTTTGTCGCTTCCTCTCCTTTGCTTCTTCTTTCTTCTTCGTCTTCTTCCCCCCTTTTTTTTCTTTTTTCTTCCTTCTGGTTGGACGTGAGTTTTCGAAACAAGCAGACAAAGCGAGAAAGGAGTCAAAGGTAAAAAGAAACCGGACAAATGATTACCACCATCCATCCTCCTCTCCCCCCCTCCCCCAAATGTAGCTACCGCATACATAAACAAAATCAAGGCAAAAAAGAGTCCACTCCCGGGATCCGCTCACATCTCACATCTCACATAAATCTCATGCTCGCTGTTGGCAGCCGCTCCACTAGCCCGGCCACCTCTCTCCGCAGCATCCTCAGCACGCGTCGGATATCCGCCAGGTTTGCACCGCCGTCGTTGTGGCCCTGGCCCGCCGACGGCAGAGCAGCCTCGCAACGTTGCAGGAGGTCGCCAATGGAAGGCCCAAGCAAGCCTCCCTTGGCTGCGCCGCCACGTCGCCGTACCTCAGCCACCCAATCGTTCACCACGTAGACGATGATCTCGATGATGCGGTTGCGCACCATGCCGCTAAAGCCATAGTCTTGCGTGTCAAAGATGTTCTCCAGCACACGCACAATCATATCATGGGACACGCCCAGAGATAGGAATAGCTGCACCGGCCACGTAGGATCGGCACCGATGGTGGCATCCTGCTGGTAAGTGACGGCATACCGACATAACTGCGGCAGAAGTGTCTGGATGGGGAAGACGAAGCTGTCCAGTGATGTGTGGTGAGCAATATTTTGAATCTTGCTCGTCACGGCTTCGTACGGCAAGGGAGGTAGCGACATGCCCGCCTCTGTCGCCTCATGTTTTGCCATGATTTCGGCGTGAGTCTGCTGGATCAGGCTATCCCATGTTGATGCGATGGTCGTGGGATTTCGGTAATTGGCAGTGTGGTAGATCAGCAGGCACAGATCGTAGTATCCAGCCTGATCGGCGTAATCGTTGAAAAGCTGCCCAAAAATAATATTAGCGTCCATATAAAAAAATTGTCAACAAGTAGCGCGAGGTATTCTTACATCCGAAAGGCTGATGATTCTTCCATCGAGGGCCTTTTCAATCTCAACCTTTCTCTCAGCATCGATTCTGTCGTCCGCCAACAAGCGGCCCAAGAGATCATCCTGGATGTTGGCAACTTCCAGCAGATCCGTCACCTCGTGGTTTAGTCGCTGCTGCTGCTGTCGGCTGATACCAACAGTTGCCACATTGGCATTGGCCTTTGCCAAGCTGAGCAGCCTGAGCCGATCCTTGATGTTAAGCGGAAAGTCGGAGCTGGCCAGCTCGGCCTGCACCTCAGCTGCATCGAAGAAGCGGCTGCGGTTGGTATAGAAGCGGCAGAGGAGGTCGGCGTGCTCCACATTGGTGCCCGCCAGCCGCTGCAGGAAGGTAATGACGTGTGGAGAATCGATGCCCAGTATCCGTTCGGTCCATCCCTGCTCAATGTACCACTCGTACAAGTCAAAGTGGAAGACCTCATCGTCTGACCCATTGACTACCTCGTAGGCCTCGTTTCTCTTAGTGGCGATGAGCGTTGGTCGGCCGTCAATCGTCAGCGGCTCCAGACTTGAGGCGGCATCAAGGTGTCGCAGAACTTCGTGAATGAGGTCGTAAACTCTTCTCCTTTCATTAAAGGCATTGGCGCGAGGATCAGCCGCAGGCTTGCCGTCGTTGATCCACATCAAGGCCGTATTGCCTCTATCCTGCTCTCGGGCAACATAGAGACAGAGCTGCACAGCTCCCGCGTAGTACTTCATGTCAATGTACTGTGCGATGGCAACCTGCAGGTTACCAAATGTCAGGCTGCGAGCCACTTTCTGGAAGAGAGATAAGCTCTCATTGAGGAGGATCCTGGACTGATTGGTGTTGGGCGGCTGCTCAGACGCCCTCTTTAGTGACTCCTGCGCCTTGAAGATGACTACATCATCAGGGCTGCAGAAGCTGCCGCATCTCCGTCTTAGCGCGTCTGCGACCGTCTCAACGTTTGAGCCACTCTCAATGTTGCGGTTGACGATAGCCTTGACTAACAGCTTAGCAAGATCCTTGCCATCTGTCTGTGAGAAGAGTTTCTCATAGGTCAAATCCCTGAGTTGCTGTCGAGAGGTGTCGTCCAGTCTGGCGTAGATATCTGATACACGCTCGTCAAATAGCATGAGCACAAATGAAATGCCTTCTGAGATGCTCTCCATTAGTTTTTGGAGCGCATGCAGTGCCTGGTGTTCTACCTGCAGCGCCACCTCCTCCTGTCGGCTGGCAACTCGTTGTAAGTCAGAGGGGCCTGACATCCCCTGAATGAGGCCCTTGTTAGACTCAATGAATTTCCTTAGCCGCTCAAGGTTCTCCTGGGTGCTGATGAGCTTAGCAGGAGGGATGGACGAAGACACGGAAATCGTCCCATTGGGAGCAACGCTTGCATTGATGACGGGAGCTTTCCAAAGCTTCCTGATTAATCTTGACAGGTACATGGCCAATGCATCATGCCGGGATGACAGTTTGACCGAGTCAGTTGTGAGAGATGACCCATCAGTTTCTATAATCGTAGGCTGACCACCAAAGTCGACAAAAAGAGCTCTTGCTCGGTCTTCGGTTACTTGATCAATCGCCTTCACGGAGCCTCGCCTAGAATCTCCATGGCCGCACGCCACAGCCAAAGCTGTGGAGACTGTCTCTACACGGCCGTAAAGGAATATGAGACGACGGCACATGAGATCCAACGCCTCGTCTCCGGGCGAATCTCGAATGGCGGCCGCAAAAGTATCCACCAGTCGTCGTCTGCGGATGATGTGAATTCCTGTATTAGTAAGAACAGCAAACTCGCTAGGAGGCTCGTCAAACTGGACAGCCAGCTCATTACCGAATCCAACCGGTTGGCTGGCGGCCGCAAAAGGTTTCGTGATTAAGCCGACAGCCTCCGCTCGGCTGCCAATATCAATCCAGCTTGCCTGCTCAAAGTATCTTAGGGGGGTAGTAGGAGACGTTCGTTTTATTCTTCCGGTTTCAGGGCCAGCCACAAATAGCAAGTCGGAATTGGGATCATCCTTCTTGCTCACAAAGTCCAAGAAGAATCCAGGTGGGAATCGAGCGCCCTGTCTGCTTGCTATCAACAGAGTTGAATCGAGGTCAACTACCGTCTCTCCTGAGGGCTGGGTGCCCACTCCAAACTGAGTTGATCGTCGGGCAACGGCCGCAGGCGGGAATTTAATGAATTGAACCTGCATGCTCTGGGGAGCTAGATTGGCCTGAGATCCGTATAGATAAGAGGAAGCATTAGTAGCGCTGAAGAAGAGACGACAGCCAGTGTCGGTCAGCGCCATGAGATGAAGTTTTGAAGCCTCTTGCTTCGAGATGGGGCTGATGGAGACAAAGTTGGTCCGATCAGTCAAAAGTTTCGATTGTGTGATCATGTGTGCAATATCTCGAAGGCAGTGCAGCTTAGTCTTCTCAATCACCTTATTCAGCCGCTCAGGGGATTCCATGTGATAGACTCGAATGGTCGATGTGCTTGAAAGAGTGTAAACCAGCTTTCTCGTGTCGTCAATCACAATGTCCACCAAGTGCTCGGGGTCATTATGACCCCATAAGCTGGACTGCAAGCTGACAACTGAGGACCAGCCAGGGTTCGAATGGTTGATCTTACCACACCGATTCGAAAACCACTTTTCCTCAGATTGGTAGTAAAGTTCGTTAATATCTGTATCGCTGCATCCGCCAAAGAAAATGCGACCGTCGGCAGAGCCACTGATGATGCGGATGTCGTTGCCACGGATGGGCAAGACCATCTTCGTCTGGTACAAGGTGACGTTCTTGGTGCCAGCAGACGTGTCTGTAGCAGACACGCCGAGGAGGATAATCTCGGACGACGTTGCCACAACCAGGATATGTGTGATTGTGCCTACAAAGATGCCAGGCTTCGGAGCAACCAGGGCAACAGCGTGGATAGTGTGCGGCTGGTCTTCAAAGCCAATAAGCTCGGGGTCGGAGTGGGTGTAGTCCCAGAGAAAAAGCGAATTATCAATCACCACCCAAGCATGATTAATCTCAGCAAATAGTCCCATGAGGGTTTGAAGCTGGCCGGCGTTGTAGTGGTCGAAGACTTGGTTCGGGATCGGGTACATGTTCGTCTTCTGGAAGGGAGCCCAGGCGGAATCGGCGCCGGGAAGCTCATAGTCGGAAGATGCCCCCTCTTTTCAACAGTCTCTTGTTAGCCCGTGTCTTGTCCTATGGTCTGCTCCATCTGGCGAGAAGAGCATGTCAACTTACGTCTGCAGTAGGAATCTAGATCTGGAAAGCTCTCGTCTTGTTGCAGGAAAGCATTGATGGCCTTGGCCGCCTTGAGGACCGGGGGGATGTTTTCGACGCGTGGAGGCGCCAGCGGCGTCAAAGAAGACAATCCTGAGCCCTCAACATTTGCAGACGTCGTCGTCACCGCCGTCGAGCTCGCTGGCACCGTGCCAAGAGGCGTTGTTGTGGTGGTGGTCGCCGCAGATGAGGTCTGGGCATTCTGGCCCTCGCTGACGGGGAAGAGCGTCCGGCGGACGGGATCGTGCGAGGTCTGATAGCGCGCGACAATGGCCGGCGTGTTCACAAATGCGCCCGGCACAGGGCGCATCGGCGTAGCGGGAGGATACGACATGTCGGGCAGCGGATCGGGGCTTGATGCTGCTTCACCTTGACCAGAGCCGCGGATGGAGGAAACGCGCTGGTCAGACCATCAAGGACCAGCTGCACGTGCCGTGGGCGGTGGCGCAATCCGAAGCTTCGCGTGGAAATCCGAAGCTGGGCCCCGCGATCGCTAATTGCGTGGTGGGTGCGCGGCGAAGAAGAGGGAAGAGATGGCGATGGCGACGCCCCGAGCAAAAGATTCGACGTCTTGGATTATTTTGGTGTACACTGGGAGGTTGGTAGAGCTCTGCTTTTTTCGTCCCTGGGCGCCGAATTGCGCTAGTCCGCATTAGGGTTGTAGTTCGCGAGCGGTACGTACCTCAGTTTGTTTGCCCATACAACCCCATCTTAGTCATATTCGGCACTACGCAGGAATGGCTTGGCAGCCCAACTCGTCCAGAGCTGTAAGAGGATGAAGATTGCAGTGATAAAAAGCAAATCCTATTGCTCCTCGCCCCCAAATTCTCCCAGGGATATAAATTGCCCATTGTAATAGCCTTTAATCGAACTGTTTTCTCTCTTGTATTTATTTTTTGACCACCTAGTGAATGTGGAGGATGTTCCAGGGCATCCGACAGATACCATTCATTAAGCCCTTTTACTCCGAATGAATAAATCGGATGCATCAGGCTGAGCCCGCTCTTCCTTTAATCTTTAAATACGTACATCATATTATTCATATTTACACGCCTTGAAGGGACCAAGCGGTATTTACAATCCAGTACCAGCAAATTTAGTCATCATTTCAGACAATTGGAGTCTGTCTTATGGGCATTCGTCCTATTACTTTGCCCAAGTAGACAGAGCAAGAAAATCAAACATATCAGAAAACGCACTCTAAGTAAATACTACGAAATGATGGAGGCCTCTCTCGATACAGTCCTCGTTTCTTCAAGCACGGACAGCAAACAACGCCCAGAGCTGGAGACGCAGCCTCGTATTTCGCTGGATGACCTAGCACCTGAAACACTACTTGCAATCATAACCGAGTTGACCGATCTCGACTCGTTATATAATTTGATTGTGGCATCACCAATAGCATGGCGCTTATTCAACAAATACGCCAGGCTCATCACCGAAACTGTCCTATCCTCTCCAGACTCTCTCCTAGCTCCCGGTATCCAACAGTTCATACGTGCCCTCATCCTCATACGCAATTCTCAAAAACCTTTCTCATGCCCTGACGATTTTATCTACTTTATTCATAAACATATGGCTAAAAATTGCGATAATGGCATCAAGTATGATGACTTGGACAATCTCACGGCTGCAGTCACTCCTTCTCTCGCTGCTGCCATCACAGTCGGCAAGCCGCCTAGTGAAATACTATGGTCTGTCGTGGCAACAGCCCGACATGTCTCAGTTCTCACACATAGCTGCCTGGAGTTCTATCTCGTCCGCATACGGAGTCCCTCATTCACACCTAAATACCTTGATAATGGCTTGAAACCTATTGACCCGGATGAGCCGGCGCCTCCTTATATGAATGACTATGATGGTACACCGTTGGTAACAGCAGACATAGGGCCGCCAGGCTGGGTGGAAGAAACGCGAGTCTTGCGAGCTCTATGGTTCGTTCAGCTCGCCCAGGAAATGATTCTATCAGCTCCGGAATGGAAAAACTTTGAAAATGGAGCCAAGTTTAAGAACTCACAGGAGTTTATCCGCGGGAACGTAAATCACTCGCTCATAAATGGTCCGGCCGAAGAGGTGAAAACCGTTATGGAATACCTTGAAAGCCTCGGAACACAACCGGAAGCTGAACAAAAAGGGCCGTACTACCGCCTTCCTCGGCCGCCAAAAGGCTATAGTGATGCGGGCTGGATAATGCCCCTTCCCGAGCTTCGGCAACAGGAGTGGAAAGATGGCCTTTGCTATAGATTGGTCTATCCCAATAAAGTGGTTGAATTCGAATTGCCGCTTGATGCAAAGGAATTGTCGCCGGATATGAAGGATATGAAAGGCGAACCGTCTAGATCTACAGTCTCCCGCTGGGATCAGACATGTACTGCCATCGACGGGCCTTGCACGAACATAGAGTACTGGGCAGGTATCTCTAGCGACATGCTTTCATCGCCCATTGTAGGAGTCAAATTCGACTCGTATCGCCGACTTGGGTTCGCCTTGTGGGACAGGAAGCGAATGTTTTTTCTGGGCCTCATTCCAGGGCTATATGAAACGTGGTCCTTTGAAAAAACAGCCCAGTACATCTTCGCCTGGGAAAGCATTCTTCCCGAAGGAGAGGCACAGAGATTAAAAGAAGCGCTCCGAGCAAGAGCAAGGTTCAATGAGTACCTGTGGCCGAATGAGATCATGTGGTAGGTTGGCAGGGCTAACGATATCGTTGCTCAAGTTTCTTTTCGATTCGTTAAAGCAAGGGTGATGATACCCTTTTTTTTTTCTTTTTGGCTTTTTTGCTTTCCGTTTTTATGTCTTTTTACTTCCGTCAGCTTGTGATTTTGATCACAGGCGATTTTACACATTTGGGCTGGGACAACCCAGGTTGATGCTGGCTGCACTGTAAACTTTGCTACATAGGTTGGCGTAATGCCGACCTTTTTCATACTACTTCCTAAGAAATCATTATTATATATTGAGTTATTTTTTCCCTCAAATTGGCTATCCTCTTGCATGGCTCCAGACAAAGCGCCGTGACCCAGTTTGTTCCAACGGCTATCGTGTCTCCGCGCAACCGCCGGACCCCCTTATTAACCTCACTTCAAGTACATATTATCAGATAAGTAGCACTTTTTTTCCCCATATTTCCATCTGGGTAGCACCAAAGTAAAGCAAAGCGGATTCTAAAGCCAATTACTGCTTCTTTGCCTCACGAGCTGCCTTGCGAAGAGCCCGGCGGCGGATATCAATGTGCATCTTCTTGTTGTACCAGATCGTCAAGGGGCTGTTGACGCCCAACACGTTCTCAATCACCCACAGCATAAAGGCATGGCTCCACCAGGGAGTGTAGGTGTTGGGCGCGGTCTGGTAACCACCGCTTCCGACCTTGCCTAGCGCAGCCTTGACGAAGCCACGAGGGTTGGGGATAAGCAGGCTGGTACGGCGGATCTTGCTCATGGCGGTCGTGACCAGGTGGCTGAGGACCAGGTAGACGTCGACATTGTAATCAGACAGTTCAGAAGACAGAGCGTTGCTCCACTGCTGGAGGAAAGCCTTGCTGCCGGAATAGGTGGCCAGGTAGGGAGTGGGAGTCCAGCCACCGAACGAACCCATTGTCAAGATCAAACCGCGCTTGCGCTTCTGAAGAATAGGAGCAACAACCTGGGTAGTCTTCAGGGTTCCAAGACAGTTGATGGTGACAATGTTCTGCAGCTCCTCCTTGGGTGTCTCCAAGAATGGAACAGGAATGCTGTGGCTCTGGCCGACGTTGTTGATCAGAATACCAACATCCAGGTCCTGCACAAGCTCTCGCAGTCTGTCGTAGTCCGAATCGTTGTCCTGGGCAAAGTCCATGGCGAGTGTCTTGACTTGAAGACCCTTGCCGGTGTACTTTTGTTCAAGATCCTTGGCTAGAGTATCAAGCTTCGATTGGGTTCGGGAAACGAGCACGAGGTTAAAGCCCTTGGCAGCGAGCTGCGAGGCATACTCCTTGCCCAGGCCATCGGAGGCACCGGTAACGACAGCCCAGGTGCCAGGCTTGCCATACTTGCGGAGCTATTTTGCTGTCAGTGACAAGAACTGGAAGTTGCACGCTGTGAACAGTAGGAGGGGCTCGCTTACACTGGTACCCGGCAGCAGGAATGAGCTGAGGACAAGCTGGAGGTAGCTGAAGAACTTGGATCCCAAGTAGAGCGCACCAATTCCAGCCAGAGCCCACTGGACGGGCTGAGGCACGTTTTCAAGGAAGCTCTTGACGGACTCCATGATTGCGCAGTGTGATGGCTGTGGCAAGTTGGAGGTAAACAGAGGGAGAAGAATTTGGTGGGATTGGGAGCTTTAGTGGGCGAGCTCATCTACAAATCCCGTTGGGCTGCCGCTTAGCCAATTAAAGCGTGCATAAGCTCTGGGTCCGCCCAAGAGCCGCGGTGTTCGATTAGATCAAGGTACCGACAGCAGCTCCTTGTGATGCTAATCAGAGATTGAAACTGAGGCCATGTTCTCATCTAATATTGTAGAGTTGCAATTGTTTAAGCCTTTTCGTTCTTTACTTTGCTATTTTGGCAGTGCTCATGGGACTTCTAGAGCATCTACTGCGACAAGCATAGTGGACGTGCAGCACAGCATGTGAACAATTTGTTGGCCACCTAATAATCTCCTCGGCATGCGGGCGATCTGAATATCCCAACAAGTAGTATGTAGTACACCTGTGGAAGGGAAAAGGCAATTGAAGGAGCAAAAAAAGGGAGAGCTGTGATGTACGATTTCAACTGTATCGCGGGTGTGATCAAATTTTTGTCAATTGGTGCAGCCTGCTTGCAAAGATGCTTTGCCTGAGGCGGCCTGCTATCAGTTAGTGCCTGAGAACCAGCCATAGGCTATTACAGCAAGCTCCACCGGTGCCCATTGAATATTCCGAGTCTTATGATCTTCAAACCTCCAACTTACACAACGCAACGCCGACCACAATCCTTAGCCATGGATCTGCTCAAGTCAATCCTGCCGCCAGCCAATGGCATCCTCCCCTATTACATGCTCATTGTACGTATCAATCCAGCTCTTCCATCGCAAGCAAACACCCCGCTTCGTGCCCAGCTAACACAGATTCTACCGCAGCTCTCCGTCATATCTATCGGCAACTCCGTCCAAGCCTACACGACGTTGCACTTCTCACGGCGTGTCTATAACGGCCGCTTCATCCGAAACCCCAAGCTGCCCCCCGCCTCCGCCACATTCGATCCCGAAGACTCAGCCAACAAGCTCGTCCAAGCCCAAAACGACCCCAAGGCTACGGATCAGCTGACGCCGCTCGCCGGAAGGCTGTTCGGAACGTGGACCATCATCACCTCCATCGTTCGATGCTATGCGGCGTACCACCTGAACAGTGGTCCGATGTACAATGTTGCCATCTGGACGTACGTGGTGGCACTGAGCCATTTCGCCAGCGAACTGTTTGTGTTTAAGAGCATGACCTTTGGTCTTCCCCAGATCTTCCCCTTTACGCTGGCTACGACGGCGCTCATCTGGATGCCCATGGTTCGAAGCTACTATGTTGAGTTTGAGTAAAACATAGGCGTGCGCTGCTTTATTGGGAGAAAAAAAATTGCGTGTGGGAATAATAGATTTGAATATATATATTAATTAAAAACTTTTATTTAATTTATTTATTTACTCAATTATATCTATGTAACATTTTTATAGCTCGACCTAGCTTAGCTCAGCTCAGCTTATTTCGGTACAGCTCTCCATCTAAAGTTCGAAGGCGAGCAGCTGCTTGTTCGGGAGTGATATCTCGCTGCGGCTCTGCCATCAGCTCGAACCCAACAAGGAACTTCTTCACCGTTGCGGATCGTAGCAGTGGGGGGTAAAAGTGCATGTGGAGGTAGGCGTTGTCAATTTCCTCAGGAGTTCCGTCTAAGGGCGCCTGGTGAATGCCTGAGCTGTACGGGAAGTGGCACTCAAACAGATTGTCATATCGTCGGGCAACTTCCTGAATGGCCTCTGCAAATTGCAGCCGCTCGTCGGCTGTGAAGTCGACGAGTGCGCGGATGTGTCGCTTAGGGAGAATAATGACCTCGAATGGCCAGACTGCCCACCAGGGGCAGACGATAGCGAAAGAAGCATTCTGCCACACGAGGCGCTCCTCCTTTGCCAGCTCCAGCTTGATGTAGTCTGCCAGAAGATGTCTTCCATGCTTCTGATGGTACTTTGTCATTTGCATCAGCTCTTTGCCTGGCTCTTCGGGCAGGGTGGACGTTGTCCAGGCCTGGCAGTGGGGATGCGGGTTGGAGCAGCCCATTGCTGCGCCCTTGTTCTCAAAGATTTGCATGTAGCGGTAGTTGTCTTTAGGAATGGGGGCCTCCTCCTTTGGGATAGAGAGCTGAAGCTGTGCAGCAACCGCTGAGAGAGGGTTTGATGGGGATAGGTGATTAGCATATAGCCGGGTCCAGTGATCAACAACTGGGAGGATATCATTTGGCGGCATGTCAGCAAGGGTGACATTGTGCTTTGGCGAGAATGTCATGACATAGCACACGCCCTTGACGCCCTGCGCGCGCAGCAGCAGTGACTCTAGGTCTATGTGGTCTTAATCAGCACGGTGTTTCCTCACTCTACACGGCAAAGAGGGAGGGTTGTTGGGTGATTTACCATCTGTGGACTGGCCGGCCTCGTAGTCGGGCTGCTGCTCCTTGACGGCGCTGTAGTCATTTACAAAAGAAAATGTCTTTTCATACTTTGGGTTGTGGCCGCCAGCAGCGCGAGCATTTCCAGGGCAGAGATAGCACTTTTATATTGTTAGACGAGTGATGAGTGAACATGAGTATGTTTACAAGGCGGAAGATGAAGTATACCTTGGGATCAAACTCGGGCAGAGCTGGCGCTGCGGCACCTTCTTGCTGTCCTCTACCAGCAGCACAGCAAAGTCAGCGCATCATGAACTATTTGTTACTTCTTATGGAACAGAGCATATTTCATGTTGTACTTACTGCCAGGGGCGCTTCGTCCGGTGAGGAGAGACGAGCAGCCAGCTGTCTGTTAGCGGGTTGTACCTCCGGTGGGAGATGTCATCGAGAATCTGGTCGGGCATGGCTGCAGAGGGGGAAATGACGGGTTTGACAGCGGAATGTGCCGACGGAAAGAAGCAATATGGCAGAGATGATCTCGGGCGAAATAGAGTTATAAGGCACGAACAAGAATCAATTATATTGCTTCGGAGAATAAACCTGAGGCTAAGGCCGGGGCATCTTTGGCGCAAGGACCAAAACTCGGGCCAATACGTCAATAGACTTAATTAGAGCGCCGCCGGGACTATGCCGAGCGGGTCGAGGCTATAAGCGCGCCAACAGAGCGCATCGTTTGCAAATCCTTTTGCGAGTCGTGAAAGCAAGGCCGCTGCTACACTATGACGCATTTCCGCAAGCTTGGTTCAACGTTGGACTGCCTAAGCCTTAGGGTGCGCCATTTAGTCTGAGAAATACACGGACGGAGCTTGATATATGATATCGGGGTGGGACAGGCAACGGAAAAGGGTCTAGATTTCCAGTGTTTAAATGTGTGTGCTGATAACAGCAGTAGCATGCAGATGATGTTCCAGTGGACTCTACGGGGTATGGTATTAGCAGTAGTAGTAGGTATCACTATATTTTACGTGTGAGAGAAGAAGCCTCTCAGTACTCTGTTAAAGCTGCATCACTTTAGGTCTCGCCAAGTCGATGCAGGCTTCAAAGTGGGGGGAACAGCTACAGTATGTAGAACTGTTCGGGGCTTCAAGTTTGGGATTTTCCAGCGGTTCAATCAGGGAGAAGTAGACCTAGTAGTCTCTACCTGGAGTTGGTAGTAGCATCTGCCTACCTACTACTAGGTAGTAGTATAACAGAGACTGCCAAGTCCAGTCCCTTCTGCATTGAGGCGCTCATTCTGCCATGACATGAGCGGCATCACGTGACACCGCTGTCAGCCGCATCTGGCCTAGCCACCGTCGCCTGCGCCTGCTCGCCTCCTTCTGCAGCCGCCCAGCGAATTCCATGGGCCGCAACAGCGCATCCCTGGCTCCACCGGATCGCGACATCCAACATCATCTGGCCGCGGAATACTGGGCGGCGCCCGTCCTCGTTTCCATCAACCACCGTCGCACATCCGCAAAATCCATCAAAGCAACGGCCGCGATAGCTTGTCGGCGTCGCGCGCTTTCTGCAGACACTCTTTTTGCGCCTCAGTCGCGCCCGTAGCCCGCGCCGTGGCTGCCGCTGTTTTTCCGACCTGCTCCACCAATCATTTCTAGGGTGGAAGCATCGCGCCAGACGCCTGTCCAGCTGCAGCGCTCGGCGATATGGGCGTCATTCGCAAGAAGACGGCGACCAGGGGAGGTGAAGGTGGCGTCAAGTACGTCTGCGACGTCTGCTCGTGCGACATCACTTCCACGGTAAGTCTATCCTGTAGCTCTACTTGCAGCTCTCTCTTTTATGGCCCGCCATACCCACGCCGTGCACTGAATGGTTGCTGACTCACGTCCTGCTGGCTTATAGGTCCGCATTAGATGTGCCGACCCTGCATGCTCTGACTTCGACCTCTGCGTGCCTTGCTTTGGCAAGGGAGAGTCGCGCAACACCCACGATCCCGCAACGCACTCGTTCCGTGTAATTGAGCAGAATTCGTTTCCCATTTTTGCCCGAGAATGGGGTGCCGACGAGGAATTGCTGCTGCTGGAGGGCGCCGAGATATATGGCCTCGGGTCATGGGCGGATATCGCTGACCACATCGGCGGCTTCCGCGAAAAGGACGAAGTGCGCGATCACTATCTCAAAACATTTGTCGACTCGCCCAACTTCCCCCTCCCCAAAAGATGCAGCCCCCATGACTGCGAGCTCGCAAATGAAATCCCACGAGAAGAGTTCCAGTCGCGCAAGAAGCGGCGCATTGAGGAGCGAAGAGAGGCTTCTAAGAATGCACCAGCCCTACAACCCAAAACAAAGCCCACCGCCAGTGTGCCTAGCTGTCATGAGATTCAGGGCTACATGCCTGGGCGTCTCGAGTTTGAAACAGAGTATGCCAATGAGGCAGAAGAGGCAGTGCAGCTGATGCAGTTCGACCCTGGCGACGGACTCAACCCGCGGACAGGAGAGCTGGAGCCCGAGATGGAGCTGAAGTTGACGGTTATGGAAATCTACAACTGCCGGCTGACACAACGTGTGGAGCGCAAAAAGGTTATTTTCGAGCATAATCTGTTGGACTATCGAGAAAACACAAAGCTGGAAAAGAGGAAGACCAAGGAAGAAAAGGATCTCCTACAGAGAGCAAAGCCGTTTGGCCGTATCATGAACCACAAGGACTTTGAAGATTTCACACAAGGTTTGCAGGATGAGCTAAATTTGAGACAAGCTATTGCTCAGCTCCAAGAGTGGCGCAGTCTTCGCATTGGAGATCTTCGAAGCGGCGAAAAGTATGAGACGGAAAAAGCTTCTCGGATACAAAAGTCTATACCTATGGGGTCTATGGATAGAGAGAGGCTGGCGTCCTCTCAGCGTTCAAAGGCACCACCTCCTCCTGAGCCTCCAAGCGGAGCCGCTCTGCTCATTGCCCCTGAACTGCCACTCCGTCCCGCTCAAGCCAACGGAGAGACGAATGGTGAAGATGCCAAACCTCTGACTAATGGTCACGCAAATGGCGTAAACGGCATCAATAGCGTCAACGGCGTCAACGGCCACAGTCCGACCAAACAAAAGTATATCCCGCAGCCCATCTCTGGCGTGCAGCCCTTGCAGTTGACGCAGGAGAACGCTCCCGATTTACACCTCCTCACGCCAGAAGAAGCCAAGCTTTGTGAGGTGGTGCGCCTTCAGCCGAAGCCATACTTGATGATCAAGGAGCAAATCCTCAAGGAAGCCATCAGGGGTAATGGAACGCTGAAGAAGAAACAAGCCAAAGAGATTTGCCGGCTGGATTCTCAGAAGGGGGCGAGACTGTTTGATTTCTTCAGCAACGCAGGGTGGGTTGGTAAGGCATGAGGTGGAGGTAATCTCGGAGTATCTGGGCGTAAAAACAGGTGTGCATGTATGATGATACACTATATCGTTTCCTGCAGGAGTCGCGTTTTTGCTTCTTCTTTTTGTTTGCTTCCTTGTTTATTTTTTATTTTTATTTTTATTTTGGTGGCGGGGTTGGCAATTAAACCACGACTTTTTCAACGATACATGACGGGAGAGAAGAAAAGAGAGGAAGGCGGCTACTATTAATCTCTTTATCATAGTTGTTCTAGCATTTTTTACATGAAGGAGTTTAGGGGATGCATGCAAAGAAATAATACCCTTAAATTCAATACAATCAATAAAGTTATCGAATCCTGTATTCCTTCACCTCTTCCTAATCCTAAGCCCAGCAGCAGCAGCTCGTGACGAAGCCAAATCATCATCTACAAGTCAACTTAATGAGCTGCCATTCGGCCCGCCTCACCCCCGCCAGGCATCGGAGCATTTTGGGCATGGACACAATTCACGCACACAAAACCCCTGGTTTGTTACAGAATTTCTGGTCAGATGCCCATCTTGCAGGAGGCAGCCGATGTACGCCGTATCGCACGGCTGGGACGGGGCTAACTAATGGCAGTGGCAGTGAACCGCCATAGCTCGGCGGGGAGGCAGCTTAGCGTAGGGTCCAGGTACGCCTTTTCCTTTTCGGCACTTCTTTTTAAACCTCTTGGCTCCAGCTTAGCTTTATCTCGATTTGACAACACAGATCAACCTCCAAAAAGCTAGATCCTTGGCTGTCTTTCTTACTTTTTCTTTTATATATATATGAACCTGTTTCAGCCTTTTGCGTTAAAAAATAGTTTTGCCGTGGCTAGGAGCATGTCGAGCTACACTGTTGCGTCGCTGAAGAGGGTGTCTGCGAAGACGCTTTCTGGCAAGATTCTCGAGGAACAGGACAAGGCGGAGCCAAGCTTTGCAGTGATTGATGTTCGAGATGTTGGTATGTAGCAGCGCACATGCCTCCTTATTCCCCTTTGTTATGTGAAGACCTTTTTGGAGAAATGGAAAAGAATTCAGTGAGATTCTTCTTTACAAAGATAAGGAGGCACACACTCAAAATTAAATCCCTACCTACCTTGGATATAAGCACATGAAAAACGTAGACTAACACTCTCACGCAGACTACATCGGCGGCCACATCAAGGGATCAACCAACATCCCCTGCAACCAGCTAGACGCCCTGATGCCCACCCTCATCCGCAAAGTCAAGGACAAGAAGGCAGTCATCTTCCACTGCGCGCTCAGCCAGCAGCGAGGGCCCTTCTCTGCGCTCAAGTATCTCCGCGAGAGAGACGCTCTGCTGGCGTCGTTGGGCGAGGAGCCTCCCAAGGAGCAGGAAGTGTGTATCCTGGAGCAAGGATTCACGGGATGGCAAGAGGTTTATGGCGAGGATGAGAGGCTGACAGAGGGCTTTCGAAAGGAGATCTGGCGGTGAGGGGATGTACATGAGCGCCGGTGCTGAGAAGTTTCCGTTGTGGGTGGTTATTTAGATAGATGGAGATTGGGTTACGGCGTGATGAAAGTTCTATTGTGTTTCTATGTTTATTGTTTTCTCTTCTTTTATTTCCTTGTCTTTCTTTTTCTTTTGGTCTTAATTAACACGCTGTTTTGGAGCTATCTGCTAGAAAGCGCATTTCTCTCAGCTCAAGCTTTCGATACTGGCATTGTTCCTGGTTTATCCTGTCACCAACATCTCTCATGGTATACTAAAGATTGGGAAGTGACGTCCAATACTGAATTTTAAAGAAAGTGGCCCTCCATGTCCAGGAACTACCTGCCTACTGGGTATATACTCTAGAAAAACAGGGGCTCATACCTGAACCTCGTCACTGCCTTCTAGATTCAGATTTTATATCCAAACTATGAAGACCCTCTCTTTCTCCAATCTGTAACTGCTCGAGATATAGAACAGTAAACATTCTACATAATAATTTACTCAAGCCTTGACGATTAATCACTTCCCGTTTCGCGGTAATCTTCTTACTAGCCATCTTTACATCCCACTTTTGTCTTCCGTGAATTACCCAACAACCATGGACGACATGGCTTCGTATGTTTCTCGCTCTCCCACCTGCCTTACGACTGCAGCTAACATAAATCTCAGCCATCAACGCGATCCGACCTTTGAACGCGAAACAGATGGCGACTTGAATGCCATGGAAATTAGCTTCTCCACCATCGCAGCAGTATTGTTTATAGTGCTCTTGTTTGGCATTTATAAAAGTAACTTTGATATGCCTGATATCATCAGAGTTCGTGCTCGCAAGATATGGAAGTGGTTGGTCAACGGCACTCGCTGGATCTGCTGTGCAAAGAGAGAGGATCCGGTTCAACATCAGCCGCAAGAGGAAGAAATTGAGCTGCATGGGGTTTCATCTGCACAGACGGCGGTGGCTTCGATGGCGGCTTCGTCTGTACAGACAGTGGTGGCTTGAGTCTACTTGGCTGGGACTGGCTGACTCCGCGGACATGAAGAGAGCTGCAAGCGATGGGTACTTTTCCAGCGAGTGTGAAGAATGGGACAGGGGTTTGTTGTTTGGCTAGGAATACTGTAGCGTTTGGGTCAATAAGCTGAGATGTGGAAAGATTACAAGTTGTCCTTGAAGAGAGGGGCTTCTCTTAATTGAAGTTTTGGGGAATATCGAATAGATGAGACGGAATTGGAGCTTGATCATGAAAGACTTTGGTTGATGCTTAGAGATGGCATAACAATAATCTACCGCCAAAAGATGCTTGAAAGTATCGCGAAGAAGCCTCGCCCATAATTGATCAAGATTATGTTTGTAAAGTCGAATTTGTGACCAATATGCGTATTTGCGTATAAATAGATGCACTGCGTTTTACCGTTTTCTCCATATAACCGCAGGATAACCAGCTTGTAATATCATTTTCGAGCTGTTTCACCATTCATAGCAATGCCTTGTAAAGTTATACGTGAAGGTGTTCACGACTATCAAAAGATTTCTAGGGTAAGATGGGTGAATTCCATCACTCACTATGCAGCGGTATCTGATGCTAACTCGAGATGGAAATATTACTGCAATAGGTACTTACACAACTGCAGCAATCGAGATCGATGGCCGTACCGTGTGCATAATGTGACAGCCAGAAGTGACAAGGACAATCATATTCCCAAACCTGGTGCGATTCCTAATCCCCGTCTGCAACATCTCCTTGGCCATTATGTATTCGCCCTTCACCATTCGCCAATTCACTGATGCTCAGACCCGCAAACCCGCCAATGGACTGCACTAGCAGCCCGCTGTGTGAATTTTATGGGGCGCTGCGAGCCATGTGGCAGGAATTTGGCAGTTTGAATGCAGTAACTTCTGCGCTTTCTCTTGTTCTATAAAACCTGGTCCTGGAAACATCTGCTCTGGAGCTAGAGATTGTCAGAGGGAAGACTCTCATCTTCATTTTCTCGCCACTCCTTTTCTCCATCGTCCTCCCTTTTCTTTCGCATCTCCGTGCCTTGCCCCGCCACTGAGAACCCCGCGACAAAGATTGCCGATAACAAGCGATAAGCATCGCCAACGAACAAGAGAATCGCGCTGCGAATAGACATCATGGGAGCGCAGGAAGAGATAACAAATGGCGCAAATGTGCCTGAGGTTGTTGCCAGTACGAATTTGCCATGGCATCTTTCCTCAAAGTCCCTCGAGCCACTGCTAACAGGCGCGTAGATTTGGGATTTGCGCCTGCGGTAAAGCTGTCTGGAGAATGGTCTGTCAAGAGAGTGTTGGAAGAGATTCCCGGCGAGGCACCGGCCGAGGGCTCCAACTCGCCGATCCCATTCTTCCATATGCTTTCTCGGCTCAAGACTACCAAGCGTGAGGGATGGCGGCGGTTTGGAATCGAAAGGTTAGTCTGCCGCTGGAGGCGTCTCCAACCATGGCCACACAAACAAAAACAAGATTGCTAACGGAAGTTTTCTTCTCTCTTCTTACAGAGGCGAGTCGATTTCGGATCACATGTACCGCATGTCTCTCATCACCATGTTTGCGCCACCGACCCTGGCCAAGAAGCTGGATCTCCAAAAGTGCATGAAGATGGCCTTGATCCACGACATGGCCGAGCTCCTAGTTGGAGACATCACCCCCGTCGACGGCGTCGCCAAGCCCGAAAAGAATCGACGCGAGGCCGAGACGATGGACTTTTTGACCAAGAACCTGCTGCGTAGTGTCGCGGGCGGCGACGTGGGCACCGAGATTCGAGCGATATGGCAGGAATACGAAGATTCACAGACGCTGGATAGCCATTTCGTGCACGACGTGGACAAGATCGAGCTGCTGCTGCAGATGGTCGAGTATGAGAAGCAGGGCAAGGGACATGTGGACCTGGGCGAGTTTGCATACGTTTCACGCAAAGTCACGCTGCCTGAGATGAAGGAGTGGGCGGAGGAGTTGCTGCGCGAGAGAGAAGCATTCTGGCAGACAAAGGAGCATGTTCACGGCGAGAAGGGACTGGAGGGAGGAGTGTCTGAGGAGACGAGACGTGGACAAGAAGACTACTATGAGCGAAAGTGATGGTGACGTTTTCGCATTTTCTTTTTTTGGACTGGGCTTTTTACCTTTTGTTTTTATGGTGGGCATTTTAAAGAGCAGAAGCGAATTCACATTCGACACACGGATTCATAGAGAGAGAGAGAGTATAGACTTTTTTGTGTGTATGCTGCGCAGAGTGCCTTGTTGCTGGTGTGAATCATATACTGTATTAGCTGTTGCTTCGATTCAACCAACAGCTACAAGATGATACCTACTAGTAGTAATAGATAAGTGGCTCTACTCTTGCTTATACAGTAGGTACCTCTATGTGCTGCTATGCAGTAACGAGTGCCAACTGCCACCACCATCTCGCGATTGCCCCTGGCAACAGGGCTTGCTGCTAGTGGGCGACAGTTGGTCACCAGCCACCAGTCACTGGAGCTGATCCCTGAACTTATAGTGCGTGTGGAGAGATGTTTTCTCCGCCACGCCGCTAACAAAACATTCCATCTCATCTGCACGCGGGCCTTGAAGCCCTGTATCGGACGAACCGGATTGCTTCCTTTGCTTCTGTGCCCAGCAGGCTATACTGTAAAGCATCTGCGCCTTTTGCCAATTGCATACAGCGCTCCGCAGCTCCCGTAAAGAGCAGCGCTCGGCTAAAGAAGAAGAGGAAGAGGCTGGCCCAAAGCAGGGCTTTGCTGTGAGCAGCTCCACCACCGGGTTTGCGCAAAAAGCCCACTCACGCACTCACGCACTCGCTTGTCACTCGGACCTCCACCATCGGCGGCTCACTTCTCACCGCTGCCCTGGCATACTGGAGAGGAGTCGAAAAAAGGCGACTGGAGACGAGACGAGACGAGACGAGCAATCGATAGTTATTTGTCTTCCCACCGCTTTCAACCGCCCCCCCTTTTTTTTCTGCAGGAACTCGCCCACTTGCTCCGTACTGTAGTTCGCTTTGGATTCTGCCGCTCACTTGCCTGACCGCAGCTTTAGCAGGGCCTGCGAAGGACTTGACACTTACAAGCTACATACGCCAATCTTTTATCTTTCTGGAGTCTCTCTCTCTCTCTCTCCCTCTCTCCCTCTCTCTCTTTATCCCTGTTTTCCCTGTCTCGCTTGATTGCCACCCGGTGCGGTGCTTATCAGAAAAGAGGCGCCACATCTCTCCGCATTCCAGGCTGCAGCGGCAAAGAGGGTGTGACAAAAAAAGGTTGACCTTGATTGCGACTCGGTCACGAGGAGACGATAAGCTCGGAGGAAAAAAAAAAAAAGCAAGACATCCCGGGAGGGCCCAGGCGGCACAGACAAGGTTTTGGAGAAGCGAGGCCTGTGAGGGAACAGCACACCACCAGAACAAGTTAACGGCTAGGGAGAGGCGGCGTGTCAGCAGGGCAGACGCCATTCACTCATTCAGTTGCCTGCTCGCCAGGCCTGCTCTGCTCGTCCTTTCTGCAGTGAAGTGCAGCGCCGTGTAGCCTGCTCCAGCTCGGCTCAGTCTCAGCTCCAGCTCCAGATCGCTGCTGTCTGTGAACGGCGGGAACCTCTGAGTCCTGCAGCGCTTTGCGGTGACGAGAGGTATCGCCGTGCGTCTGTCAAGTATACCGAGTACTTGCGGTGAGCTACTACCTTACCTATCATTGGATAGAGTTCGTCCCGAGCGCACACGAGGCCGAGGAGGCTCCATCGTTGCAGTCGAGCCCAGCGTTCAGTCATTCATTCATTGTAGCAAGCCTGCGTCACAGCACAAACTCCCGGCGACAGGGGACGATACGACAGCGAAGCCGATATCGATATCGAGATTCACCAAAGCAAATATCAGGAGGACGACGAGATCGACGACGAATAGAAAGAAATCTATATAAAGATAGACGACAATCGCCATGACCTTCGCCGCCCACTACCACATGTCGGCGCCGGCACACGACGGCGTTCATCCCGGCCTGTTCCGGCCGCCAGCGTCGCCCAGCTCCAGCACCGACTATCTCTCATCGTCGACTTTTGCAACCGAGCACTCTTCGAAGCGGAAATGGAGTCGCAGCAGCATGCCCCGGATGCACCAGACAGGCGCTCACGGCGGCCTCTATGACGAAGGCGATGTCTATATGGATGCTGGAGTACCGCCCTCGAGAACCTATGCTCTAGCTGGCCAACTTCATACGCCACTGGTGGGATCCAATTCTGAAGATGCCGACATGGCCATGGCCGAGAGCATGGGGGACAGCATGGGAGATAGCATGTACTCTGACTCGGACTATAGGCGCGCTCTTGGCACCAAGCGATCCCGCGATGAGATGGACCAAGACTCTTCCAGCGTGCCCACACAGCTGTTTAGCCAACCCGAGCCTGAGCAATCTGCAAATTCCAGTAGCTGGGGATCCTTTGCTTTCGCCACCATCGGAGGCGTTGTTGGCCGGGTATGGGAGTTTTGCAAGGCTGGTGCTTTCAAGGGCTTTTACGCGGGGGGTGGCACATCGTATAAGGTGACATCTACAGGAGTTAGTGTTGATGAAGCTGCTGGTCCTGGCCTTGACCAGACTTATTATTTCCAAGGCCATAGTCAGCAACAACAAAATCATGACTACATTAGTAGAGATAGGGCGCGACATGTACAACAGCAGTTCCCGAAAAGGAGCCACCACCACTACAGCAGCAGCAGCAACAGTAACAGCAACAGTCAAAATTCTGGCTACGACGATCCATATGACAGCCGTGCTTCAACGCCCACCGGGCCAGCACCGAAGAGGCGTAGACATACAGAGAGCGGTAATGACTTGGGCCAGAACTGGGTGATGATCCGAGAGCCCGGCCGTGACAGTGAGACGAGGACGCCCCGGAAGATGGCTACGCCGAGCCGCACATCCCCTCGCCATCTCTCTCAGCAAACTCCTCTGGCCGATCTCCGCATGGGCCCCCCAAGCAGCTTTTCTACTCCTGCTTCGTCTGACCCTGCTCCTCTTCGCCCTGCCAGTCGCGCTGCCAGCCGTCCGGGCAGCCGAATGTCGGATGTCAACACCTTCAGGTCTGCACGACCTGCAACATCAGCTTCTGTTGCGTCCTTTAAAGCCAGTGTTCCCAGTGTTCCCAAGCTGCCTACCCCCAGCAGGATCCCTGTCAAAGCAAACACTTCAGCAACGCTGGCATCGTCGGCTCCGCTTGCAAACTTTGAGCCCGGCCGAAGGCGCAGACACACGGTCGTGCCGTCGTCGTCTTCCGATCCCTCTGCCTGGCGAAGTCAAGGTCATCAGCGCGCTGAAAGTGCGGCCTCGGTGGCTACTAGCAGGGCCACCGAGATTGACGCCAGCCCGCGACTAGATGCCGAAGCCAAGCGATTAGCAAGCCGTCGTCAGAAGGAAGAGCGCAATGCTGATGCGCGTATGGCGGCGTTCAACAAGCAGCTGCAAGACATGATCCGGCAGGGTAGAGAGGCCCTGGGGTCGACTATTGAAGTTGACATCAACGATGCAGGCTGGGAAGACTCGCTCTAAATACGACTACGGGACTGACTATAATCAGATCTTCCGGTCACTCTTTATCATTCTTTTACATGAACATAGTTTTCTTTTTATCTTCTCTTTATTGTCTATTGACGGACTGATGACTTTTTCTATTCTTACTCTCTTTTGTTCGCCCGACATGGGCGCTTATGACATTATGAGATTACTAGATGCGGAAATCGTACGAACGAGCTACACAGAATCTGCTGATTGTTTTGGTTCTTTTTTTTTTTTTTTTCCAACGTTTTACTGGACTTGATTTTCTTTTCTTTTCTTTTTATCTTTTTTCTTCTTGAACTTGGATGTTTGGGCATCTATTCTGCGAGTGGACCACACGGCAGGAAAAAGGGAAAAAAGCAAAGGGTAACGCCGCTTTTTTGTTATAGCCCGTCATCGTTGCCATCTCCGAGTCTTTTGACGACTGCTAGTTAGCTATTCATGACGTTTTATGCGGAGGAAATTGTGTATTTTATGAATTTTACCTCGTTGAGGATGGCGTATTAATGACTGATATGAGGACGAGGGAAACGAAGTGGGAGGGTAGCACTGATTTGATTATGATTATTAGCCTCATCTGAGCTTTAGCAAAAATGAATCAAAGATAAAAGCCACGGGTGGAATATATTCATCGTGATACTAATGCTGGCACTAGTAGTTTAGAGAGGCTCTAGAGGCAGCGTTGACAGCACCAGCCGGATGTTTGTATCCGGAGGAGGACGCTAATAAAGAAGGGCAGCTCTTTCGACCGTTGGCCGGATGTGACTTGTGCTCGGACACGAGGAAAAAGGAAGATGGAGGCCTACTTGCTGCATACGCGAGATGAGAGCTCATCTTAGTGCCAGGTCATATGTGCCTTTTCCTCCTCCCTCTCAAGCCACGCAGCTGAAGGTTCATTTTGATAAGGCCTAGAAGGAAAGAAAAAGAGAGATGGAAAGATATTTTTAGCAGTCCTTTAGATGGATGGTTTTAATAATAGAAACCGACCTGAGACCTGCATCTATAGTGGTGTTGCGAGCATGTGCGCTGTGATCTTTTGCCTGGCCTTGTCGTGCTGAGAGCTGGAGATTGATTTCTTTGGGGGCGATGAGCTAGACATGCTGCGCGAGGATTTTGGTGCAAAGCATCACTTTTTTTTTTTTTTTTTTTTTTTTTTTTTCCTTCTTGTTACGTTTTCTACTTGATTATAATTTTTTGATGAAATTAATAGTATTTCTTGTTGCTGCATGATAACTTTTGCTTCGTTTACCGATCGATCGGTGATGGCGGGCTGTGTTGATATAATTTAAAACATCGCCACTCGCACTTACATGCAGCTCACTCGTGCCACCATCAAATCAAACGGGCACAAACCAATGAGAAGCACCCCCAGTTGCAAGACACTTTTCTCTCTCTCTCGCCCAGAACACCAAAAAAGACATCACGCCCTAGACCTGAAAAGCAACGAAAAAGAGGCGCTGCCAAATACAGCTTAGCCAAAGCACCTTTTTTTTTTTTTTTCTTCTTCTCCCTCCCTTGCGTCTGAATCCGTATTACTAGTAGCAGCACCAGCAACAGTCATTTCTTTCTTTCTTTTTTCTCTGTCTTCCTCCCCTGCTCCCTGTTGACTCTCCCTTTGAAAACCCAAACCAGCTCCAGGAATGGAAAAGACGGGCTAACAATGAGAGTCCAGAATCCTGCTAGCTGGATTTGCGTGTCCCATGCCACCGTGGCACTGCGATGGTAAAATTTGGTGGAAAGGAGAGTGGCCGGGGGAGGTGCTTCTGGTGGCGCTGTGAGACATTCCGAGGCCTCTCTCACCTTGATGGGAAATGCTACCTAGCAAGTAGTAGAGTGTATTTGCTACAGTACCTTTGAGCACCCATTCTTTTGCCTGGGACCTAAAGATGAAAATGCCACAGCGCATACTTAAAGGGGTTCAGCTGCCCCAGCCTCTCCTCTCGCGCTCTGTCGATCCAATCGCTGTTTACGCTGTCTTTTTTTTAAAGAAGACAAGTCGGAAGAAAGGAAACGCATGATACAAGACCCCCCTCTTGTTGCTTTTCTCTCCTTTTTTCCCACTGGCGTCTGAGCTTTTTTGGACACGAACATCTTGTTGTCGATCCTCGCACCATACATAAATAAATACGCCGTATTACACGAAACATACACACACACATTACTCAAAAGCACGTCCCCCGCATCGCAAAACTCCCCAACCATGAAGGTAAGAATAATACACTAATATATTCAAACACATCAAGGAAAAAAATTAACTAAAAGGGAAAAAAAAAAAAAAAAGAAGACCCAGATCTCGTCTCTCCTCGTGCTGCTGCTCCCCGCCCTCGCCCTCGCCCTTCCAACCCAGCAGCCGCAACAAGCCCACAGCTCCGACCTGCGTCGCAGATTCACATGCCCTGCCAACGTGCAGGACTTTTGCTCCGCTTCCAACATTCATTCGAGTTGTGAGAATGGCAGGTTTACGTCGGGTGCGATGGATACGTGCGGAGAATGCCATTGTTGATTGAGAGGAGGAGAAGGAGAAGGAGAAGGAGAGAGAAGGAGGAGGAGAGAGCTTGAAAGAATGGAAGAAAGAAAGAAAGATTGACTGGGAGAGAGAACGAGAACGTACGGCAGTGGTGACGATGGTAATACGGGCGAGTTTGTTTGGTTGACGTATGGCATACGGGAGTTTTTAATTAATTGCTGCGCGTTGATTCTTATTCGACATTATCAAGAGTGGAAATTCTTGTTTGCTATTCTTTAGTTCACTTAATGCAAAAGCAAAAATTGGGCGTCAGGTCTATCGAGTCTATCTAAATCCATCAAAAAACCATACAAATCCGTAGCCTAGCTCAAGTATCACAAAACTAATCCTTTGCTTTGTTTGCTGGAAACTCAACGGCACTCTGACCCCCATTAGCTCCTGAGTATCTGGAGAGCTCGTGTCAGAGCCTCAATCTCCCTGATCAATGCCTCTCTCTTCTCCTTCACTGCCTGATCCTCTGCAGCAATCGAATTCAGCTGATCCGCCGACATGCAAAGGGCAACCCTGTCCGACAGAACCTTCAGTGGTCCATCCTCTGCGTGCAGTAAATAGTGATCAATCACCTGCTGGCAAACCACGTCGACAAAGCGGCTCAGCGCAATATCATAGTAAGACTTCAAGGCGTGATGAATCGACTCTCCTGTCTCTTCGAGCGAGGACCTGGGCCTTTTTGGAACCGCTTTGACTGCGGCTTGTGGAGTTGCTCGTGCCGCATCTTCTTGAGTCTTTACGGCGGTAAGTTTGCCCTGCTTCAGCTTGTTCACCTGTGCTTCAAAGCGAGGATCGTACGAGATTGTAGTGACGGCGAATTCGACGGACAGCAGATTTCCAGGGCCTGGCGGATGAAGTGATGAACAATTAATATAGCGTTTGAGGTATGTGCCAGTGTGATGGATCGCCATTTTCTTCCTTGCTCCTTGAACGTGCAAGGCACCATTGCGCTGTTAAACTAGAGTATCACTATAGTAGTTGGAAATACTTGGTCACAAGGACTGTTGATTTAAAGTAAGATAAAACAAGAGAAACTCACAGTGCCAATTTCATATCCTCGAGATTGAAGATACCGCTCCTGGATGTGATGCAGCATGCTATCCGTCTCTGGCTCGGGACACCAGTAGGGATCTGACAAGATCCCGCTCAAGTCTCCCTCGTGGAGTTTCGGAATTTCAAAATGAAGTTCATCGTATAACGAGGATCGGTCAACTTCATCGCCCTTGGCCGATATAGAGCTATCAGTACCGCCGTCATTGTCGCCATCATTGTCGCTGTCACTGTCGTTATCGCTGCAGACAAGGCTACGGCTTGCCTTTTTTATATCACCTTGGTGGAACTCTCTGGCATGGCCCTTCTGATACATGACATGGGCAAATGCTTCGTTGATACTTCGAATTCGTGTAATGAGTCTCATCTCAGCATCTTCAAAAATACTATGGCGCCTATAGTACGCATCAATCCATAGTGTGTAATTCTCATGAATTCCGAGGCAATCTTGCCAACATATGCCCGCTGCTGGTCAGTGGTGCTTCGAGATTCGCCCAGGTCCTTAAGAAGCTCCTCACGCCTCTTGAGACTTGACCTGATCTCATCCTTCACCAATACGAATTCTGCGCGAGTGTGATTCATCAATAGCTGTTCGAGACGAATGCGGAGAGCCGGTATGCCTAGCCTATTCGCAGGCAGAGTATTCCACAGTGCTTCTCCAAATAGAGCCTGCTCTTGGCTATGGCGTTTATTCATAGTACCAGACTTGTCATCAGCACCAGGGCTTTTGACAACGCAGTAGCCCAAATGCAAATCTCCTCTTTTGCCTCTTACGAGATCACAAACAACGGTTTTTGTGGCATTCTCGATGGCAAGATCGGGCTTGGTCAGCACTCCTAAGGTTCGCTCTCCGTTGGTATCAGCCTCAGCAGCAAGTCGAAGGATATTTTGGTTGGCATCATCATCATTGCAAGGGACAACGGCGAGAATGATGGTTCTTGTCTGTTGCATGTATCCCTTCACAATATTCTTCACCAGGCCAATGTCAGATTCCGTGGCCACTCCTGGAGTCACTGTCTCGAACACGCCGGGAACGTCGATGACAGTAAGATGGGCAGCATTGGGATGGTTGATTTCAACCTTGAGGATGTCGAGGCTAAATGTACTGCCTCTGTTGCCATCTTCGTCTGACATTTTGATGCCCATGGCTATGGCAGCCTAAAATATGTAGGTTAGTCATGCCAAAACGTTGTGATAATGGCACCAGGGCTACTTACGTCCTCGAAAATTCTGAGGAAGTCGTCTGAAGTGATCTTATCCGTCGATCGGCGGAATTCTCTGACGAGCTTCTCTCGCTCAGGAGACGGATTGTGCGAGATAATAGATTCGACGACACTCTCAGCAGGTTCCCGTCGGCAAACAATCTCGGTGGCATGTCGAGTACGTAGAGTGGCTGAACGAGGGAACTGGAATCCAGTCAAAGACTCAAGAACGCTGGATTTGCCTGCACCCTGGTCTCTAACCACGACAATCTGCAGAAAAGTCAGTCAATGTTCAGCTTTATTTGGGACACGGTCTCCTCATAGCTAACCTGAGGCAGAGGCACGAGATGGGATATACCCAATTCGCGAAGCTTGTCCATCTTGTCCAAAAGAACTCGGGTTCCAAGCCCCTGACTCGTCTTGCCTTCATCAGAAGAGGTGTTCATCTTCAAGGCGACCCCTATCAGAAACACAGAACAAGTGCTTCACCTGCTTAAGCCTTCAGTGTTGTAACGAGAGAGAGAAGATAGCAAAAAGACTTGAGTGTGATATCGAAAGAGAGAGAATAGAAACGAAGACTGGTAGGGAAAAGACAGCAAATCTATGTCAAAAGAAACTGGCCTGAGTGCTTTGCATTCACTAGCAGCTATTTAACACCTCCGCTAGTAACCAAATAGAATCCCGCAGTTCAGCGGACAACAAGTGCATTCACCGAACAATTTTCGCCATAGTATCAGGAGAGATGAACCGCTGTCATGTTGTTGCCATCCCTCCTGCCAACAGGTAGACTAAATGGTAGGCCTCTCACAAAAAACAGCCCGTGGGCGTCTGTAAGGAGACATGACGGCTTAAACTTGTATGCAAGATTGTTGAAAACACCGGATGCCACTTCAATTACCCTTTTGAAGCCCCCAATTCTTGAGCACTCGAATTTTCCCTTGCACAAGTTGTCTTACAGCCCTACGTTCAGGCTTTCGTTTCGATTGTCGTCTCGACCCGGCATCTGCTCATCACCCTGCCGCTGCTGCCGAATCACCTGTCTGGAATCCTTGTTTCGAATATCTTCCTCACACGCTGCAAGATCCTCCATAGTCTGAATCGTATCAGCATGCTCATCCCCATTCACTTCCCGACGAACCTGTAACAATTCAATCAGTATCTTCTTCGCTTCGCCCGGATCTATATGCCGCCAACACTGCGCAAGCCTTGCCATGTTCAGCAATGTGTTTGGATGTTTATCTCCCAGTAGCTCCCTCTGGAGATCCAGCGTCATCACAAACGTCGATTTCGCCTTGTTATGTTGACCGCTCTTATAGAGCAATATGCCGTAGTTTAATTGGCTTTTGATTGTGTCGGGGTGTTTCTCGCCGAGAATTTCTACCTGGAGGATTCGCGCCTCTTCTAGGACGCCTTGAGCGTCGAGCCATCTTCCCTGACTTATATAGACTTGCCCTAGGCTGGCCATGGTATTAATTGTGTCGGGGTGTTTTGTCCCAAGAATCTCTTGCCTGAGTTTTAAAGTCTGCTTTTTCAGCTTCTCAGCCTCGGCAAGTCGACGTTGATAATGGTAGGTTATTGAGAGGGACCCCATGGTCCTAATTGTGTCGGGGTGCTTCTCCCCGAGAATTTTTAACTGGAGCGTCAATGCCTGCTCTTTTAGCCGCTCAGCGTCATCGTGTCGGCCTTGCATATCGTACGTTTGTGCGAGGCTACCCATCGCCAAAGCCATATCCGGGTGTCCCTCGTCGAAAACTTCTTGCATAAGTCTCAACGCTTGTTCTTTGAACTTCTCAGCCTCAGTATATCGACCTTGGGCATGGTAAATTGTTGCGAGGCTCATCATAGTCATAATTGTATTTGGATGCTTTTCTCCAAAAATTTCCAGTTGGTGTTTCAACGCCTGGTCTAGTAGCTTCTCCGACTTGGTGTATCGGCCGTTATTGTAGTAGGCCGTCGCGAGGCTCCTCATAGACCGAATTGTAATCGGATGCCTCCCCCCACAGATCTCCAAGTAACGACCCAATACCTTCTCCATCAACGTTTCAGAGTCATCGTACCGACCTTGTTTAATATAGGTTACTGCAAGGAGATCCATAGACTTCAGTGTATATGGGTGCTCATCTCCAAGGTCTCTCAATTGGAGGCTCAATACTTGCTTATTCAATTTCTCAGATTCGGCATAACGGCCCTGGAGAGAATATATTTCTGCGAGATCAGCCATGGCCCTGAATGTGTCCGGATGGCTCCCTAGCACTTCCTGGTAAAGGGCCAACGCTTGCTTTGCTAGCTTCTCAGAGTCGTCATACCGACCTTGATACTTGAGTATACTTGCAAGTCGTGAAATGCTTCTGATTGTAGCTGGATGCTTTCCCCTCAATATCTCTCGGCGCACATCTAGCGTTTGCTTTATCAACACCTCGGCCTCTTTATATCGACCTTGATTCAAGTATATTAATGCGAGATTTTCCTTCATGATGACTGTATCTGGGTGGTCATCTCCGATCACCTCCCGTTGGAGGCTCAACACCTGCTCCGTCAACCTCTCGGCTTCGTCATAATGGGCCTGAAGTTGATGTATTATTGCGAGGTATGCCATGCTAGTGACCATTTTTGGATGTTTATCACAGAGACTTCCGCTCTGCCGGCGAAGCTCTAGCACCTGTTCTGCCAACTTCTCAGCTTCGCTATACCGGCCCAGGTTTATAAGCGTCTCCATGAGAGTTGCCATGCCTTCGATGGTATCTAGATGTTTCTCGCCGAGCGCCTTTGTTCTCAAGTTTATAACCTTTCTGTCTACCGGCTCTCTTTCTCTCCACCTCCCATAAGCATTCATATAAGCCGATACTCTACAGAGTAATGCCGACGCTTCAACCTCTTTCCCGTTCACTTCTGCCCACTCGCTCGCTTGGATAGCGTGTGGTACGTAATAATACCGTGGCAATGGAGCGTTTTCGAAAGCAGCATTTACTATATTCAGAGCTACAGCTGAGAAGTATAACTCTGTATTCTCTGGACTGTCCATCAAAGCCGTAGATTCGCCTAAGGGTGACTTGTCTGGCTGCTGAACCCTTAGTCCATATCGTATGGCCTCTTGGACAAGCTTATGCATCTCATAGCTCCGCTGGCCTGCTTCCACTCGGCGCGTATGGAGAAAAGAGAACTCGACTAGTCTTGTGACAGCTTGTAACACTTCTAGATCTGTATTTTGCCTATAAGCATTCTCATCCTCTTGACTGCTATCGCTACCTTGGCCTGCCGCTTGTATTAGCTGATGTGGTATAGCTTGGTTGTCTAGATATGCAATAACGTGAAGAATTCGATATGACAGCTTGCTCTCCTCTCGAATGCGTTCAATCGAAATTTTCCACGTCTCAAGAACACTATTTGACACTTCCGGCCGTCGATGCCGGTCAGAGTCGTTAATCTTGAGCAGATCCCATCGACTCGTGCCTTGCAGAAGGAGGTTCAAGTATTCCTTAACAGGCGTTCTTGTTCGTCGCATATATACCCCGGCCTGGGAAACTGCCAATGGAAGTAGCTGCAGTTCTTCTAGGAGACGGTCTATTTCGGTATCTTCCATGACTGGCTTCATGTTGTCGCTCATGGACATCTTAAGAAGGGATATTGCCTCATCTTTCGTCATGGAGGGAACCTCGATGCCTCGGCTGGGCCCGACAAGAGAGCCCGTAATACGCCCGTCACGGCTCGTCCACAGTATCGTTCCTTGCAAACCTCCCGGGATGAAGTTTGCCAGGCTCCCCCCTTTGCGTCCCACGCCAAAGAGCCCAAGATCATCAGCATTGTCCAGGATAAGGACCCATCGCGGCTGTGCCTCAATCCCGTCTCGCACCGCAGAAAGCAGCTCCGGCCCATCGAGGCTCTCTCCACCGATGCCGAGCTTTTTCCCAATCGCCTTATAGTCGGACGTGAAAGTGGCTTCGCTATCTGCGTGCACCCACAAGACGCAGCACTCATCATCGACACACCGCCGATACGCATAGTCTAGTGCGATCTGCGTTTTTCTATAATTTATTTTTAATCAGCACCTTGTGTGGTCACTTATATGCCGGAGACGCAATTCTAATATCCTACCCTGAGCCTCCCAAGCCCCAAAGTGCCGCGTTGTAGAAGCCTGGCAATGGTGGCAGCAACTTGTCCAGTTGATCAACAACCTCTTTGCGGTAGACGAGGTCCTCGTTGAGAAGATATGGAATGACGCGAACGACCTTGGCTGGCGCTGGTGGGAGGGGTAGATGAACATGGAGATTGCCTTGGTTGATAAAGGCATCGGGACCAAATGAATTATGGCCGATTTCGCGCCATTCGCGCTCTGAAGCTGTCATTGCGATTGTGATCCAGGTTGAGGCATTTTTTACATGGATCCAGCACAGCTGCAAGAGCCGGCAGATCGACCATTTTAGAGTCCAGAAACAGCCTCGCACATAATCCTTGTGGTTGTGACGGGGCCAATGAGAGACGCGATATGGAAGAGCGAAGGAGGGGCGGTGCTGGGCGCCTAAATTATGTAGGAATTCGAAATTTAGTATCCAGGAGATAGTAGCAGGAATTCACAAAAGAAAGCTCTAATCTCTGAGAAACATTTTGCATATTTTTTAGATACCTTGTTATAGCAACAGGGCTTTTATCTAAATTATGCTAAGAAACAACATTTTACTGCCATTGAGTCCATATGATTCCGTATTCATTCTACATGTACTCTTCTATCCGTATCTATTTACAATTACACACATGTATTCTTAATGTAATGTTCTGCTTTACATATTATAAAATATTTTGTATCAAGATCCTGCGTAAGTTGTAGGAAAATTAGGAAAATTAGTTCGCGGGATAGCTGTGCCCAAGTATAGCATCCCCTTCCAGCCCCCTATCCACATACATTTATATATTCGGTTAATGTATATACAGATGCTCATATAAGCTGGCTTACCATTACACCAGCATACGATAGCCGCCCGTCTTCTAATTGTTGCAATGTTTCCTTTATTTATTTGTTAGAGCTGGTTGATACCCATGAAGCAAGTACTTGCACGGATTTGCTCTCGGGTGGAGTAGGCGCTGGCAGCAACACCTTTGTCTAGGTACGTCTAACTGAATACACAAAGCAGACAAACTCACTTGCAAAGATGTAAAGTTGAGAGGTGGCAAAAGGAGAGAGAGAGAGAGACAGAGAGACAGAAATTTCAGAGAAGCAAGAAAGAAGACACTAATCTCAAAGGGCGTCTAAGGTCACAGGGCGGGCACGTATCACTACGAATCGTCTCCATCACTTCTAGATAGTAGGTATGTGCTTCATGATGCAACGTGTTGCAGCGTATAAGGTACCAGCTGAACGCTGGCTGTAGCTACACTGCGGTGGACATTATTTCTAGCTGTAAAGGCCACCACAACACGTGCGAGTTATGCATTAAGGAATTGAGCATCTCAACTTTCCCTAAGTCGCACTGGTGCAGCAGAGGCGATTATCCAGTCTTTCCAATTATCAGCATGACATAAAGCTACCAAAAAGGTACCACATTTATTCCAGATTACCATGTTAGGAAGATCTAAATTAGAGACAACCTCTAATATATCAAAACTAGCTAACACAGGCTAACGCCATACATCTCTCAGGTTGCGAAGATGGTTCATTCAGCCGATATCTACGTTATCAAATAAAAACCGATAAATGAGGTTCTACTTTTTAAAGTTTTCGTTTCACCTTTCGTATAACTGTTTCCTTGGACTCGCAATCAGAAGACATATGATTAATTAATTCTTGATTCGCTGATCCATTGCGGCAACCCCGGACAAAGAAAAAGCAACCTATATACGAACATACGAAGTACACAAGTAGACAGTATAAACACCCAAAACAAGGTTTGTTTGGTTTGCCTCACACCACTCCATCGCAAGTGGAGCAGCCCAGAAAAAATTCTATTTGACATGCCAGAAGGAAATAACAGCCCACATAGAGCAAGCCATCTGGCCATGTTCCCACTTCCCGCCGTGGCAAATGACAGGCGGCTTTCGTTTAGCTCGCCATTGTCTCTCGGTGACCCATTACCTAAAAGCGTAACAAAATAGTCGTCAAGTGGTATATCCTATCCAATCAACGACAAACAAGAATACCCCTTTGTTCTAAAAGAAAGAATGAAAAAGAATAACAGAATGTATGAGAAAACAACATGAACCAAATCTCATCAGATCGTACATCCTCATCCCATCCAGAATGTAAAGTAAAAGAAAACGCCCATCGCTTTAGTGTGTATGTACATGTATGTATAAATGGTATATGTCCCATGAGAAGAGTCGTATCTCTCTCCCTCTCTTCTCTTTCTAATAATGATACAACAATAATGAAAAAGAACTCTATCAGTCTTTCAAAAGTGATCCGACATCCTGCAGCTGCAGTGATGTCGCCATGGGGGGAGGTCCGCCCCTATCTATTCTACCCCATCCGGCTCCCCACGCTGGTAGTTCTTGCTGCATGTAGGGCGCCCGTTGTCGCGACGAGCTCGGTCCTCCAGGCACTAGAAAGCCATCTGTCAGTGTGATTTCGTCTGAGCCGGCGTTTTCGTGGAAGCTGCCCGGGTGTTGGCTCAGGGCAATCTCGTCAGTTCTGTCGCTCCGGGCCTGAGATTTTCGGTTTCTTCTTCGCCAGAATCGTGTCCTCTGCCTGGTGCCGTCCTGTTGAGCGAATATCTCTGGAGATTCCATAATGCCAGCCCGAGGAGATCGTCGGCCATTTGCAAAGGAGCTGCCATGAGCCCGCGGATAGAAGAATCCGGCAGGCCGCCCGCCAGTGAAGGGATTCCAGGGTCGTAATCGAGGTGAAGTAATATTAATGCTGCCGTTGCATCCGGCATTATAGCTAGTACGCGCTTCGCCCGATAGTTCTTCTAGGGTCAGTCCCTTCGTCTCCGGGACCAACAGCGTGGTTATCGTTCCGAGCAGCATAAAAAGAGCGAAAAGCTGCAAGAGGCGGTTCAAGTGCGGCGAGCATTGGGTGCCTTTGCAGTCGGGAGGAGAGTCTTGGCTCAGTATCGGGATACTGATAACCTGGGCGATGATGGCGCCAATCTTGCCACTGGCGGCAGAGACACCGTGGCCAGTAGATCTGTACCGGGTAGGATAGCATTCTCCAGGGATAATAAAGGTGGTTGTGTTGGGACCGAAGTTGAATAGAAACTGGGCAATGATGTAGAGGGCAAGCATTGCTCCTTCAGTTAAGCTGTGGAAGGCAAAGCCAAGAATACAAAAGATGACGGTGAGGAGAAGAAAACCAGCAAACTGAAGGGGCTTCCGGCCGACGCTGTCGATCGTGAAAACTGCGGCCCAGTAGCCAGGGATCGATCCGGCACAGGCGAGTATAATCATGCCAACGGCTTGGTTGTACAGTCTATGGTACAATGTGCTTCCATTAGCATATCCAATGGCGCTAAGAACCATGGATTGGTTTAAGCCTAGGCCATAATATGCAAGATCCTATTGTGAAGGGTCAGCAAAAATAGACAACAAAAGGGGGGAGGCCAAGACGGCGATATGCATATGTGTGAAGACGCACCAGAAAGAACCATGACGTGGTTGTACCAATGAGCACTTTCAAGTTCTTGAGCTTGCTGAAGTAGCTCACGATATCGGGCCACGAGGCTGGTGGCACATCGAGCGGCGACTGCTCGGTAACAGTTGCCGTACGGGTTCGCTTCATGGACATGGAGCCTTGGTCGCTCCTTCGCCTGCTCGACACGTATGCGCGGATGTCGGCATCGGCCTTTTCCACGTCGTTCTGTATATCGAACGTGTAGCGAGGTGTCTCAGGGATGGTGATACGATAGTACAGGGCCAGGCATGCAGGGATGGCACCAACGCCAACAATGATTCGCCATGATCGATCAGCGGCCTCCCTGCACGCCAGATCGCAGGCGCCTTCTGCAGAGATGTCCACATACGACTTCTTGAACGCCACGGTAGTGATAAGCGCAACGATTGCGGCTAAAAGCTGACCCAGGCCTTGCATAGAGAAAACGGCAGCCATCATGGCCCCACGCCAGCGTGTCGGCGCAAACCTAGACGCGAGTTAGTGATTATGCCGGCAGATGCAAAACGTCGGATAATGCCCGTACTCTGAAGTGATGACGCTGGAAAGTGGATAATCGCCACCAATACCGACTCCCTGGAGCCGCGTTAGTCGTTGTCATCCCGCAAAAGAATGGGGTAGAAGGAGAGGCAGAAGGGCAGAGAGAAGGGGGTTCGCTTCCATACCATCATGACGCGCCAGAATATCAATAAGCCGGCGGCACTAATCGTGGGGCTCGGAGACGCAAGCGCGCAACCAAATGTGCCAATGGTGATAATGATGAGCTCGATGCCGTACATACGACGCCGGCCAAAAGCACTAAGCCGCAAATTACTGTCAGCACAGGCCGCTCTTCCAAGCCTAATGGAAGCGATTTTGAGTTGCCACTTACTCGGCGAGCCAGCCAAAGATGATCATCCCCAACACAATGCCGCCGCTGGTGGATGCCTTGAGGGCCTGGTTGATAGGGTCGGGGAGGATGCCGCCATTGCCTCCATAGCCGTTGACAGAGGTGTCGCCGCTGTAAAAGACTAATCCGAGAAGACTGACGATGAGGTTGATGGCAAAGATGTCGTAAGAATCGATAAAGAACCCAGCTCCAGCTACCAGCACGGCTCGTACATCTAGATATCCATAGTTAGACAAACCCGGTCTTGCAAACTCCATCAACTGCCCAACCTGGGATTTGTGGGAAGACTGAAACATACGATAAAACCCAAAAGGGACCTTGTCAATCTCGGACAAGGCCAGTCGTCTGCGTAGATTGGAGTCGGTAATATGCGAATAGTCGTTGTAAAAGTTGTGAAAAGCATTGTTGCCGCCATATGTGTGGTCGCGGCCACGCATTGATGCTGCCGGCGGCGGCAGCATCTCGCCATCGATAAAGGCCGCCATCGTAGGTGACGATTAAAAGGCAGATGTTGATACGGTTGAGCTTGATGTCAAGGACGAGCCCTGTTTGTCGCTACCGGGAATACATGGGTGAGTGGTGCCGAGTAAGGAAGAGAAGAGTTGGCGAGTACAGCTCTACGAGCTCAACAGCTAAAACAGCGAAAACAGCGGCGTCGGTTTCAGTTTCAATGATTTCGATGTTGTTGGTGGTCGCTCGTCGTCGTGTATGGCTGAAGACGGGCAACAGCTTGATGCAATTTGCGATCCGGCGTCCCGTGGGATATGGCAAACGGGAGCAGAGCGAGAGGGATCCTGGTAGGTAGTATCGTGGCTACGGCGATGTTCAAGGCTGTACGACCTGCGCTATGCCGGGGCAGCTTGGCATGAGGCTGAGAGGATTGACAAGCGTCGTAGGCTGCTCGATCAGGGCGATGTCGTGTACAAATATGATATGGCACGGATTTTTTGCGCTGTGCTGCAGGATGTCAAGGTGAAAGGAAAGCAGGTGCTAGTAAATCCAACCAGGGCGCTAGTCACCGAAATAAGAACCGCCTAGCCAGCAGACGGAGGCGCGGGATGAGGATTCGGGAGGGTGAGACGAGGCAAAACGCAAGTCGAAAAGAGGGACGGCCTGGTCTTTTGTTCTGAATGGATGGATGGAGACCTTCGTACATGCGGCCGAGTGGATGGATGGAGCCGCCACGAACCGCCACCAGCCCCAGGCGAAGCTTTATGCTGCTGCCAAGGTTCGACAGCTGAGATTTTTTCTTCTTTTTTCCTTCGCCTCGTACGAAGACGTGCAGGGGGGCTAACAGCGTTACGTACGAGCAAAGGCAGGGAGAGTTCGTGTGAGGAAATCGAGTCTGTCCTGGGTCCGAGGTCAGCCAAAGTCAGACCAAGTGCCAGTGCGAAGCACAGCACACCGATCCAGCAATGCCTAGTAGTACTAATACTCACTGTGCCGTGCTAGCAACCCCCTCTTTTGCAAAGCAATCGCCCTTCCATCAGTCATTCCTTAGCAGCCTGCTTCCGCACCAACCCCCGGCTACTGGCCCCGATAGTGCTCGAAACACACAATGGCTGGCGATGCTTCTATGGCGCCAAGGGCTGTGGATCGGCCGGGACTACTGCACGTGCTGGCTTCGCGCCCAGCCAATGCCCGCGCGCAACGACTTTTTGCCGAACCATGGCTGCTAAAGGGCGCTCGAGCCAGCTGCCCTACGCCGCCTAGCGCAACGCCCCTGTGGATTCTGCAGCGGCGCCGAGTCAGTGCCCTGGAGGCTGCCCGTCGTTCTGAAGCCTTTCCAGAACGCTCGTGCCTGAGAGCCGATTGAGCAGCGACTCCGAGACCCCGAGGAGGAGGAGCGGGTCGCTGACAAGCACTAGGCGATGGGATTGGACCGCTGTCGGTGCCTTACAATGGATCTTTTCTAGTGCTTTGATTGACGCCTGCTGCACGGTATTAAGTTCTGCAGCACACCCACGCGGTAGACAGACAGCTGAAGGAGGCGTGGCAAGCCCAGTTTTTCTTCTTCCTTGGCTTTTTTTCTGTTTCTGTTATCTCTTCTGTTTTATGCCTCTCTTTGCGCGCTGTTCCCGTTGCATCACCGGGGAGCCTCGGTGCTGCCAACACGCCACTATTGACTCGCGCACGCCTGGGGAGCGCAGGCAACACAGTGCTGTCGGTGGAGTGGCAACTTGCGATATTAATGTATTAATGGATATTAATGCTGAGAGTTGTATTCGCTGCTCGTACAAGCAACATTACTCAATCTCAATAGCGAAATGTATAGCACCTATTCCTATTCCCATCCCCATCTCCATACCCATTTCCCATACTGTACACCGCCAGAAACCTCGTCGCCCATTCAATCGCCAGCATTTGGAATACTGCACCGTGCTATCGCTGCCCCGTACTCCACCGGCATTGTTAGGCACTTGTTTCGTTCCTCTGTACTTTGATGTACTAGCGATAGCCGCAGCGACTCCTTGTGTCTGTTGAGCATCTTGCAGTACCTCGCAGTACCACGCCCAATAACCAACGATTCATTAGCCCTCAAGCCTAGTAGCAAGCAAGTAACATTCATGGTGTTGACTGCCACTACGTCCAACTGGGCTAATGCGGAATATTGCCTGATGGGTTCATGCATCTCTCTTACTCTATTATTACTCTACATCCGACGCCTGGCTCTGCAAGGATGGTCCCCCCCCCCCCCCCACCTGCTAGCCACGCCCTACGCCCGCTGTAGGCCAGTGGAACTGGCTGGTGCTCATCCAGCTCTTCATCTTCGCCAAGGACAAGACGGGAGAACCGTCAGTTCGCTCGCTAACAAATCGCACGTTGCACCCCACGCGGGAGCAGACTGTGACGGCCATCAGCAGCTTCGCTCGCCCCTCCTCGAAGCGAGAGGCTGCGTGGGGTGGTGAATCGCGATTCGAGCTACCAAAGCCAGATTGCCGTCTGTACGGCCATCGTCATCGTCCTGCCTCAGCCGTGCAAGCACTGCATTCGGAGCTGCATTCTGATCTGGGGTTCCGGCCGGTCTCGTCGTGGGCTGCAGGGCCCGTCAGCACCTTGATAGAGCATCGGAAACCTGCATTGCACCAGGGGGCTCCCAAGTCCCAGATCTTTTCCCAGCTGTCCGGCCTTTCGGCGCCAGCCCTGGCCGCCTGCGGTGGAATCTGCTCGCTGACCTGACATGGCCCCTCGTCCATAATTTCTCAGGTGCCCGCAAGAGCAAAAAAAGGGTAGGCAGTTGCGAGCTTTGACAGCTTCATGGGCCTATTTACTCTATTTACTGTAGGGCGTAAGCTGCGCTGGAGGAGAGGAGGAAAACGGCAAAACGGCTTGCATCATCACCGACGCCGCTGATTGGCAGAGCAAGCCGGCGTAGCAGATCGTTCTAGACTGTTGCGAACGGCTCTCGCTCGCTCCAAAAGCCAGGCGCCGCAAGTCGTACCAAAGGGACCTCCTTTGTTTGACCTTTTTACGCCTGCATAACATTGCGCTCCTAATCTCCTCATACGGATATCGCTATTTGTATTATGTGATATTTCGTGATCATACTTGTACATCCAATACAAGCGTGGCCCGTAGCAACTGGTTATCGTCGGATGAAGGGGAATGAATACCTACGTTGGTAGCATAGCAGGATCCAGATCCTAGCCCCTGTGCCACGATTATCACTGTAGGATGCCACCGAGTACGTGCTGCGAGGTCCTGATTCGTATTGCTCTTTCGGAGCTTAGCCGTCTAAGCGGTAACTCAGTACTACTAGTATCCGCACGAATACTCCGTAGCAGTTTTAATTGTACAGAGCAGCTTAATAAGTAACCGATAGATAGTATTCAATAGCTCACCTCTGCCCCTTGTCTGTTTGCGAATCCTCCCAACACTCTGAAACTCGACAGCCAATGGACAGCCAAAGATTTCCACATGCGGCCAAGTTATATGCAGGCTGTGGCTCTATGTCTGAACAAATATTGAACACTATTTCTAACCAAAGACTTTTTGCATCCATCCCCTCGTGTGAGCCAACATCTATCTATACTAGTACTGTGTACATAGCACGGGACGGAGTGAAGAAATAGAATACACCCAGTGCTATAGATTAATCCAAGGTAGTTCCCTATGCACACTACCTACCGTCCGGGGCTACCACGCAGTAATGTCATCCACCTCAGCTTCACCGAATGTGCTCGACTTCATCAGCTGCCCCACGCCAACTTCCTCCTGGGCGCCACCCTCGACCGACATGATATCGGGTAGAATCTCTTTCAAGAAGCCCAGCACGTAGCGGTTGACCTGCTCAAACTGCAGGAGGAAGGCGTCGTGTCCCTCAGGGCTATCGATCCGCTCCAGCCGCGCATTTTTGACGTACTGAGCAATCTCTTCCTGTTCCGCAAAAGTGAATAGCCCGTCGCTTTCAATGCCAAGTACGAGCAGGGGCTGTTCAATTAGTGCAAGAGCCTCAGCGATCGACGATGCGCGGTCTCTGGATACATCATGAGTATCCAGTTTTCGAGTCATAGCGATGTAGCAGTTGCTGTCAAAGCGCTTAACGAATTTCTTTCCTTGGTAGCGCAGATAGGACTGTGCGGAAAAGTATGTCGATGTAGGCAGTTTGTCACCTCCAGTCAGGCTTTCTCCTTGGTCGCGATCATTCCCCGGGCCATGGAACTGCGGGTCAGCGTTTTCTGCCGATCGTGATCCCGGACTACTCGCTCCAGAGCCAGCCTGGCTATTTTTGCGCGAGGTTGACGCCCGCTTCACATTGTGGCCATCATTGTGGATGTGAAAGTGCGCTTCCGACGGCGTGCTGGGACTGGGCCGCTCTCGGATTGACTGAATCTTGGAAGGGTCGGGAATGTTCCGGCCAAACCGTGACTCGAACGAGTTGCGGCTACGGTAAGTGAGCAGCGCAGACATGCGAGCCGCACCGAGCCCAGTCACAGGCGGATCATCAAAAGGGTAGTATCCATCGTCGTACTTTGGGTCGGCATAGATGCTCTGGCGTTGAGCTTCGCCCCAGCTGATGCCCCATGCGCTATGCCGGCTGGACGTGGCAATCGGCACCACACAGCGAACATAGTCCTTGCCAAAGTATGCCCACTCCAGAACAAACATGCCACCGAGAGAGCCACCGATTACGGCAGCCACTTGCTTCACCCCCAAATCATCCAAGATAAGTTTGTGTAGACTGGTTGGCCTTTGTTAGTCTGTCTTCGATGCCAGTGGGAGGAAACAATAAAGGGGCGTCTTACTTCACGTCATCTCGGATAGTTGTGAGAGGAAACTCGGGTCCATAATAACCATTTTTGGCATCGCCATCCTTGGCCGTCACCGGGCTTGCTGTCCCGTACGGGCTGCCCAGGCTGTTCATGCATACGATGAAGAATCTTGATGTATCGAAAGCCCTACCCGGACCACCAAGCAGGGGACCCCACCAGTCGCTCACATCAGCGCTGCCGGTTAGGGCATGGCAAATCACCATGGCGTTGTCACCAGAGGGCGACAGCTTGCCGCGGGTAGTATAGGCCACGGGAACATTATATAGCGTGACGCCAGACTCGAGAGTGAATTCCGGCACAATGGCTATTTGCTGGTCGGGGATGAGAGCCGAAAAGGGGTTCTCAGGTTGCGACTGGGTTCTTTCTTGCAGGTATTCAGCCACTATTCTTCTCGCAATCTCACGTATATGGACATATCAGGCAGTCTGCTGCGGCCCCCGGCGCCTTGAGCCACTTGGCTGACGCTCACACGGGGTGAAGACGTAAAAGAGAGTGGCAATTGGGATGCAATTTTGAAAGATAGGAGAAGGGTGTATTATACTGACCGTATTTCATATTGGTATCACCATTGATACCGTTTTTCTCACTCATCTTGCCGCCTGCGAGTAACAACTAATGACTCGACCTCCGAGAACGGAGAAGAGACTAACTAGCACTATGAGATAACCGGGACTCAGCACCAACTCAAAGCCCAATATGCTGAGGAATAACTGATCTGCGTGTAAAACGCCGTGTAGAGTAAGAGAAGGGTTAAAAAAAAAGATTACTGAAATGAACGAAAATATATAAGTTTTGCGTCAAGTGTATTTGTGGAGGTTGAGAAATTCAGATGCTAGCATGTATGGCGCAATTCCAGATATGACCTTCTAGGCCGGGGTAAGCCACATTGGGGCGAATCGTATTTCCCTTTTGGCTTAGTAAGTACGTAAGCAATCATGGTAATGACTTGCCACGTGATGCCGTTCAGCGCGATGCTGCCAAAAAGCAGCAGGTACTCGTGCTTTGTGCCAACGCTGGTGTCGTTTGGTCGCAAGGCTGCGCATGGTCCGTGCACGGCTGCTTGGAGCGCAGCTTCACGACTTCACGCGAGCCTCTTTCAACCTGGTTTTGATACAGCAACGCAGCCGCTTTCCAACTCCAAAATCCTGCCTTGGGGCGCAGGCTAGTCAAGGCATCATTTATACCTGTGGAAACCCGGTCCAACGCCATTTTACCCGACCGAATTGCTGTCCAACCGTTCTGGCAGCCGCCTAGGCATCTTTTTTTTTTTTTTTTTTTGCTATATTTCTCTAGCTTGCTAAACTCAACTATTTTTCACCAGCATTTTACCACGGGATTAGCCACAACGCAGAGACCGACCGCTTTTGATCAAGCACACGTTACCGCGCCATCACTCTATTCTTTCCATCTCCAAAGCAAACTAGATCTGTCTCCAGATGGTCTAAGAAATCTGCTGCTGATGGTATAACACGCGCCGATTCCTCGCTGCATCTTCGAGCGTCATGCCCCCGAAGCGAAAGCGATTCGAACGACCACCAGGCGACGGAGGCAGGCCATCACCACACAACCCAGGCGACTCAGAAATCGCGCATCACGACCGAGACGACAGCATGAACCACATGAACCAAGGCCAAGGCCGGGGCCGAGGGCGAGGCGGGCATCGAAACGCCAACCGACGGGACTCGTCGCGTGGCCACAACATACGGGGTGCTCACAACTATCAACAGCACCAGCAGAATCAGCAGAACCCGCAGAATCAGCCTCAAGTTGCGCGAAGACCCAGCACATCCTCCTCCCAGCAGACGCCACAACAGTCTCCAGCAGCTCCGAGAGCGCCCAGTTCTCCTCCTGTGTCTAAGCAACCACCGCCACCACCCGCCTTTGCGAAACCTCCCCCTACTCCGCTTCCGCCGGCCAATAACCCTGCCGAGTACGTATCGGAAAACGGCACGCCATCTAGATCCAATTATCGCTATGATAATCTCACAGAGGAAAAGATCCGATCATGGGCAGAGCGCGGGCGAGAGGAAATCGTACAGCATGGTGTGCAATCACGAGAAGACGTTGACATCACAGAACTGTCTAGCCTCTTCCAGGAATTCATTCACGCTGTTGTCGAGGGCAGGCTGGATGCAGCTGATGCCGGAAAATGTGTCAAGGAGATCTTGGGAGATGAAGCGACAGAGGTAAATAAGGATTCCTACGTCGCCCCCCATACGCTACTTCTTGACTCGCTAGCCATTGTCATGGACAATGAGCCTGATTTATATCGCCCGTCTCTTCGCGACTTTCTTATTGCCACCGAGGTGTCTCCTGCCCTGATGCGGCAAGTGCTCGATGCGCCTTTGCTTCAGCAGCTTGGGCTTATCCGAGATACATTTGCCCGGCTCGGTGTAAGGCAGGCGACAAACCTACTCTACCGGCAAGCAAACTATAACCTCCTACGCGAAGAGACAGAGGGTTACTCGAAGCTTGTCACTGAGCTCTTCACTACTAGCAGTATACCATCACCCGCTCCAGAACTCGCAGAACAGACATTTGAGAGGGTAAAGGCTTTGATCGGAACCTTTGATTTGGACGTTGGACGAGTACTTGACGTCACTCTTGACGTCGCTGCCGCCGTTCTTATCAAACAATTTAAATTCTTCGTCAAATTTCTGCGTATCAGCTCTTGGTGGCCGCGCTCGCATCTCACACTTAGCTCTTCGGTCTATACAGGTGGCCTACCAACCTGGGCTCAGCCAGACTATCTCTACTGGAATACTACTGAAGAAGACGAGGAACTCAATGCACAACAGAGACTGGCTCGAGATACTGCTTTCTGGGCCCGAGCGCGCGAAGTCCACTTGGCAGCATTTTTCGAACTGGGCGGCAGAGAGCCATCAAACTTGGCCTCCTACCGACCAAAGCTCACCAATGGCAACAGCAGCGAATCTACTACCGATGTTGAGCGCCAATGGATAGAAGAGACCAAGACTCTCCCACCTCCAGGCAATAAGGTTGCTGCGCAGCTCTTGGGATTCAAGTTACTCTTCTATAACAGTGAGCTTCGGGATAAACTCGACGTGCTGCCCGCCAATCTGCTCTATCTAGCCGCGCTTCTTATCAAGGTCGGCTTCATCTCACTCACCGACCTCTACCCTCATCTATCACCCTCCGACGAAAACATGGAGCATGTCCGCGAAGAGCAAGCCAAAGTAATAGAGCAGGAAGAGAAGGCGTCGCGAGGTGGCCCGATGAATGCTTTACTCATGGCGGGTGTTCTTCCTCAGGGCGACGACGATAATCCCATGCCAACCAACACCATCAGGCGAGAGCCGATGAAGAAAGTGGAACCCGAGCAAAAGGCATCTGGCAGTGCAGAAGCTGCTGAAGACTCTAAGGACCTTCCGGAGCCATTGGAACAAAAAGTGAGGCTACTTGTTCAACTTTTGACAATCGGCGCCATTCCAGAGTCACTGTTCATTCTTGGAAAGTTTCCGTGGATTCCAGAGCTATTCCCAGAAGTCCTTTCTCGAATTCACCGTATATTACACGTCTCTCTGGAAAAAGTCTTCAACGACAGCCGCCCAAAACCCTTCAACGGAGCCGACGTCGACTGTCCAACCAAAGAAATATTCTCTGCAGATCAGAGTGGCGTTGCAAAGGGGAGTGTTCGGCTTACCCGACTACCAGTTAAGAAGATCTGGCGATGGCCATATCCGGATAAATGGGATACTAACGAGAGCCAAAATTACCGATTCTACTGGGATGAATGGGCGGATAACATTCCGGTCTGTCAGACTGTGGATGACGTCTTCACTTTATGCAACACCTTCCTCAACATTTCTGGTGTAAGCATTGGCAAGGATGAAACGCTTCTCTCCAAGCTGGCTAGCATTGGAAATAAAAGTTTGAGTGAGGATACGTCCGAGTCGAACTTTGCTCGATGGCATGACCTTCTTCGCAGGCTCCTAGTGCCGGCCCTCAGCCATACAAAAGCCAACGTATCCGTTGTCAACGCTGTTTGGGACATGCTCCGCAGATATCCACTGACTACACGATACTCCATATACGCAGAATGGTTTGAGGGACAGATATCTCGCCTACCCGCCATGCGTTCAGCGTTTGCTCGTGCTACTGCAGAGACACGAGGAACTATGAAGCGTGTGTCGCTTACAAACATAAGTGAAATGGCTAAGCAACTGGCCAAAACAAGTTATTCTTCCCCTGGAGTCGTCTTTCGGGTTGCATTTGAACAACTTGAGTCTTACCCCAACCTGATAGAAGGCTTTGTCGAATGTGCCAAATATTTTACCGACCTTTCCTACGACGTCCTCGTCTGGTCTTTGATGAACTCTCTTGGCAAATCTCGAAGTCGCACACAGGCCGACCATGCACTTACAACCAGCAAATGGCTCCAAGCCCTGTCAAGGTTCTCGGGTAAGATTTTCAAGCGCTACTCGGCCATCAATCCCATTCCTGTCCTTCAATACGTCAATGATCAGCTTCAACGCGGTAATTCAACCGATTTGATCATTCTGAAGGAATTTATCACGTCTATGGGCGGCATTGTCGACTCAGTAGACTTCACCGATGCTCAGGTTCTGTCCATGGCCGGTGGAGAACGACTGCGTCGCCATACATTGATTCGAGGCCAAGACAAGCGTTTTGACAGTGTTAAGAGCTCCAAGAGGCTTATACTAGCCCTCACCGAATCAAAGCTCGCTGCCCGTCTGCTTCTTAATCTCGCACAGTATCGCCAGTCAGCCATATATCAAGTCCCCGAAGATGAAGCCCACATCAAATACTTGTCCGCCCTCATAGACGACTCTCACCAGATTCTCATACAGTATCTTGATTTTATCTGGAGCAACCTTGATCCTTCAGCGTTTGATGCCTTGGTTCCCTCAATTAATGAACTGATTGGTTCATATGGATTGGACACCAGCATTGCCTTCTTGATTGGCAGATCTAGCCTCTCACACCGGCTTTATCCTTGGGGTCAGAGGGAAGCGGAAAATACAAAAGAGAACCCACAGCCTACACAGCAGGAAGCTACTGACAAGGAGGGAGATGTTTCTATGAGCGACGAACCCAAAGACAAGTCGGGTCTGGCAGCTTCCGCAAATGATGAACAGGTGGGAAATGATGACGCCTCCCCTGGCCCACGTGCGACAACTGATGTGAAGTACAAACAGAAACTCGACGATGTGTCATTGACACTTGCCCCTCTGCAGCCGATAGTTGAAGTTGTGAAAGAGACCGTGCGACCAGAAGTCTGGCAAAAGATGAACCCGGAACTCTATTCTGTTTTCTGGGCTCTGCAGCTCGGCGATCTCTTTTGTCCTGAAGATATGTACAAAGAGGAGAAGGATCGACTTGAGAGTGAAGGCCAAGCTATTCTTAGAGATCGTTCGGACATGTCCCGCAGAGGCCAAGAGCGAAAGAATGAAAAGAGACAGGAACTCTTGAAACAGCAGCTCAGCCTCTCTATGGAGCTTAAGGAACACCGCCAACGAAAAACCAAATGGATGGAATGCTTGGCCGAGCAGTTCCAGTCTATATGCCCCGACCCTAAAATCAAGACCGACAGCCTCTCCGATATTTTACTGGAGCAATGCTTCCTCCCAAGAGCTCTGTTGTCCCCAGCAGATACCGAGTACACGTATAAGTTTATCATTGCACTACACGAACTGAGAGCGCCAAACTTCAAGCTCATGTCGCTTTATGACCGACTCTTCAACGCCAACCGGTTGCGATCGCTAATCTTCACCAGCTCTGTCAGAGAAGCTGAATATCTTGGGAGATTTATCAACTTGATACTCCGAGATCTATCCAGATGGCACAAGAACGAGTCGACTGAGAAGGGTAGACACAACAAAGATCAGCCTCGTTTAGGCGCGTATGATAAGGAAGGCAAGGGGCCTAGCGACCGGCCATATCTTGGATTCGCTGTCAGTCTCAAGGAGGACGGGGAACCGGATGCTTTGATGGAGCATGCTCAGTTCAAAGATCTCTTGTTCCGTTGGCATAAGAACTTGAATACGGCACTGAAAAGTTGTTTGGCCGGGACGGAGTGGATGCACATCAGAAACGCCATTACCGTTCTCAAAGCTGTCTTGGATTATTTCCCTGCCATCGATTTTATGGCCACCCAATTTACAACGCAGCTCCAAAAGATTACCAAACAAGAAGCTGCACCCAAGGCATCGGCTGATAGCGAGGAAGGCCACAGAGTGGATTTATCAGTTGCCGCTCAAGGTGCCATGTCCGAGTTGCAAAAGAGGAAACCGAGATGGGTCATGGTTCAAGCTTTCAGGCCCAATGCGGTGAGTTTTGCTCAACGTAAGAATACTGCTATCTGTATCAGATCACTAATGGTCCAAACAATAGGGCGGCGGCTCTCAATCGGAAGTTGACAAATCGGCATCAGCTGCATCGAACCTACGTGCTACGGCTACAGACTTCCAGTCACAAACGAGGTGAGTGAATTGTTTTGTGTCTTATCCAGAATGTCCTATGGAATCCGACCCTGACTTGCGACCAAAATTACAGATCACCAGCAAATAGGCAGTCTACGGCTGAAAGAGAAGATGGAGAAGTCCAGGACGGGAAATCCCAGTCTGCTTCCGCCATGCAGAAGGATTCTCTACCGGCCAAGCCTTCTGGCTCCATGAGAGACGTTTCAATGACTCGGGACGACGCATCTGGGCTTCCTCGATCGTCCACTCCAATGGCCGGTCAAGGTGGTGCGGGCTCCTTTGGGCCTAGAAATGATCCTCGCTCCCACGCGCTACCTGATAGGCCGGCACACAATCTCCCTACACGGCCAGATGTTCCTATACCGAGTCATTTCACGCAAGAACGATATACTCAGAATCGCGGTCATGATCGTCGGGAAATGAGAGACTCTAGAGAAAACCATAGGCAGCGCGATGGGCGGGAGCCGCGAGAGAACTGGGATGGCCGTGATGCTAGAGAAGGCAAAGAACATCGTGACGCGAGGGAACCTCGGGAACCTCGGGAACCTCGAAGTCTTGAATCAGATCGACCAGACCGCTCTCGCGAATACCTAGACCGGCGCGGAAACGAAACAATGCCCCGGGATGCTGGCCCAACTGACCTCCCACCCCGCCCAAGACAGCAAGAGCGCGAGTGGGGGTCAAGAGACTCTTGGGCTAATAGATCTCAAGATCGACTGAACGACTTGTCTTCTCAGCCGCCAACGGCTCCTTCTGGCCCTGCTGATGCGTCTGAGCCAGCCATGAACCCTCAAAGGGCGGCGTTGTTTGCTCAAGATGAAGTGGATCGAACTCGACGAGGTCCAGAGCAAGATCGGGGCCCGCGCTCTCGAAGACCAGGGCCACAAGATTCAATAGAATCAATCAACCCTGAGCGAGCTGCATTGATCGACGACCGCGACGACGGTACGCACGGGCGTGATGGACGCGAGAGAGGCCCTCGGGTCCAATCACCTCGACGAAGTGGACGATACGGACACGAACATGGTCCTCCGTCTGGGCCGTACGAAGACAGACACGGGCACAACTTTCAGCAAGAGAATCGACAAGCTGGAAGAAATGCTCGCGGCCGCTCACCAGCTGGCGGTGAAAATTACCGTAGCAATAAGGGGATGGATCGCGACGGAGATCGAGCTCACATGGACAAGATGCGAGATGCGCCATCTTCAGGATTCCATAGATCAGCGCTCGGACAGGAACCTGAGCATAGGCCGCCACCTTATCAAGATCAAAACTACGGACGGCTGAACCCGGTACCTACAAATACCCCGGATATCCCGCTGGGACCGCGGGGACGAGGACGAGGTGCTTCCAGAAACAATCAACAAGGCGGGCCGCCGGTGATGTCAAACCGACCCGACAATCGATATGGAGCCCCCGACGCGCCTAGAGCACCATCACAGGAACGACATCCTCCTTCGGGTCCCGCATCTGGACGTAATCGCCGTGGCGGCTATGAGCACAATAACAATGGGCCATCAGCTCCCTCGGGCACTCCTGCCGGGCCACATGCTGATAGAATGAGAAACTTTGGCGGCGGCGGAAGTGGTGGCGGTGGTGCACAGGACAATCCACCTTCTTCTCAAGGTAGCAATACGGCTACTGCACCTGGGGTGCATCCTGATCGACTCGCTCAAATGGGTGCCTCCTCCTTACCCAACGCCCCCCCTCCACCTCCTCCACCACCAGGACCTCCTCCATACGGCCATGGACAACATGGACACAGTCACAACCGGCATTCAATGTCTTCATCTGGAAACCCTGAGAGGTCGGGACCTAGGATGTCCACGGGCTCTCTTCCGCTGGAGCCTAACGTGCCCACAGGCCCTGCGTCTGGTGGTGACAGACCTTCCAGGTCGGGTGGTGGACGAAGACAGCTGGCAGGCATCAACAATATGCTCCAGCAAGCTCAGGCTTCCATGCCGAACGAAGGACGACCCACTGGTCCTCGCTCTAACCCTCCCCGACAAATGCTCGGTCATTCTGACATTCAAGTTTTGGCCGGGGGGGATATGGCTCCTCCAACGCCGGATCGCCCAGAAGCACAATGGCATGACTCGTCTGCTCGAGGTGGCACGTTGAACGGGGAAGAGGCATCAGGACGTGGTGAGCATGAACGGGGTCGACGAGATCGCGATGGCCGAACGGATCGCTCCAAGCGGCCGTCTCGCCGTAGCAGCCGGGAACGAGACAGAGGCGAAGGCAAAGAGCACAGCGAGCACCGAGAAAGACGATCAGCTGGCGGCGTTGAAGGTGGAACTCGCGAGGATAGAGACAATCGCAGGTCGACTCGAGACGGAGGCTCTCGGGATGCGGCAGCGGCAACGCCGAGCAGCGGCCGAGAGTCACGGCATAGGAACGATGGTGGGGCAGGAAACAGAGGCGGAGATGATAGAAGCGGTAATAGAGCCAACCGAGGAAACCAGAGAGACGGAACACAGCGTACGGAGGAGCAGCGGAGGGAACATAGGGATGACCGAGGACGCAAGAGGAGAGGCGACGAAGCCGACGGGGCCTTGCTAAGCGATCGTGAGAAGAGAGCGCGACGATAGCCCGAGGGGGGAAAAAAAACAAAAGAGATCGATTTTGTCAAGCGTTGGTACGACGGCTCTAGCCAACTTATTTGCTTTTTGGTTAATCGGAGCCTTTTACTATCATGCCACGTTGCAGTACATTTTTTTTTTAACATTTTTGTCAGACGCGGAATTTGATATCATTCTGTACACTACAATTTGTCTTTCTTTCCCTACTTATTCATGTTTTGCCTTTGCGGCGGTCTCTACGACCACAAGGGATCGATGCAGACGAAAAAAAAAAATAATGCAACTTTACCTATCATGTTTTTACCGTTTTGTTTACCTACATACTTGCCTCTTTTGTCTTGTGTGTTTTATTTGTCTACCTACCAGAGAGACAGATGGCACACGCATTTCTTCGAATCCATCAATGTATTAAAACAGAAAAGAATTCTTTTTTTATCAAAATCAAGCCAGCAGATGTTACACTGCATTGCATTTCACGGCCCATTTTATGAACTACGGGACGCTTAGACGGGAAACGGCGATGGTTGAAGGGAATTATATAACGGCCCCATTCGAGCTATTTTGCTCAATCGTAGTGCGATTTACGGTTTATGGAAGAATTTATGACGCCAGCCATTTTGTACGATATGTAAAGGAAATAAGGAAAAGGGGAACGAAGACGAGATATGGGATGAGAGCTGTACGATTATTTTTCAGCAAAACGACGGGATAAAGGGAGGTGCGAAGAGGGGGTTTACGCGCGACTATTTCATGTGTTATGAACTCCGTAAATGACTGAAGGATAATAAGGAATTGGATGAATGCTGGGCCAGTTCTTGATGTAGGGGTTATGTAAGGAAAGGCTTGCGTAATCTAGTGGCTTAGTTTCTGAAATTTTGTATGACCAACTTATTTGGGCGATGGAGATTGATTGTTACGTAGGAGCTAAAAGGAAAAGGATTTCACAGTGGGAGGAGAAACGACTGTGGCTGTATCCTGCAGTGTCTCACTTGGGGGCGTCGCGCATGTTACCCGTTATGGCAAGTGACGATTATCTTCTGGGGTGCTCGTAGGCTGTGCTGCTCTGTGGGTTTTTGGTAGGGCTGCTGTGATGTGCTGCGGTGTCGTGTCTGACATTTGCGTACTCCGTATTATATGGAGGACTGGGAGAGGCGGTGCTCGATGTAGTATCACACAGTGTCCAAGGATCCAATTGCGACTTGATTGGGATGGGCATGAATATGTTTTGAGAAGAATGGCGATCGATGCGAGAAGTAGAAATGCTGTTACCTTGGGCACTAAGGGAAGAGGGGCCGTGTAAGTGTGGGATCTTTCTAGGGTGGACTGTGGCGGAGGCTGCGTTGGCTGATATGGAGAAGGGTTCAATTTGTGCGGCGGTGTTTGCTATTTATTGCTCTATATTACTATTCATTGCGGCTACAAGACGGATTTGCAGAGCAGCGGGCTGATGATCTGTGGGGGGACTGGTGAGGATTGGGTGGCGTGGTCGAGATGAGATGAGATGAGATATAGGTATGCCGAAGGATTTTGATAGTAGAGCTCTAGTTGGTAGTTGCACGAGATAGGCGGAGGATGAGACGAGAGAGCATGAATATCGGATGCGGATTTGCGATGGTTGCGAATACGGAGTTCGGGGCCGGGGATTAGGACTCTGCGGAGGGAACGTAATTGGCAATTTTGGAGACGTTTTATATAGGCTGCTGCGGGCTTGGCGCTGGCCGGGACTATGTCAAGTCTCGATGTTGATGGCATTCAAGATTGTTGTTTCGAGGTATCGATATCCAAGGTACCGCATATAGCATATGGTATACGGTATGCAAAGTACTACTACCTCCATCTGGCCAGCATCAAGGAATCTGCGCCGGAGAGTGGGATGTGCAGAAAGCTGCAGCAAACCGCCTGCATCGAGGGGCAGCAGCCGAGCCCACAGTGACGTGACGTGCTGCGGGAGACGCGCATCCTTATAGGAGCCCCTGAAAAAGGGAGCCGCGTTAGCGGGAGCGGCGCTGCGAGGTGGCTGGGTGGGTGCCCGGCGGCGTCTTCTTATAGGGGGCTGAAGCAGGGCTTGGCGGGATTTTGATGAGGAGGATTGGAATGATGTGCGCTGGCTCAGTGATCTGCAAGGCTTTGGAGGGGGGGAGCGAGCGCTGCGCACTGACTGCGATTTTGGCATCGATGCATACGTATGTACATATTCTTGTGGTTAGAGGTTTTTTTTTTGTTTTTTTGGCTTGCTTACTTGCTATGCATCTTGGTTTACTCATGCAGTCAATATTGATTTATTCAGGCGTGTAAGCGAAAGCACAAGCACATGCTAAACAGGCCCAAACGAGATTCGAATTTCTCAGGTACGTGTACATGTACATGCAAAGCTCCGTCTGGGCTTGGCAAACAGGCGTTACGCAACAAAGGCAGCATTGGTTGCTCCGCAGTCCCGATCTCCGGCCGCCGGGCTCTGCTGGAGGGACTCGTATTAGGGGGGGGGGATCTCAGCGGAAAGAGTAGGTACTACAGTATCGTTTCTATTGAAAATAAAGTTGAGATTACAAGATTAAAAAAAAAAAAAAAAAGGTCGAGGTGCACAAAATAATACTAAGGTAGCAGCGGGAGGCCGCCTTTGCTGTGGGTCGGCGGGTTCTTTGTAGGTGCCCGAACACTCCGTAAGGGAGAAGACAGACACCTAGTAGTAGCCTAGGCGCTACAGTTAATGAGCAGGTGCAGTTGAACGAGAGAACGAAACCGGTTCAAATCCAATCCAATCCATGCATGATGATGATGAATGATACTGCCTTGCAGTTACTAGTGCGCACACAAACTTGTATGTACAGGTACCTCCACCCGCCGTGTTTTGTTTTAGCCCTTCTGCGTAACTGCAGCACACGCCAAACATCGCCGGCACGCCACTGCATGGCATGGGCTGCGTGGCGGCCGGGCCTCTTGAAACATCAAAAGACGCGCGACTGCTCCAATGGCCGCCAACCACAGCGACTCAGCCTCCCCCTGCCACGCCGAATCCGCAGCACTAGCGGCGACACACTCGCAACAGCCCAAAGACGTGTGACTTTTTTTTTTTTCTTTGTGTGTGTTTGCGCGGGGGGGCCTCGAATCTAGGTTTCTGTTTTGGGCATCCTGTGAGCTTTTTAGTGGCGGGTGCATGTTGGCTGTGTGTGGCTGGAGGAGCGACATGTGCAGAATACGAAGGTCGAGATGGGGGCATGGATGGCGGGAGTGCATGTCTGGACCGTCACCTGCAGTCAATGCATTCATGTTGCGGCAGAACTGACTGAGCCCCTACTGCTTGCTATACGCGCTATAGCAACCCGGGGTTACCTTACTTGGCGCCTGTGCCTGTGTCTGAAGTGGTGCCTGTAGCTGTACCTGTACCCCAAGCTCAAGCTGCTGTGGCGCCCCGTCTCCCGCTGGCAAACGCAGCCACCAGCACCGCCCACGAACCGCTGTAGAAATGATTCACCTGCTTCAGCGGCTATCCAGACACGCAAGTACAAGTACCGACTCCCCCCGTTTTAGCGCCCTGCGAGGCACTCGTACCGGTACAAGCCCGATTTAGACCTTCTGCACCCCCCCTGCTCGGATTTATTCTCTCCCTCTCTCGCTTTTTTTCTTTCCCAGACGTCTCTTGTTCCCGGATCCCTGCCATGCATACTCTTGTCTGATTTCTTATTTCTCTAGTCCAGTCGATCGCTCTTCATTCTTGCTTTATCCACAGCGAAACATTCCCTTTTTTTTTCCCTTCTCCTCTTTCTTCTTTCTCCTCCTTTCGCTATTCGCTCGTTCCACCTCGCCGTCTTTGTTTCTATATCGGAGCTTCCATCAGCACGGCCAGAGCGTGCGACACACGCCTCATTCCGCTCTTTGTCTGGCATTCCAAAAGGACGACAATCGTGACCCCCGTGGACCCGTACAATTCTCGACCACAGGCTGGGACTTACGGCGAGCCATCTCAAAACAGCCCCAGTCTTTCCGCCGAATCACGACAGGGACTAAGACGCCGCATCGAGAAGCTCAAGGAGGGAGGGAATTAGCTGACAAACGACGATTCGAAACTGCTCTTCTTTCACCATCGCAATTCAACTCTTGAGCTCTAGCGAGGTTCGGCCACACGAGAGAGCTGGAGTCAGCGGCAGACGACAGGAACGATCCGAATCAGCGACGATCCGAATTGCGCGCGCGCTTCTGCTGGCCTGTCTAGTCGGCTATTGCCCCCGGTGGGCTTTCACCAACAAAGCGCACGATAGACAACACTTGATGATACAACCGCCACCATGCTGAATCTAACGTGTAATTCGACGCTCGAGGATATGAACAGTACGTTCCCTCTCGCTATGCCCATCTCGTCTCCCAGACGGCTTGCTTCTGCCGCTTCAAGGAGACAAACTCGGCCGCAGAGAGCGACTACGGGCTGGATGTGATGAGACCATGAAGCTAACGTCCCAGCAGTATCCGAAGTCAAGATCGTCGGCCCTCTTGATTTCCACGACCTCGCGCGTGTCATTTCCGCCGGCTGCACCCTCATCGCCGTTGTGCTCAGTTTGTACCTGGTCTTCATGCACACCTCGCACTACACCCAACCCAAAGAACAGCGACAGTAAGAAGCGATGCGGATGAAGCCTTTGCGGCCCTTGTATCAGCATGAGTCTGGCTAACAATCATCGGCAGCATCATCCGTATTCTCTTCATGGTCCCCGTCTATGCCATTTCTTCCTACATGCAGCTCGAATGGTACCGCCAAGCCACTTACTTCTCCGTCATCTCCGATTGCTACGAGGCCTTTGCCATTGCGTCCTTTTTCGGCCTGCTATGTCACTACTGTGCGCCCGACCTGCACACGCAAAAGGAGTTCTTTAGAAATCTACGCCCCATCCAGCCTTGGGTCTTGCCTATCAACTGGTTTGCCAAGTGCTGCGGTGGACAAAGAGGCCCGTGGCGCACCCCCAAGAGCGGTCTTACCTGGTTCAACATCGTCTGGATTGGTGTATATCAGTACTGCTTTATCCGAGTCGCCATGACCATCACCGCCGTCTTGACACAGCATTATGGCCGCTACTGCGAGAGCTCAAACTCCCCCGTTTTTGCTCACATCTGGGTAAGCATATCAATCACATCATCGCTTTATCGTCATTCATGCAAAAAGAGGGGCAACAAGCTACTCAACGACAACCCCCCAACGACTGAGGCTAACGTATCTATCTTGTGCCAACCTATAGACTCTTGCCATTAATGCGATTTCCGTCACCATTGCCATGTACTGCCTCATTCAGTTCTACATCCAGCTAGCCAAACCCCTCGCCGAGCATAAGCTTTTCATCAAGGTCTTGGCCATCAAGCTCGTCATCTTCTTGTCCTTTTGGCAATCGTTGGCCATTTCCGTCGGCACGTCGACGCTCAAGATTGTCCACCCGAACAAAGTTCTTGCCTACCCAGATCTCAAAGTCGGCATCCCAGCCATGCTGCTCTGCATCGAAATGGCCATCTTCTCCATCTTGCACATTTGGGCCTTCCCATACCAGGTGTACCGTCGCGGTGTTGGCGCATCCTTTTACCCATCTCCCGATGCATCAAAGGGCACCGTTGGCCTGGAGAAGCCTGCTCTGCCCCCCGCCGGCGGTTTCTTGGGTCTGCGTGCCTTGTGGGATGCTCTAAACTTGTGGGATCTCGTCAAGGCCTTTACACGAGGTATGCGCTGGCTCATGTGCGGTGTCAAGAGGCGGAAGGAGGATATCAGCTACAAGCTCGGCGCCCCCAACGACGAAAGCGGCATGAGCATGAGCAATCTCCATGAGCCCAAGCCTGGCCAGGGCTCATACAACCACGCTTTTGACGACCCGACAACAACAGCATATCACGGCGTCGGTGGCGGAGTCATGTCTCCAACCGGCGAGGAGAGAGTCGGTCTAATCTACGATGCGCAACCAAACCCCGAGTCCGGTATGATGGGCTCGTCGCCGCCGTCAGCGTACGGGCAGCATCTGCATCAACAGCCATATGAATACGATCCACCGCCATACGGTGGCGCGTCGCGCACACACTCGCCCTACAACAATAACACATACAATGAACAGTCGCCTCCACAACGCCCTCAGCGACCACCCGAGCCCTACCAAGGAGACTGGAGACAACATTGAAGAACGGAGAAGGAGGGGGAAAAAATATTGACTGACATCTCTTTCCAACTAAAATCGCGATAAAAAAAAATGAAAAAGGAAGATGAAATCTCGATCACTATTTATTACAAATCATGACGGCAGTCTAATTACGATACCAACGGTAGGGAGGGCGCAACCGGCGGCTGAAGGTCTTTTTTTATTTATTTTTTATTTTCTCGCATCTGGTTTTCGACATGATTTCAATTGTGCGCTTTACAGCCTCCATCAACAACGGGAGAGGCGAGGTATCATGGCTTTTTGTTTATGGATTTTAAACTGCTTCTATTTTTTTTTTTTTTTTTTTTTTTGGATTTGTTCGGCCCTTGCATCAGCAAAGCAGGACAGTGTACATAGATTGTGGGATAAGACGGGAGGACAAAGAGGAAGAAAGAATGTATCGTTCACACAAGGCAGATGTTTGCCATGATGAAATAGAAATTTGAACTTGGATTTGAAACTTGTTTGCCATCTGTTTCGGATACGAAGCGATCGGAATGTGTATGTACAGTACGGGGAGTGGCGTTATCTAGTTTCGTTGTGGCGCTGTCCTGCAATTACGACTGACTAGGGATATGTTGCTATTTATAAATACTTTTATGGAGAAGATGAATTTGTATGGGAAAATGGCATCCTTTGGTTGGTGAAGAGCTATTGACTCGAGTGGACTAGTAGTCTATAGTCACTAATTAGACCAATGTCTTACAAGCGATCCGATAGGCGGAGTGCCAGAGTGGTTAATGGGTATGACTAGAAATCATATGGTTTCGGCCTCGCAGGTTCGAATCCTGTCTCCGTCGGAACGTGTTTCTTTTTTTTTTTGTCTTTTTTTTTTTCCCCCTTTACTTTTAGGTACATATATGTATAACAAAAGTAAACTTTTTTTTTTCTTTTTCTTATTCTTCTTTTTGAATTGATATATGTAACGCATTGGTGGAATTTCTTGTTCTTTGGAATCCAGCGCGGTTTTTTTTTATGACTGCGGAAAAGTGAGTGTAACTTAACTGGAGTTTATGCGTGCTATTATTACCCTATATATATATATATATGCTCATTGTAGCATCCCAACAGCCACATACATGTTCTTTACTTGGACTAGAAAGAATATCGCAGCTTGGATCTAGTAAATGTATAAAATTTGGAAAATACTTCTGACTAGATAGTCAGCCCATGTTTTAATTCTGATGATAGGATAATAGAGTGTCAGTATTATTGGTTTTTACAGAGAGGCTTCAGTAAACCGCTTGTAGATCAGAGCTGATTTCAATAATGAAGCGCATGCACAAACTTACATTGTCACTACTCTGACTTATCGTTATTCACGAGAAAGTGTTTGCGATAGTCTACAGTAGGGCATATCTAGTGAATTGTCATTTAACGCCCAGTTCCCTCCGTGACTTACTGGAGATATTAGTCCATATACAAGTGCTTTATAATATATACACACATATATATGTATATATAACACTGACAAAAGTAAAGGTAGTAAGTAGGCCAAAATTAGAGTTCCTGTAAATTAGTAATGATAGCTATTATTTGGGTACAAAAATATTATATCATTAGCCAAGTATAGTCATTTTCAGCATCAACTGCTACGAATAATTACTATAAACATGCCACATTAAGTAAGAGTGACAAGCCAGTAAACGCACAAAACCACCAATTCAAAAGCAAAACCGCTTGTCGCAATTCAAAAACCAATATATTCTATTCAGCATTTCATATGCTGGGTGAATCCCGCTATGTCCGCTGCCCTCGAGATAGCCGCCATGTCGTGTACGCGGTTATATCTGCTCGGGACTCCCCTCCTCCTTGTTCCAATATGTACAACTATCCAGCCAATTTTTGCCACGGAGTCCCTTCGCGGCCCATGATCCATTATTTCAAGCCAGTTATGCCAAGGTTGGCCCGCTGTCCCCTCAAATCCAAAACGGTGGCCATGTAATTATTATGTAAGTACAAGGAATGATGCGATCGTGTCATGTGGTGACCGTGGTACGCGTAAATGCCCCCAGGGCTGCTCATGGGCTGTCGTCTCGTCTCGTGATGAAGAGTTTCGAATCTCGGATCTTCACAGCACCAGCTTGGCGACCCCCTTTTACTTGCTCAGATGCCCTCCTCCCCCCATCCCCTTAAAACAAAAAAGCTGCCAACGCCATCCTGGTATCTCGAAAGGCGACAAGACCCCAAAATCCTTTGTTTTCTCATGTGTATTCGAACGGCAGCGGCAAATATTCATCTACTTGCCATGGCGCTGCGATCTTTCTAAAAACCAAACGAAAGAAAATAATGAAAAGAGAAGACCTGTCCAATGCAATGAAAAACGATAAACAGAAAATCAGGCGTGTATGAAAACAAACAAGCTAACAAGAAAAGGAGAGATTTTTATGCGGTTGCCCATTATCCTTCTTCAGGATCAGGGTTCGTTGCTCGGAGCACCGTAGGTCGCTGGATTCGTCGTGAATAGTCATGGTCGTCTCGCAGAGTGTTGAGGCTTTCGTGGCTACCGCGTATGTAGAGACCCTGCTTAAAGGGGTCCATCCGAGGATCGATCTGGATTGTGCTGTTTCTGTTGGCAGCAGCGACCGGCGAAGCTGGTGAGCCGCCGTTTATGCTCATCTCAGGGGGAACCGATCCCACCATGCCGGATGAGCTACCCCGAACGCTAGGATCGTCTCGGTATTCGTCCTGATTTTGCCTTCTCCGCCGGAGGAACAAGAAGAGGGCAGCAGCGAGGACCGCCAGACCGCCCACAATACCAACCACAATACCAACAATGGCACCGGTTGAAAGCCCCGATTTCGACTTCTGGGAAGTGGTGCCGGTTTGGTCTCCGCTTGGGTCTGCTGTTTGCTTGGGAAGACCGCTGCTGCTGCCGGAGCTCTGCTCGCCAGATGATGACGATGGGTTAGGCGTGGTACTGGCAGAGGACGACGACGTGGAGCTCGACTATAAAACATGTTAGTGATTTTGCTCTCGTACGGCATGTCAAGTTAGCATTCATAGTTTCGCGGCGGAACTGCTGTCCAGGAGTCAAGTCATACAGAGGATGAGCTACTTGGAGAAGTAGTCGGCGTCTCTGATGTGGAGGTGGAGATGGAAGTGGACGCGGAAGTGGACGCGGAGGTGGAAGTAATGGCGGAGCTGGACGTTGTTGAGGACGATTCTGAAGCTGTGCTCTGCACCACAGTCTTAGTCACACTATTGGTCAAAATCACAACGCTCGTCTGAAGTCCAGGGGGTTCCAAACCCAACTGGCTACTCAGAAGAACAGGCTTTTGACAAAGAAGAGGCGTTACAAAAAGTGGTGGCCCGGCAGAGATTTGTGGCTCCCAGTCCTCCTAATCATGCTCTCGCGCCGTACATTTCATGTTTGATTCAAAATGGACAACAGTACGCGTGCGCCGCCGCAAACAAAATTTCAACTCACCTGTCCTGTTGTTGAGCTTGCTGGTGCCGTGCTGGTACCGGACGGGGCGACCTCATTCAAGAGAATATAGCCAAACAAGCCGGGCCCACCGCAGTCTTCGGGAGTCCAAGCTGGGCAGGGTGTATTACACTTTTTGGTGTCGACTACCGAGCCTTGGTCGGGATAATAGTTTGAGCACCAGCAGGAATTCTGCTGTGTGATGGAGAAGGCGTAATTTTTCTTCACGCAAAACTGTGTACAAAGTCCGTTGGTTTGGTATATGCTGACGTCTGTGGAAGTTAGATGATTGGTCTTGTTGCCCTATCCACAACTGGCTGACTTACTCAACGGCGTTTGGGCCGTGTTGAAACTGGCACAAACATTAAGTTCTATAGCAGAAACTAAGGTTGAAAAGGCCAGCACCAGGAGAACCAAGTAGCCCTGTCGCAGGGCATTGTTCCTAAATGAGGCCATGGTGGATATTTGCAAGAGTCGAAATGGTGTTGTATAGTTGATCTCGAAGGTGCAGACTAAAAAGCCATGCAAACTTGAAACACGCTTTCCCTTGAAAGTCGGTTGATGACGTGACTTCCTTTCCCTTTTGTTTCTCTTTCCCTGTGTTTTTTTTAACGTTTCCTACAATGTTTCTGTCGATCAGATGGCTTCTCAGAAACAAGCCATAACCGCCTTTGCCGGTAGTTTATCAAGCCGCGTCCTGTGTAGGATTCGTACGGAGGCACACCAATCGAGAGGCAAGAGCACCAATATCTGCTCTCTGGTATCGTACCCAAAATCGATATTATCGAACAAATTGCGCAGTAGTATTGATGCGGGAGCTACGCAGCTGAGTCGGTGTGGGATATGTCTTGGTTGGAAAGCTGGGAGGATGTTGTTCAAATCAGAGACACAACAGCGGCTTTGAAGGCAAAGAAATTGAACACTGGAATGCTTCGATAACGAGCGTGACGCTATCGTCGAGACTAGGACAGCCGTGAATATTCGGTGACTGGCGACAATGGCGACTGGAATGTGTGGCTCGAATGCAAACAGGCCGTAAAAAGTGTTTGCAAGCGGTGCAACGATCCAAAGCAGCACCAAAGAAGGCGGGCGAGATGAATAGTGGCAAAACACACAAGGCCGCTCGCAGCACCCAAAAGGGATTGTACCAAGACCTAAAGATTTCCAAGAACAGAAATCGAATATTATAGAAAAAAAAAGGAAAAGAAAGAAAAGAGAAAGAAAACGAAAAGGCTCCAAAAAAGGAGGATAAGATGGGCGGCAAGCAAGCGGAGACGAGTAAAATATCTTAAGCTAGAGACTACCGCGGCCGCCGTTTATTCTGCTGAGAGATGCCAAACCACTCTGGGAGACGATCAACAAAGGCTGGCGGTCGGGTGTGGCTGAGAAGCGACGGCGAGAGGCGAATGGCTGCAGCAGCGAGGCGTTTCTTGATGGGGGGAGAGTTCCAGCCAGTTAAGCAGAGGAACGGCTCGAGGGGAGGTTGGAGATGGGAAAAGAGAGGAGGAGAGGAGGAGAGGAGAGAGGAGGAAAAAGAGTGCAGGCAGGTAGAGTGAGGTAGTATTATGGAGGTTTGCCTGTCTTTGGCGTTGGCTGGAAGGCAAAGTACCCGGTACACGGCCTAGCTGCAGGCCCTCTTAGGCACAGCTCCCTTACAGCAGCGCAGCCCCGGGAAGATCAGGCCCGAGCGCTGCAGTGACAAGTGACTTTTTTTTTTTTTTCGGGGTGATCCAGGATGGCCTGAGGGACAATGTGATGATGGGGCCGAAAAGAACTAGTAGCAGGGCTACCGTTGCTACATTGGGTGTATGTATGTTTGCACTTGGATGATGCGAAGATGGAGAGCAGCATGAATCATATACCATGTATTACTGCTATTCTGACAAGTGCCTACCAGTCTATAGAGATGAGACGACACCTGGATGGCTCTATCTAGGTAGATACCCAAGCCTACTAGGTAGGTATAAACACCTGGCGCTAGGGCACACCAGACACCACAGCTCGTCGCAGGTACCGCTACTTGCTTGGCTATCGCATGCCCCTGGCCCATGGCGTCACTGGGGCGCCACGGGGCAGCAGATGGCGGCATCTGGCCCAGCGGGCTAACGAGACGCCAGCGCCGCTAGAGGCCGTGCGGAGGGTCGCAAAAGCAAGCCACAGTGGATGCGCAGTTTTTGGCTGCATGGGATGCTGGGCTTGCGCTGCTTTGGGCCTCCGTCTGCGATCGAGCGCTGCGATCTTGCTAAATCCATCCGACGAATGCCTGCACGGAGCAATGCACAGTACCGGCTAGCAGCATCACCAACTCACACGCACTCTCTCATGCAATGTGAGGGCGGTGGGAGGTGGGAGGTGGGAGGCGATATACAATGCCGCACTCGCATGGCATATCATTGCCCATCACCCAAGCTCAAGCCACAGTTATTTATATCAGAGCTACCAGGGCTGGTGGCGCTATAGCCTATCAGCCTGTAAGTGTACTGGAGATGCCACCAGATGTACCATATTTGCGAGTGGGCAGCAGGGGATACAGGCTGCAAAGCTCTATTATTGATAGTCCATGACGCGATTATGAGCACAGAGAGCAGAGCCTGCATAAGAATCTTTATGCATGGATTGGATTGCATCACAAATCTCTCATTCATCCACAAAGATGGAGGAATACCCGGAGGTAGGTATCTTCGTGCCTGTAGCTGTACTTCTAGCGGACTCGAGGAGGCACTTATAGGTGGGTTGACACGTTGATGTGCACCCAAGCGTTCTTCATCTTCGTCAGCTGAAACGGCACAACAAGGCCCGCCGAGCTGATGTTGAAACTTTTACTAGACCATCTTGGACTGACACGACAACTATCAAAATGTCCATCAACTGACTCTCCAGCGAGGGGGGCCGCTGGCTCTAACGGAGCCCCAAAATACTAAGACAATGGATGGCGCTGAACTTTCGGTCCATACCGTCAGCAGCGCCCGTGTCCGAGAACGCCTAAACAAAACAGCCAGCACAGGTACTGGTACCTGCACCCGCGCTGCCACGCCAGCACAGCTAGTGCTACAGCTAGTGCCGGTTGCTTATAGCAGGAGGTGGCAAGGAGCCACAGCGTCCCAACCAGGCAAGTCGCATTGGGGAGCTGCTAGCAGCTGCCTTTCGACATCTTGCTTCTCGATGCTGTCTTTCGCGTCTGCCATCGCCAGAGAGCGAGACGAACGCGCTCAACAGGCCGTTCGTTTCCTGCTGCTCCATCCCGGGCTTCCAAAGTCACAATTGGACCGCAGGCCCCGTCGGTACCGAGCCACAGGCCGCGAATGCCGCTCGCTCGTTCGCTGCATGCAGAGGTCACGGCACAAGACAATACGAAACCCCTGTGGCCGTCGAATACGAGGCAAAAAGATGACCGCGTGTGGGTTGCTGCTCGTACGGCAAACGTGTGCTAGTAACCGCCCTCGGCCATAGCCAGTGTGGCTCAATCGCCCAATGACGCGGAAGAGCTCAGCGCACGTCGCTCTGCGCTGTCTGGGGCCTTGACGATTTTGACGGCCGTGGGCCCAAAGCTGCATCGGACATGTGTCCACCCACACACACGCACATTCGCTTCGGCCTGCGCTATGCCGCTCGGGGTATGTATCATGGATTGGCCTGGACGACTAGCCTCACCCAACTGATGTACGATACGAAGAGGACGGGATCACGCGGTTAATGAGAAAGAGAACGCGAGGATCAGGGAGAGATAAGCAGAGAGCAAGAATATCGAGGACGATGCCGTGGTCCGGTGGTGGCAATCGGTGCCATTGCAATTGACAAACCCAAGCTCCATGACAGACACACAGTTCTTTGCAATGGGCGATCCGCCGAGCCACGCAGGACAAGACAACTCTGGGACGATCAGGGGAACACTCTCGAAGCTTTGTCACCTCTTCTCGCCTTGCACACTGGCGGCAGCCCAAAGGGAAAGAAAAAAAAAAAAAGAACTAAAAAAAAACTTCTCGAGTCCGTCCATGACGATGATAATTTTGGATGCACGGGAAAGCAGGGACCAGGGCTTCTGCTTGAGAGTGGGGATGGTGGCACCGCATGCCTGACCCGGTTGCCTGTATTCTTCTCTTTTCGCTGCTACGGGCTACAGATGCCGCTTGATGACTCTTTGCCCCTGTAGACTTGGATCGACACGAAGTACCTGCTACTCTGCAAGAGCACGATTCAGACCGGCGCAGCCGTACGAAGTAGCACTCGTACTTGAGGACATGGTTCCGCTGATTTCAAAGGGAACGCTCGACACACATGCATCAGATACGACTGGGAAGGCTGTCAAATGCCCCAGACACTTGACTGCCTCGAATCCTCTCTTATTTGGCGGTCAGCTAAATGCAACGTGAAAGTGTCCAGTATCTATACTTTTATAATCAATCCGCGGGCCTTGGCTGGTCGCATCGGAAACATACTCACCCCGCGCTGGCGCCCTTGATTTCGCTCACGCCGATGAGCCACACTCAGCTCGTGGGCCCATCGATCTTTATTCTGATTGACAAAGTTGTGAAACCGATCGCTTTTCCAGAAAGGAAACTACGCTGGGAAGAATCGCTACCCAGCTGCCGTCTTATGTCAGCCGCTTTATACACGCATTTCCTTACCATTCGGCTAAGAAGAGAGCATGGATCGCAGCTCCATACTCACACGAAGCGTTGTGTATGTACTTGCTAAACCACCAACACGTCGACATGTATTCCCCGCAGTCGTCTTCAACTCGCCCAGTACGGAGTGTTGTAGGTCCTATCTGCGAGCAGTTGGCAAGGTCTCGGCAAAATAAACATGAGAGCGCCCCCCGCAACCCACGCGTCCTTACATACAGCCACAAAGTCCCATTGCAGGATCCTGTTTTGGGAGGGCTGCTCACCTGCATTGGCCAATTGTGGGCAGCCCCCACGGTTCGTCTTCCCCTCACCCCAACCTCCTTTACCAGCCTCCCATATGCGCAGCCTTCGCAAAGGGAAAAAGATGATATTTATTGTGTGAGTCGAGGCACCGTCCTGCAAGCTTGTTGTAGGATTTCTGATTCTGGCGGTGGACCAAAGGCAGCCTGGCAGAACAAATCACCCTGCTAGAGTAAGACTACTGTACGTCGGATGTCACGGCGTTGACTCTCTGAGTTGATCGGCGTTGATAAGCGGTCGAACCGGGACCGCGCCGTCGAATCATATCATACGATGCACTTCACTTGAACGCGCTGTGGAGTGTCTATGCGCATGCAGCAGGTGATTCTTGGTAGGTATTGAACAATCCTTGAGTATGAAGACGAAGTTCTTGTGCAAAATCTAGCATGGGGGACCACTAGTGGTCGTATTGATTTTTGCTGGATGCTTGGCACCCCGATGCCAAGGCAAAAAAGTTGGTGCAGCCTCTTGGGAGAGAAAACAAAATCTCAAAAGGGCATATCGAGACTCTGCCAGTCTTCGGCTGAATGACTGCGACTCTCAACAAAAGCATATGAAATTGAAATATCTTCGGCTATCTGAGGTCAAAGGATGACGCCTGGTTTGCCGATCTATAGGTCAAAAATGATCGACAAGCTAGGAAGATGGATCTTTGTTATTGGGAGCAACCGCGCCGGGTGTTTCAAAGGCCGACATCTGCCAATTGCCATGCGAATAGCGGGCGCTTGAGCCACCTGGATCGAGAAATTTTTTCCCCCCTCACGCACATGTGCAAGTATGAGATGGAGGTAAAGCTCCATGTTTGTACATATTGTGATCTATGATGCTTTGTATGGTGGGTTATGGCTCCATACCGTTTCATGCCACATTTGCTGGCATCATCACATCACCTCACATTTCCTGTTTGTGCATACAGCTAAGTGCGGTGACCAATTGGCTGCCTACAAAGGCCTTTGGAAGATTCGATTCTAAGAAAGCTGTCCACAGTTGAACGATGCTAGCGCTGCTGCTGCTGATACAGGCTAAAACGAAGCTCCGTGACTGGCGGGCTATAGTTGTTAAAAGTATGGAGCAGCCCTAATCGAGACACGCGCGCCCACTGAGCCGGAGCAAATGGTTCGAGCCAGTCTATACTATTATGAATCTGTTGATTCCATTGGATTTTGGGTTCCCGTTGGCTGTGAATGAATGTCTTGAGAGCGCGTGCTCAATTGGGACAATAGAGGAAAAGTGCTGTCATCGTTGTACCCGCTGGGGACAGATATTTGAGAGGCAAGTGGCAGTCTTGTTTACTGCCTTGATGTCTTTCTGATTCTCAACTCTCCCCTAGCTTTTGAGGTGGTGGTATTCCATCTCCTCTTGATTGCACACAATACTGTATGTGTCCGACTCGTGCTCGGTGGCTTGGCTCTTCAGCCTGCACGAAAAGCTTCTACTGTAATAGCTCAAAGCTTCATGTGTGAGCTTCCCCCTTATTACATCCGCCGACGAGGCTTGCTCGCCCCAGGGTCCATCCCTAACGTGCACAAAGTCTAAAGCAGAGGGACCCCATACAGTAGGCAGCAAATGGCATTTTAGTATGCAAATCTTGGGGCCGAAGTTCCCTCGCGCCGCACGCCAAATCAGCGCCCGCGAATACGAGAAGCCGCTTTGACTATTGACGACGAGGGCCTTACTCTAATTTGCGGTAGCGCTGTGGATAAAGGGCATTTCAGCTGAGATGGACAAAACCTTGGACGGCAACTGAGCTGAGGCCCCAGATTTACCGCTCGGTGGAAAGGACGGATATGGAGGAAGAGTTGGTGCTTGACACTGGAGCTAATGGGGGCAGTTGACGGCACCGAAAAAGCCAAAGCGGCGTGTAGTTGCCAGATTGAGAATTGAGCCTCGTATCCCCTTGTTCAAGTAGGATTTCCGTCAGACGCAAGGGAGGGTCGGGAATCCGAAAAAGGGGCATCAAGTGAGATCTGATAACCACCGAGGCTTACAGTAGCAATTGGATCTTTGCTCAGCGATCAAAAAGAGGTAATTTTGGGCTCTTGTAACGTCTGATAAGGCCGCTTGCCGGACAGGGCGGTTTAAAAGAAGAAAAAAAAAGAAAAAAGAAAAAAATCGCCGCCGGCTTGCCAGAAATATGGGGGTCCCTTGTGCTTGATAGAGAATTGTGAGCTGGGTCGATGTCAAGTTCGATTTCATGTGAGTTGAAGGTTTATTAGGTGAAGTTGACAGGGTTTATTTGGTGGTGGTGGCGGATTTGCGGCTTGCCCTTTTATACTGCTTCACACGTGGGATCAGTTGGTGGCAGTGATGAGTCGGCTTGAACCTTGAAACGCTTAAGAGCACGTTTGTGGACGAATGGCCAGAATTGCATTGCAGAGGAGCAAAGACATGTCAAAGGAAGCCCCTGAGCGATTAGATCGACTTTTCTACTCCAGCGCACTGTTACTACCAGTGGCATCAATGAAATCTGCTGTATTCCAGCAAACAGTGAGGCTGTAGCAGCGGAATTGGTGCTTACAGAAGGGAAGCCCCCCCGTGATATGCCCGGAGCATCTTCGGCCCCGATCCTGCTAAGAATACTGTATCCATCCTCCGGTTACGCGCGGCACCGCACCGCACCGCACCGCATTTGCATTGCATCATCATCTTTTATCCGATACTCTAGTTTTGCTCTTTTCTGCGGCCACGACAACCGCGAGCACTCGGTCCTGCTGGCGACGCCCGCAATTTGAAACCTGGAAATACAAAGAATTGGCGTGTGTGTCTATTTGTTCTGTTTGCTTGCTTGTCTCACTGTGCGTGCGTGGTCTTTGACTAACACTCTTGCTTGATTACCCCAGATATCGCCCTCCTCCGATGCGGGTCATTGCATGTGACTGTTTGTGATAGACGGGCCTTGTGTCGTCTGAACAACCCCCTTGCTTTGCGCACACCGACCGTTGCATTGCAATTGGCCGTCGATACGAGAGACTGCCATCAGTAGCACCCCTAGAAGAGAGATTGAACTACCGGTATCGCATACATATCGCACAAACCGCCGCTACTATGGGCGCAATATCACTCCCCATCAAGGCCCTTGGCCCTCCTCAGCCTCGTCCCCCTCGTCGCCGCCGCCTCTCCTCCAGCCTCATAGCCTTCGTCCTCATGCTCGCCATGGCGCTCTTCTACGCGCTCGTCTCCCTGGGCGGGCCCTGCACCGCCGGCGCCACCTGCTACCGCGGCTACCAGTCCTTCTACAGCTTCGACGCCGGCGACGAGAATCACGCCGCCTGGATGGCCGCCATCCCGGACGACGTGCACATCACGAGCCTCAGCATCCCCGGCACGCACGACACCATGACGTACGAGATTGGCTCGGAGCAGCTGCAGTGCCAGAACTGGAATCTGACCGTGCAGCTGGAGAGCGGGCTGCGCTATCTGGATATCCGCGCGAGGCTGCGCGATGATGAGCTGCACATCTACCATGCGAATGGGTATACGGGCTTTGGCTACGAGCAGGTCTTGCTGGATATCTTTGCCTTTTTGGACAGGAACCCTTCCGAGACGATTCTCATGCGGCTTAAGGAAGAGGGCAGTCCCATCGGCCCGGACAACACAATTTCCTTTGAAGACGCCTTCAACTATCACCACTTTACGTCGCCCCTCACCGCGCCGGGATCCAAGAAGCATCTGTACAAATACGACTTTGCCGCTCCCCTCCCTACGCTGGGCGCGCTGCGCTCCAAAATCTTCATCCTGCAAAACTTCGACTCCCGCGACGGCCCCTACGGCCTGCAGTGGGAAGGCCCCGAAATGGTCCTCGAGGATCTCTGGATCATCCCAGACGTGTACCACCTCTCGGAGAAGTGGTCCGCCATCCGCGACGCGCTCGAAAACGCCGCGCTGGCGCCAGACGACAATCGCTTCCTGTACCTGGCGCACACGTCGGCCTCTGTCGGGGTTTTGCCCATTGAGGCTGCGGCGGGGCCCATGAACAGGACGATCCAGGGCATGAACGACATGACGGGGCAGTATCTCGAGGATGCGTCGGGCAATGTCGACGAGGCGAGGGTCGGGGTGGTGATTATTGATTTCCCAGGGAGGAAGCTGATTGGCACGATTTTGAAGTGGAATGTTTGGCTGAGGGGGAGGAAATGACTGCTGTCATAGTTGTACTACTACTATGGCTGCTGGTATCTTCGAGTTGGTTTTTTCTTTTTCTTTTGCATTCTTTTACTGAGACATGGCGTTTGATTGATTTGGATGGATATACATACATACATACATACTACGGACTACTACGGACTACTACTACTACTACTACTACATAGGATGATTCACAGGCAGCATTGGGAATGAATTAGACGCATCAAGGATTGGAATTTAACGCAGAATATTGTCAACTTTATTTTTGCTTGAATAATGCCCAAGATAACACACTCATATATATACTCATACGCACATACATACATGCCCATCGCCCTTAGATACATTTGCTCATTCTCTCCCACTGGTCCATTCCATCCTGTCAATCCCGTCCATCCATCCGTCCACCCACAAAAACCGTCCTTCCATCTCTCCATGCTAGACTATATACATACATGCAAATAACAGCACCATTAACTTGCCAAAAATAAAGAACGCTCAGTTACACTTCCAAACGAGAGGGTGGTATGATCAACTCCATATGTCTCCAAGCCATCCCATATATCCCAACGTATGTCCCTAAGATATCCCTTGAAAACAGAACAGATAAAAAGAAATAGAAAATCGCCTCAGCCCCCAATCCTAAAGACCCTCTTCTCCTAGCCTAGTCCCTCCTCCCTTTTCACATTTTATTCCTACTGATGCCGTCTCAGTTGCTCTTGACTCCGCATAGACTTTTTGCTCTTGATGCTCCGCAATGCCGGCGTTGCCGACCTGCTCACTGAAGGGCTGTTTTCGTTACTATTGCTGGCGCCGAAACTCTCGATGCGATCAACCATCTGCAGCACTCTCGTCTTGGGACGTTCAAAAGTCATGGCTTCGGCCGTATACACGCTCGCTGATCTAGCAAACGACACATCTGTTGCGATAGAAAGCGGTCTTTCACTTCTATCGTCCCGGTCGCTTCTCTCCTCATAATCGTCCTGGTTGATTTTCAGGAAGCCGTCGTCGCGATCTCCCTCATCTACAGGCACACCGCCGCCTTCGTCATCCAGATGAGAGCTGAGCTTGCTGGCGCTACGAAGCGAAGGATCGATTTGCGATGACCTCTTATCCATATCAACCAACTCTGCCGTCTGCGGCATGTGGAGAGGTATTCTTTCGTCGGTGCTCGTTCCATCGTCAAAGTCTTCGCCATTCACGACACGAAGGCGCTCTTTGGGGACTGTGAACATGACTTGCACAAGGCGGTTCTCCACAGCCCTTTCAATGTCCCATTCGTTTTCTCTCCCCGCAGCACTGCCAGCTTCCGCACCTTCCCAGTCCTGGCGGCCTTGCTTCCTTCTAAGAATCTCGCTACCTATGGCTGTGAGCGGTGTCTCATAATCGTTGCTCAGCATATCCGTCGATATTTCTCTCTGAGGAGACCTGTCCCTGGGAGATAATAAGTCGCCTGAATTAGACTCCGCGCCAGAGAAGACGCGTCTCAAGGAACCCAGCCAATTCCGCCGAGGCTTGAATTTTGACGGTGAGCTGGGTGGCTCGTCATCGTCGAATGGACTTTGAGGCGTGGAACGACCGAGCAACAGGTTGGGGCCCTCTGCCTGTAAAGCACCAAACCCTGATTTTGCTGTGTTGTAGCTGCTCGAAGAGGAACTGCCTGGTTTCCCTGGCTCGGTGGTAGCTGATGAGGCACCCCCAAAAGCACTGGCAACAATCGCAGACCATCGACCGGAGCTGGACCGTCCCAGACCATCTCCCCCACTACGATTCGATTCTGATAGAGCGGAATCGGTGCGGAGATCTTCGTCTCGCATGCCAGTCGAACGCTGGGAGTTTCGCCTCATGGGAGACCCACGGCCCTGGCCTTGGCGTGTGCTATTATATCTGGCCAACATCGCATCGGCAGCATCAACATCAGAAACCCAATCCTGCACATCCGGATCGTGTTGGAATGAGGCATCTGGGTTTGGATCAGCGGTGCTTTGACCAGGAGGCGGTGGCTGGAACACTGGGAGAGCCCCTGAAGCTACGGCGACGGTTGGTGTGAGGAATGGATCAGAGTATGCTTCCGATGTGGGCGTAGTGACTTCGTTAGGATGAACACGCTGATGAGCCAAGTCTTCTTCCTCATCCTCCATGATAGGGTGGATTTGACCAGGAGTAGGCATGAAGCTATTCTGAGCATTCGCCGGCATATAACCTCCACGAAGCTGCCTAGAGACTGGCTTTCTCGCAACTCCAGGTACGACTGGAGCATAGCCGCCATATGAGCCGCGCATGCCCTCATACCCTAGAGACCGATCATCTCCGCCAAGTTGATATTGATCTTGCCCGTTGGAATACCAACTGCGATAGCCCCAAGGAAAGTTATCGTCCCGCTGAGCCATCTCGGACGTATCGTGGACAAACATGCTTGCGTCCTGAGCCATGGCCCTGATCGTCTCTTCGCGGGCTGCTCGTCTCCTCTGTCTCTTACGCCAACAGAAACACCCGGCGACAGCCAAGATGATAAGCAGAGCTCCGCCACTAATACCAAACCCGAGACTCAATCCTAGGATTTTTGACTTGGCTGCATCACTTGTCGAGCTAGAGGTATCGCCGCCGGAGGTCTTACCAGGGCCCTTGCCTGCCGTAGGATTGCTGTAGGTGGTCGACCATGTCATGTCAGTCAAGTTCAAGAACTGCGGCGAGGTAGTGACGCTGGATTGTCGCTTCACTTTGCTTGACGAGCTGGAACCGCCAATCTGCCACCCTCCATATGCCATCATGATGTTTCCCGGCAAGATGGCCGCCCCGTGCCCATATATGCCACTGCCGCCAAAGTTGGGTTGCTGTTTCGGTACGGTCCATGCCCAAGAGCTATATGTTTCGCTCATCTCCAGCACTACAAGTTGTGGATCCGCTGCGGTATTCACATCGCCGACCCAGCCTCCCATAACGATAATTGAGTGTCCATCTGCGCTCAGTATGGCTGTGTGACCAGATCTGCTGTCGACGCCGTCGGCATTATCGGCCGGCTGCTGAATGTTGATATAGGACCAGGATTCTTCGGGTAGACTCCACACAGCAGCGGTACTCATGTTAATGAAGGCTTGCTGGGTGTGGCCGCCGATGACAACATACGCGGTCTGCTGTGTGACCGTGCCAGAGTTATTGCTCATTGAACTCTGCAATGCGGTGAGGCTGAATCCGGCAATGGGCGTTTTAGGCCCAGTGCTTGACGCGATGCCTTGAACGTAGGATTTCGAAGAAGGGCTGCTGTCGGTTGGGGTAAGCGTCATCATACTCGTGGTATAGTCCGCTTCGGCCTGCCAACCGGTCGAGTTGTCGGAGGGCGTATCGCACATGCCGCCATAAGTATAAATCGTCGGCTCGTCTAGCGAAGGGGCCAGTGTCGCCGAAAAAGCAATTGTTCCGCCTAGGAAGTAGGGCCCTCTTGATGCGCTCTGCTTCAATTTACCCAGAGTGGTCGCCTGCTTTACCCATGTTGCATTACCGCCATCTCCCTCCCCATAGGCCCAAACGTTTCCTGGTCCCTGATCGCATGCTCCAGCATATGCCAGTACGGAGCCATCTTCGGTTCGTACAGCGCCAAATGCCGCGTTGGGCGGATTGCTTCCGCCTAAGAAGGGTAGATATGTCGATACAAGATTCAGCTTTGTGTCTGCGCCAACCGTGCTCGAAATGTTGAGTGATAGGAACTGTACGTGATCGTCGCTGTCTTGGGTGAAGATGTAGGCCACGTCCGCTCCGTGACATGCACTCTGGTTGAAGCACACACTGGGCGTAAAGATCTGTGTGGGATTATATGGAAAGGTATGCGCAGTGGCCACCGACGGAGCTCCCAAGAGCAGCGCCGCTGTCCATAGTCGGCGCAAAGGCGGCGCCAGTCGTGGCGTTGCGCGATGCGGCTTCGCGCGTCCGCGAGCAAACGCCTCTGGTAGCACGGCCATTGATCGATTCCGCCTCGAGATGCCGCTTCGCTCCCCGAACTGTTTTCTGATGTTTTCGCTTGAGTTTGATTGCCCTGTTCGTTTTGTCGATCATATCATCGTGGCATGTCGATCCTTGGCAGGCTTGTCGCAATCGTGACTCTTGGCTTTTCTGTCCGGTTCTTCTTTTCAAGCTGCCGTTCACTTTGTCTCGTCGCTTTTTAGAATCGCATCCACCGTCTCAGCCAAGAATCTGGCGGTGCTGGAGAAGCTTCTTCTCCCCACAAAGATCCAACCGAGTACTGTACGTATGGTACGTGCAGCAGTGATGGCGAAGAAGCCAAACGCGGCGGCCAATCGCCCCTCTTCCGCAGAGGAAGGTTAGAGATGCAGCTAAAGAACAAGGGGAAATAAAGTCAAATAAAAAGAAGATTGTAAGAGAATTTGTCCAGAACAAACCCGCCTTACTGTCTCAGCGCATCCAAAGCAAGCTTGAAAAGAAGCTCTGCGCCAAAGCGGCCGCGAAGAAAGGAAGAGGCCAAAAGCCAACAAAACAAGCGACGGCGACGACGACGCAGGGACCTGGACCGGCTTTTGGCGGGCACAAAACAGAAAACGGCACCAACGCGGTGGGATGCACCCCGGCGATTAGCGTCACGAAGCAGAAGGAAGGCGCAGCAGCGGGTGGTGATTGACAGATTCGGAATCGTCCAGACAAGGGGGCAGGCGCGATAAAGGCGGAGGGAAAGAGCTAACATGGTTGCAAGGCCAGGCGGGCTGCAGGCGGCCGTGGTTGCCGTGGTTGGACATGCACGAGGGCCATTAGCCGCTGACGGGCAGGCTGCCATACGGTAGGTACGACTGACGGGCAGCTGTTTAGGTAGATGGCGCCGTATACCTTACTTGTAGTACATGTATCTGTCAAAATACGCTTCACATGGGACATGACAAGTGCCCTAGTACCTTGGGTTGACTTTGTTCTTATTCATTCAATTCTATCTCTCGTTCATGCAAACAAGACAACCAACCATATCTAACTGATGATTGCACACTATGTACGGCAGCAGTAATCACCGCGTGTTGCACTTCGTATCTATCTATCTATTATGGACTATCTAACTAACTAATGATGGCTCAATTTCCTTTGCATCCCCACCACCCCCGTTTGTTGTCGTCGCCTGTTCGGCCGCCGTTGCCGGGAGCAACCAAAGCTTGGCCTCGCCACGGCTCTAGCGGGAAGGGGACCCAAGCTCTGTTTTTGGTCTCCATATAACCGCTACTAGGCAAGCCAACTGCTGTTTTGGGCGAATCTTAGCCCAGCCACCTATTACAGGCACGGACATGTGATGCTGCGAGGGGCTGGGGATAGCTGCGTGAGCAGTATTACGGCAGACAACTGGTGCATATTACAATATGTAGCTATATACAGAGTAGCTATTATAGCGCATAACAAAACAGGCCTTGCAGCGAATAGATCGATGAGCTATATGATATGATGTTGTTAAACGATGGCTGTGAAAGGCTGGCAGCTTATGCGATTGGCTGAGTCTTGCCCATCATACTTTGCTAATGGGTGTCACGCTGCTGTTTACTTCTTTTTTTTTCATGCGCTGGCTCCATCCATCCGTTACTACTTTGCATCAGGCTACAGTATCCAGCACACACATATTCACGTACCAGCAGCCTGTTGATTCGCTTCCCCAGCAGCCTGCCCATATCTTGGCCGCTCTTCGTTTCGTGCCGCGTTGTCTTGCACCACCATCGCCTCAGGCTCCACCTCTTCTTGGCCTGGGAAATGAGAGAGACCCGCGCCACCGTCAACCACCGTCCACTAGTCAGAATTGGGGGCGGCAAGAAGAAACACTCAATAAAACGAACAAGCAGCATCCGGCAAACCTGTTAGCGCATCAAACCATAGAAAAAGGCTCCCTCATCCGAGACAATTCATCTTGTTCTCCATTGCTACTCCTATTTGTATCTGACATTATTAAAACTCAGGACTGATGTTAAAAAAAATTAAGAAAAAGATGCAAAAAAGCCTGCTTGTCCTGGTTGGTGGTGATACAACAACCAATGCCGGTTCATCTAATTCTGAGCTCCACCTCATGTCGTACTTCTTCAAAAAGTGTTATCATATTCAAGCCGGAGCTTGTCCAAGCGACCAATCACACGTTATCCCGTAAACAAAATGTTATATCTTTATGTGTCTTTCTTCTCATTCCTCCATTAAAACCACCAGTGTATAGTATATATAACGATCTCAAAGAAAAAAAAAAAAAAAAAGGCCAGCTATACGCCAGGCAGAATAAAAATCGAGGGGGTATCACGTAACTGGCCGCCTTAATAGTAAATTTTTTCTTCCCAAATAGGAGGTCGGGCTCCCTCAGAGTCCCATGTAATGTGGTTCTTCTCATCCAGCACCGCGCCCTCATCTGTGATTTGAATTACCTTGCTAGATGCAGCAACCTCAACCTTTGACAAGCCCGCGGGATCCGAGGGAATCCAGAGAATTGGTGCCCTGCTCGATACAGATGGTGGTAGGTATGCCTCAGCTGCAATTTCTTCGGGGTATTCGATCGGTTCCGCAAAGTGTTTTTCGGAAGTAAACCATTCGCGAAGTGTCGCGTAGTCGGCGTAGATCCAAGGCTTGAAGAATCTGAGAATAAAGTTGCCCTTGTTGGCGGGAACATTCGGCACCGCCTTGGTGCCAGGTGCCTTGCTCACGGTGTCCTCGTTTGACAATTCATTGGCGACCAAGCCCTCCTCGGCGCTGGTGGCACCCTCATTGCCAGCGATACGTTCCTGGATGGCTTCCTCTTCAGCTTGAAGGCTGCGTGGCAGGCCGTAGAGGAGAGGATCGAGTGTTCTCGACAACGTAATGTGGAATAGAATAGTAAAGGCAAGGAAAATGGCCATCAGCACAGCAGGCCCAACGGCCTTGGAGACGGCAAATAGACCAACCATGCAGATCTCGGCCAAGTAAATACCAGAAAATAGCTGTTTGAGAGCACGGGGATAGATCATGCCGTGTGTATCGATCTGAGTCTCCGTAACAAACAGGATATTGTATCGGTAGGCTAGATAGAACAGACCCATGCCAATGGATGACCAGAACAAGATCAAGGGAGCGATAACTGAGTATGTAATGCCTAAAAGAGAGAGCGTTAGCAGACGTAAAAGCTTAATAGGGGTATACAGGAGGGAACATACTAATTACAGCAATGTTGGTGTAAACAGGGAGAACGCTGCCCCAAGAAATGGCACTGAGGCTGGTCCACTTCTTGTACATGGCTCGAGGCGTCTTGGCCAGGAATTTGTACAGGAGCGTAAAGACGAAGAAACCGACAACTTGGGTAACAACGCTGGTGGCAATAGTGAGACCTTGGACGATAAAGTAAGAAATGTAGAAATTAGATGCCGTTGGCAGAGACGAGGAGAGAATGGTGAAGACCTGTCCCGGTTGTTGAGCAATCTGAACAAGGGCTGTTGAGGCTGCGTTGGTCAAAGTTTGGATCAAGAAGACCTGGATGAGTTGGAAGAAAAAGTACGAATTCTGAGTAAACAGTTCAACGCGGGACTGAGATACTTCGCCGGAAAGTCTCGCGCACAGTCGCATGATAACGGGAACCAACGACATGAGGATTGAGAGGGCCACTGCTGGGAGCAAACCAGACACGACTCCGAGAATGGGCTATCTTCTGATTAGCGCATGCCATAATAGGAACGAACGGTCCATCTATTGTGTTCTAAGATCGCTTACCTTGGGAATATCTGCAATCCACGTCAAGCCTGGAATAGTCTTCAATGTGTTTACTTGTGCGATCAAACCAACAATACCGACGGGAATAGCCCAGAAGATGATGAGAGCGGCAATGAAAGCGTACACCGCATATCGGCGGATGATGATCTGCCACCAGGGGAGGGTCAAACTCTTCCAGACAATTTCTCCGGGCTGAACTCCAATGGCCTTGGGATCCATGTGCAGGGCTAGGTGATGCGTGACAGACTGGTAGGCGAACTGGGCGTCACCCTGGGTCTCGAATTCGACAAAAACAGCGCGGACCTTTTCGTAGTTGCCAGTTCGCCAGTCGGCCTGAGCCTTTTCAATCTCGGGGACCAGTCGCTGCAGCTCGGAACGGCTCCATTCGATAGTGTCGACTTTTTCGCCAACGAGACCAAGTAGGCCAAGGCGGTGGTGCGGGCGTTTCTTGTCGGGAATCCATCGGGAAGCAATATCGCCAGTCTCAACATCGCCATCTTCGGTATTGGCAGATGCAGGACCTTCGGGGTGAGTCTCTCCGCCCTCCTTCAGAGCTTTGGCGCGAGCCTTGTTAACTTCTTTCAGGAGACTAATCTCGCCCTTTTCAAGCTTCATAGCGGCATCATCTCGCTTCTCCACAAGTTCGTCGAGTTCATCCGTCTTGCCACAAACCCAGACGTTCTTGACCGCAGCGAACATTCTGCGAATGCGCTCCTCGCTGTTGTACTCATCCGGGACTGAAGTGAAGAGAACAGTACGGGCAGAAATTCGCTTGGCATAGTGCGGGTTGATGTGGTGAGCCTGTCGCAAGTTGATATAGAAGATGCACTCGCGCGTGATCATATACATGAGAAAGCCATAGACGGCCCAGCCAACAAAGGTATGGGCATAGAGATAGTTCTTCTTGGTGTTGATGTCGACATTACTGTAAGAGAGAATCTCGAGCTGGGACAACCCCTTGCCTCCAGTGGCGTTGACAGGGAAGAGAATGGGCCAGGTAATGAGAAGGCTGACAAAACAGATGACGAAGCAAATGCGTAGGTATCGGAGGAAGAGATAGGCGTCGAGACTCTGGTGGGTGAGAACATAGGCATCGGGAATCTTCCAGAAGGCGGAAACCCAAGTCAACAGATTGCTGGGTATACTTGGTGTCCGCTCACTACATGGGCGTCAATATCGAATTAAATCACAACCTTTCTACTTGGCCTGAAAGGTGCTACTCACTCTTCTCGCAATGATCCTAGGTATGTACGCGGCGCATAGTAGCGCCGTTGAGATCTTCTAAGAAATAGGAAAATGGCGATATAGATGACCGATACAACTAGCACAGGAATCAGGGTATCAACCATGCCTAATATCACACACAAGTTCAGTCAGCCACGAAGAAACTCTAATCACCGGTTGAAGCTTCAGCTTACCCCATGCCGACTCGGGCTGATTGCCTTGGGCCGAACCTTGGTTGGAATCGGGAGCCAAGTTCTTGTCGAGCCAGCTGATAAAGTTACCCATTTTGGCGTCGTGCTCGCAGCCCTTGCCGCGCGCGTCAGCTGGTGCTCAATGCTGAGAGAGCCGATATTGAAGATGTATCGTCGTCGTGATGGGCGTGAATAAAGAAGAAGGAAAGAAAATTGTGAAGACGAATTGAATGCCAAGTGCAGGCTAACAAGGGAGAGTGGGCAAGGCAAGGATTTTGAGATTCAAACAAGATTGCCAAGTGGAGAGAGAAAGGCGGGAAAAACAACGCCAATGAAAAGTACAAAAGTACTAAGTTTAGCAGATTGATCAACAATCGATCTTTCGATAGCGACGCAAGAGGAACAGGGAAGGCGAGTTCCGAAGTCCTCAGCGGCAGTGGGTGCCGGACAACGAGATGGAGGTTAAACGCGTATCTGCCAAAGGCACGAGCTGAGTTATGCTCCCCTTAACTATGCCTTTTTTTCTCCCTCTGACCACCGCCTGAGCTAGCCAACTAGTTAGTGCATGTCTTTTCATCTTCTAATCCCGTCCAAGCTTCGCCTGATGAGTTGGCCACGCCACTAATAAGTCACTGTCTCAGCCAGCCAGACAAGGACCCGGCTGCGGCGCCAACTTGCCGATCTAGCAATGTGTGGGCCGACGAAGAGGGCGGAGAAGAGAAAAAAAAAAAAAAAAAAAAAAAAAAAAAAAAAATCTAAACTATACGTACATAGTTGTTTGTCTCTATGCTCAGAGGGACTGGATCCTAATCTTGCTATTGGAGCTTGCGCGATTGTGGCTTGGCGGGTAACAAACAGATGTGCCGTACCAGACGACCGGATGACGGGCGTACAACTACGGGAAAGCTGGAGGCGAGAACGAAGCTGAGAAGAGAGACACGAGACGAGAGGACAAGCAACTATTGCTGCACCGCTGGAATATGCAATTATTCGCATGCGACCTGCGCCTCCTCATGGTTCCTCATAGTCTCGATCCCAGCGGCAATTTCCAAGTTTTTCGTTTGTCTCTCTCTCTCTATCTCTTGTTCTCCTTAGTTTCAGTATAATCTCATTTCCCCCTCTGAGAGGGGCCACCGTTCGATAACTCGTGGCTCGTGGGTTCGACACTCCCTGCTCGGCTGGCCTTAGCCTGCATTGGCGCTGCGGTTTGATCCCTGCTCAGCTGTGCTTTTGTGGGTCATTTGACGGCAGAGAGCGCGACAAGGGCACTTCAATCTCGTCATACCCTTGGCAGAGGTGAAAAACTTGGTTCTGCCATCGGCTTTGCGGCAGCTCGTAATTCGCTCTGGAAAGGCCTGGCAGTGAGCACGCCGAGGCTCTGGCGCCACGCGCGAGTCTGGCCCGCCCTATTAGCAAAAGACACCCAACGAGCCGCTCGTCTTATTGTCTGGAATAAGCTTTCAGAGCGACCGTTTAGTGTCGGGTCGTTGCGAATTCGCCATCGCGTCAGGCCAAATTCCCCCACAAGGCCAAGGGAAAGGCTTCGTTCACGGCGTCCAGACAGAGCCTTGTGCCCCACGGGTACCCAGTTTGTCGGAAATGTGGCATTCCTTTTTTTTTTTTTTTCCTTTATGATTTCTTTCTTCTCACATAGTGTCCATAAAGCAGCGATGCGGAGTCACCGCGAGCATATCAGCTGTGGATGGCAGAGGACGGAGTACGGCCCAGCGAATTCGTTCGCCTAGCCAGAGGTTGCAGCCGTAGTTTGCGACTGTCCTCCAATTGTCTCACATGAAATATGCTGTTGGAAGGCATCAGCTTTGCCTGTTCAGCGGGTGCTACTGCTAGTAGAGCCACTAGTGATGGGTGAATTGTCCAAACTGGAGATTGACAATGGAGATTGATTGTGACCGGCAGAAGCCTTTTCCTCCCACATTCCGCTTTTCACACGTGCTGCTGGGTGGTCAGTTATCAGTTCTCGTATCAGTCTCTCTGTTCCTCAGCACGCACATCCGCAATGATCCTGATCTCTCGATCCTGGACGACCGGCTGTGAATCGAGTCGTCGTCCGGCCTGTGTGGAAGCGAGTAGTGCCACACCAATGAGTTTGCAGTTCTGCGTCATCGGTTGCACAGATTCAAAGTGACCGGTCGGACAAATGTCGGCTCCCGCCAGGGTCCAACGCCATGGCGACACCTGGCCCAGCTGAAGATGCACCTTCATCAGGGGTCTAGACTCTGGCATACAGGGGAACAGGAACACCACCAAAGCGTGGCACATGCACGCCAGCCCCCCAAAACCTGCATCAAGAGCCAGCTGAGGCATAAAATTGACTAATTCGCCATTCTTTGCCATCTCTCGAGGAAAGAAACAAAACTTGCTGGATGCCGCCCAGAGTCTCCTTGTCTCTAATCGCAGATTCATCCATGCATAGGTACATGTGCCTCGCCAAGCTTACCGTTCGTAATACCTCGGCTGCATGCGCTTTTCCCCAGCATTGAAGCGACATCACATCACTCAATCGATAGATGGCATACATATTGATGATGACGGCCTGCATATAGGCGTCATTCTTGGTCGATCCCCCAGCTGTGGCCCAGTTTTACTTCCGTACCTATCATAGCCTCCTCCGGTTTGTCGATCTTGAGGGGGTTAGATCCAACTGCTAGTAACGTCATCCGTCAGCGCGCAGCCTACCGACCGAGTTGACAGCTACGGAGCTAGATCTAGGCAAGAAAGGCTATCTTGACTATGTAATTTGTATCAACACGCCCTCAGTAGATTGAGTATGTAATACCGCTCAGTTTCGGGTTCTACTGGTGGACGACAGACGGCCCGAGATCTCCTCTTTGCGCTTCGTGAAGAAACAGGAGGGAGGGGTAGATTGGCGTATTACATATACTACCTTGACTACTACGCATTAGTTACACTCGGAGCTAACAAATACGATGTATACTTGTATATAGATACAGAGACAGCGGAGCCTTTGCTTATGAGATATCTGCCTAAACAAGTAAATGGTTTGTGCTCAGCCACACCCAAGAATCTTGGTAAATTTGCTCACCATTGGCTGTCTGCACATGTATCCATGGCATCCAACTGGCCTCTGCAGATTTCTAGCAGTAACTCTTTGGAAACGTTAGACAATGTCTGTGGCGAAGGTGAGCTAATCCTTACATGCGCGGTATTGGGGCAGATTGTAATTGCTGTATCAAGAGTATTCGAATCTCAATTGTGAAAATTCCTCAAACCATGCATTCGTTAGTAGTAAGATCTGTCTTTTCATCTGCCCTGCGTTCAATCGTTTGGAGGTACAACGGAGCTCCAGGTCATCAAGTCCCACTCTTCAGAGGTAGCTCTTCGCACCGCTCACGTCTAAATGACGAATAGCAGATGCGGTATATATTCTTAATGATAATGGCGAGAGAGATGATTTTCAGCTTACCGCATGCTAAATAGAGAAACTTGATTGTAATTGGAGATGGTATCCTGCGTCAAGCTGGACTTTAAAGTCTCGTTGATAACACACCCGATAATCAATGCTCAGGAGTTGTGTAGCCCGGTTTTAGTAAAGTGGAAGATGAAAAATTCGTTGTTTGAGTCGAGGGAATAAACAGTTTGATGTATGCACTATTTATATTGTTGTCAAGGCTGAGTATTCTATACTCTGCCGCCTATTCAAACGAACGCTGTGGGATTCACACAAACTTGCCGTATTTGCTGTACCTGCCGTATCTGCAATCACACTGGCCGAATAATAAAGAGCAAAGTAAAGTTCGAATATGAATCTAACTTCATTCGTTTTGCATCTCATCCCGAACGGTCTGCACTACATTAGACCGCTCAGCCCGTCACAAGTAGTAAAAATAGGTCTTCGACGTTGGTGCTACCACTCTCTAGATACCGGCACTAGATTATAAATTCTCAGTCACCTTGCCGGAAAGGCAAGCTGACCTATAGTTTCATGAATTTAGGGCTTGAGTGGCCAGATACGACTCTTCCAAGATGAAAATTCTCTCAAACCCAAGGTAAGCGATGTTGTCCGCCTGCTTTACAATTATCATAAGACTGGTCATGGGTATCTACTAATAACAAGGCCCATCAAAGGTCAGATACAATGATTCATAGCAACTAAAATTTGATGCCAGTGTATCGTGGACATTACTGAGCCAAACGTCAAAATTAGCAAGTGAGGCATATTCAGAGTTTCAACATTTGGACGTATTGTGAAATTTGCGGCAGCAACTTAGAAGCAGCGAGCAGCGGTTTAGTAAGTTCCTACAAGCTTACATGTGCTTTGCAATCCACTGCTCTCTCCAATGATACGTATAAGTGCATCACCCAAATTTCTTATCTCCTCGATATTTATTCTAGTCTTACTGTAATCTATAAACGTTTATGGAAATTAATCGTACTGTATAGGGCTTTGCTTGACTCAACTGTCGTCCCACAGCAGTTTTAGTATTTAGTGCGGAACTTTGCCTAGAAAAACACCAAACATTTTAGTGGCAGCTTTAATTACCATTCTTAGCTTGTCACATCTTGAATGTTCAATCTCTCCACTTATGTGGCGACCGAGATATCGAAAATTTTCTCACCAGGCACCGGCAACATGTGTCAAGAAGCAATCGGAGGTACTTTTTGGGAAGATCAATTATGAGCTGGCGATATTCTCCTCTCTCCCTTACCAGGATACGTGAAAAACATGCTGGCATCTTCAATTTTCATTTGACCCCAAGTTCTTGTCTTGCGTTGAAGTGGATCAAGATGTCGATCGGTTTCTTCTTTTATTTCCACATGCCCGAAGCTATCGTGCCGAAACGCGGATTGTGGATTAACATGTGGATTAAAGACGTCGCAATCTGCTCCGGTTTAGCCGTAGATAGCACCTAGTCTGCAGGTTCACAATATATTCTTTATATATGATGAAGCCCGTATGATCTCATAGTTTATGTGTTCGCCGAGGAATTGATCGTCCTATCGCTCGTTTTATTTACTTTCCGTATCTCTGCGCTCTTTACCAAGCATCTGACCTCTTTCTCTCTTTATTGCGAAGTTGACATCACCTACTGCTAACGAAAACATAAATGACGGTCGATATTGCCTCATAATAGCCGGTTACAAGTAGTTGATAGTATCGGCTCATGAAACCAAGTCTGGCAACTCTACCATTGCAGACGATAACGCACACCTCTCAGAGCCATGGACCAATCGTCAGGTCCAGCCCATAGCTCATCCAATGATGACGCCGGCAACCCAACTTCGCCAATTAGACAAGATACAAACGAAGCAGTATCTTCATCCAGACGGGGTGTTTCCGAGAATCAAGATGACCAAGATTACGGAAGCCTTCGCCGACGGAGCAGAGCCTCGAGGAGATCCACCATTCGGAGCACGGCCCCCATAACAACGGCTGGTCAGGGAACTCAATTCAACCTTGCCGGTCCCAGCGACTCTCAGCAATTGCGCAGCGCGCATGAGCCTTTTGTCCATCCAGGCTATGGAGATCTTAATCCGTCATACGAACAGCCAAACAATGCCAAGCCAATATGGAGTTTGGCAAAGCCATTGCCGCGCGTTGTTCGCCCGGGAATGGTCCCAACCAAGAATGAATTGCTGGAGAACTGCATCAATGCTGAGCTGCCGGCTGAAAATTCCCAAAAGCTGGGACTGGATATTGACCCGAATGAGCTTGAAAAGGGTCGCATCGACAAGTCGGCAGATGTACGCAAGATGGCAGCGCAAGTTACCGATGCCCGAGTGCAGAGAGAAAATAACTTTATCAAAACCATCCTAGCATCGGATGCTGAGTCGACGACTGGAGAAATTCCTCAGCTTATGAAAACTAGATCAAGCCAAAGAAGACCTACTATTACGCGCCCGTCGGTCCAGAGCCCTCTGTATACTGTGGAAGAGGGCGTGTCTGAGCATGGAAGTACCGCATCGAAGAAAAGACTAAGCCGTGAGTCTGAGCGGCTAGACGAAGGCGAGGGAGAAATTGATTTAGGACCAGACGAACTCATTGAGGGCAACAGGTCTCTCGAAACACTTCGCCTCGATCAAGAGGCATATCCGGAGGATCTTCACCCATTAGTCCAGAATTTAGTGGAAGACGAAATCCACAACAACCACACCGTCTGGTCTGTTGTCCGCACTCATCATCGCGAAGCTTTGGCCGAATCTCTTGCGGTCTTCATTCAACTGACTGTCGGATTTTGCGCCGACGTTGCCGTTACCGTGGCCAATGCTGGTAACCCTAATACTACAGCCTGGGCCTGGGGCTTTGCTACCATGATAGGGATCTACATCTCTGGTGGCGTTTCTGGAGCTCATATGAACCCTACAATCACTATCATGTTGTGGTTCTACCGTGGATTTCCTAAGCGCAAGATGCCCGAGTACTTTCTGGCACAGTTTATTGGGGCCTTTTGTGCGTGTTTTGCTGCGTATGGTGTCTACTACGTGTCTATCCAGCATTATCTCTCGACTAGCACAGGCACAGATCAAGACATTATGAATTGCTTCGTCACAAACCAGCGCAGCGCATACATTAATGTCCCTACAGCTCTTTTCAACGAGTTTGTAGGCACAATGTGTCTAACTGTGGTTGTGTTAGCACTCGGCGACGACCAAAATGCACCCCCTGGCGCGGGCATGAACTCTCTTATTATTGGCCTAGTTATTACATGTCTCACTATCAGTTTCGCCAACCAGACCGGCGCTGCTCTTAACCCGAGCCGCGACTTTGGACCACGATTGGCGCTCTTGGCGCTTGGCTATGGTTCTGAGCTATTCACAAATCCTTACTGGTTCTATGGCCCCTTCGCAGGTACGCTCATGGGTTCATTTACCGGGGCGTTCCTTTACGATTTCTTTATATTTACTGGTGGTGAATCCCCAGTCAATTATCCTCTAGACCGGACACAGCGTGCCCTGCGTAAGAGCCGAATGAAGTGGCGGCGTCGGCTACACTTGACTCCTAAAGAGGGCGAAGACAAGGTTGTTTAGGCAGGTAGTTAAATGTGAAGAATTTTAGAGCAGTTTTAAATAAAAAAAAATTTTTATATAAAATAACCGTTGTCACTATGTCCAGAGAGAGATATATTGATATATACACATTTTATTTCTCTGTACTATCTATAAACTTTAGAGAACACTAGGTTTCTCTATTTTTTCATCTCTCGTATATACAATAGATTTGTTGGTAGATACATATGATTAGGACAGTGGTGCACCAACAGAAACGGTCAGAGTATCAGGGGAGCCCGAAGACAGCTCACCTGAAGCATTCTCGTTGCCGTCTGGGTTGACGTCGTCGTAGGGGAAAGCGTATCCTCTTCCGTCAACCTCGTACTGGTGAACAAGGCGGCTGTAGTGGTTGGTGGGGCTCACGGTATAGTACTGAGATGCACTGACACCAGGCTGGATGTTGCCACCAGCAATGAGGAGGGTGGATCGCACAAAGGCAGCACAGAGACGGGGGACAACAGCCACGTGGATGGCATTGTCACCGCCCTGGATAGCGAATGGTCCGCTGTTGCAGCCCCAGATATCAGCGGCCGAAGGCTTGGCGTAGCCACGGTTGTCGCCACTGCAGTTAAGAGTGCCGCCAGAAACCTGGCAGTTGACGTTGCCAGAGCTCTGAGTGTTGATGGTGAGGGGGTTGTTTGTGTACTGGTTCCAGACTTGGTCGACATAGCCGTTCCAGTAGTTCTGGAACCCGGCTGAGTTGATGGCCGTGTAGTCGCCGGGCGACAGTGCGCGGATGGGGGTTCCCGCAGAGTTGGCAACACAGAGAGAAGCCCATGGGTAGCCATCTGCATTGCCCTGCTGGACGAGACCATTGCAAATCTGGCTGACTGCGCCGGAATCGAGACCCTTGGTGATCTGAGTGCCGCTTCCATCTTTAGTGGACAGGCTCATGCTGAGGATCATGCCGACAAAGTCAACATAGCTGATGTTTGCGAATACAGCCAATGCGTTGGTATAGGTTAGCTCAACGAAGCCCCAGTTGACACCCGAGCTTGGATCTGATAGGTTGGTCGGCGAAGGTTGTACCAAGCCATCACCATTGGGAATCTTGACCATGAAGAACTGGAGACTTCCCTCAGAGAAATAGATTCGAGCAGAAGAAAGGACGATGGGCAGGGTAACTGTAATGGAGTTGCCTTGAGAAGGTAGCGGAATGGCAATGTTGCTGTTAATGGGAACAGGGACACTGGAGCCTCCCGAGCTGGGATAAATTAAACTGCCATCGGCGGCAATGAACACGACTCGGTTGTCAGAGTCCAAACCGGAGATGTAGGCGTTCACTTGGTTGCCGCTGAAATTGTTGATGAGCTTGATCGGCAAGTTTCCAGCGAGAGCACGGGAGTGAATAGCGTTCTTGTTCACAATTGTCGTGTTTGGGCTGTGAAAAGTTCCGTTGAGAGTATTGTCCGCGGTGATAACGATATCCTCAGCGGTACCGGGGTCGGCGACGCTGAATGGCGACTTGGCTCTGTAGACAAGAGAGGGAGCGGCTGATACTGCACCCAGGAGGGCAGTAAGTACTGTGAGATATCGCATGGCGTAAAGATTTTGTGCCCAGGAGCGAAATCAAATAAAATGAGAAAGGAATGTGGGAGTCCGACAACCTCTACCGTCTTGAACTCAAGACTTGGATCTGGATTGTCTAATGAATATTTCCATGCGTAGAGAGTTTCCTTTATATACCTATTTACTCCTATTGTCAAGTTGAAGCTTTCGAATCTTCATCGTCTAGTCTCAGAATGTCAAGTCTTTGGCATCGGACCGAACATCTAATCTACGGAGAGGGAAACTGGTTTGCTATCCACTTCCATGTCTGGGCAAGAAAATATCACTTTACAATTATAGAATAGTACCGGGCTTCCTTCGGACACTCCATGAATTGAATGACTTATGGAATAAGGAGCCGCATCTTTCAGCTGCCGAATTCAAGCATGATAGTCCTTGGCAGCAATGGTTGTCTAATTATCTAGGATACCATCTAAAGCGAAGTTCATGCAGGAGAGCTGTTAAGCGTTTCGTAGACTGGGGCTAAATCTGGTTTGTGATGGTCTTATGATGCATCTAGCTGCAATATCCACTTACCACTACCTAGAACGGCTGCGGCCGCAACTCCGGCGCCTCCCGGGGTGCAAGTCCTTAGACTGTATGCAAAGCACATAGAGAGATGGCAGTTTAGAAACTGAGAAGAACTTGTAGGAATCTTGAAGTGTCAGTGTCCCTTCCCACCACGGCTATAATAGTAAGGTAGTTGTGAGATCCATCGACGTCACTTCCTTCGATATCTTGGCATTGCCAATCCTAGTAAGCATAGCCACGAGCACATACTTGTAAGACTTCTACAGTTCTCACTAGTCTTAGCATCATCTGATATTGGCATCCTTCCCTACAAACCCCTGAGCTAGTTTTGATGTTTTGGGCATAGGATTACCCTTCTAGGCCATATGTAGGGTTGGTTCTTCACACCATCACGACATCTAGCGCTTCCGAAGATTCGGGCTAATAACACACAAGTTGCTGCACCCCACACTTTGCTAAAATCCGATTTCGTGCATAAAGATGGCACACTGGGCGTTGCAACGTGACAAAGCAAGGAGAGGGAAGAAAGAGATGCTCGGTGCATCTCAAGCCGCTGGCCAGGGAGCGCCGAAACGCTAGTATTCATGACTGCCGAGGCGCGTATAGGAACGAATCAGAAGGAAAGGTTTGTTTAAACATGTGATTCAATAGTAGAGCCGCTAGATGGTAGCTATCCTAACTAGCCGAAGCGGCCATCACATATCTCACATATCTTTCATTAAATCTCAGTTTATAAGGCTTGTTGAACTTGGGTTGTGAGGCCATTTAGCCGATACAACCAAAGTTCTGAGCTGATACTACTTTTCATTGGAATTTAGATACTTTTCATCATTTTCTTCGATACCGAGTTCCTGTAGCCTTTTGAAGCGTTCTTATTCTCTTTATATGCTGCGTTTGAGTAGGTACTGTACTTGTATGAAAGGATTTTGATTGCTAATCATCCTCCTTTAGTTTCAAGGGGGATCTGAACAGTAGCAACACCCCTGCGGAAGTTGCCCGCAACTACATATAGGTAGAATTGAATTTAACCACTTAACCTGCCGGGGTGATAATAGCTTAAGGGAATCTTCGGCTCAATATAAAATAGCGCATACTAGTACTAGGACCGCATTGTACACAAAGAGAATAATTTTGGTTAGAAGCAAGAACATGGACGTGTTTGGAAACAGTTTGCGCTTGAAAATTTATGTAACCCTGGAATGCGGTTGCCTAAACTAGCAGGAATCCTTTCGGTAGACGAGTCAGCATCGCAATCCCTCACGGCGCTCAGATATTAGATAAAGCTTGGTCTGTCTAGTAGAACGTTATCACATATAGGCATTCTATTTTATGCGGCTACTCAATGGACGCCATATAGAAATGTTGGATTAAGCATTTGCTTGCAAGGGGCGTGATTAGTATTCAAAGCTTTGTTCATCGTCTGATCGAGTGCTTATTCTCTCGGAGTGGAGAGGAGAGGAGACCGAGACGAACTAAAATACACCCTAATTGACTAGGACAGGAGCTTAGACTCTAAAGATGTTCGGTGCATTTTTTATTGGCTGATATGTTCCTAGGTGGAGATTTTGACTTTAAATGGCTAGTAATCCTGGTAGTTCTCGCAAACTGCAGCTTGGTTGAAAATGACCAGGGTGCGCTTCGCCTCATACTTGGAGCCTTGTTACTGCTTGAGATCTGATCTAAATGCTGCCTAAGTCTGCATAGTGACGCGTCCAGACTACTCAAGCTCCTAACGGTAGTTGAGGTAGCATGGTCCCCTTACATGCCCCTTAATAGAGCTTGCATTCGATGTCACGTAAAAGCATGAGCTGCCATAAAAATCCATTAGTACTACTAGTAGTAGTAGGTAGTACCTAGTAGGATTAGCGGCAGCAGTTAAGCGGCCCTATCGGGCTGTCGAATTCTCACCGATTGAACAGGCATGAGGCAAGGGTAACGTTCAAGCAGGATTTATGTACATATCCGCTGTGGGATCACAAAGGCATTGTAGCCTATATTAGCAAACTCGGCACTTGGATTGTGGGTAATCAAAAGATGATGAACGTTGTGTATGTATACGTATCTATATAAGTATGCAACCTATAGCCCCGAATGACGAAAGCTCAATAGAACCCAACCATCATTATAAGAAGCCAACTGCCTACACTGAAGAACGGCACAATATATCTAAGACCTCCTCGATTGTAATTGCCGCTTTATTATCAACACTGAATATCAGCTTTACAAAGGGGTAGGGTCAATCTCGCCAAGAGTGAGGTTGGCAATAACGTCCCAGTGTTCCACGATGCAGCTTCCATTCATTCGATAAGCATCCATGATCTTAACTGGCGGCGTGGAAAACTCATAATGATGCACAAAACCAGTATTGTTAATGAAAGTCTGGTGTACAATGGTGTTGTTGACGCGTGGAATCTTAGAAAGCGCAGCGATAGCAGCATCTCGACCCTGTCCAATAGATGGGTTATGCTGAATGTAATCGACCCAAACGTAATTGTTGAATGCCTCTGGAATGTTTTTCTGAACATTGAATTCATTCACGAAGGCATAAAAGATCTCTCGTTGCTCCAGTGGAGTGGCTGGCCGAGGAGGGCAAGCAGGTACCATTGTTTGAACCGAACCTGAGCCCGAAACAGAGGGAAGAGTGGCGGTGAGAGCACCGATATAAAGCAGAAATTTCATTATGTAATGATTGCTTCAAGAACTTGAAGATTAATGGAGGATCGAAGCAGTGAATTTGTGGGGCCTTTACTCGCAATGAAAGGAGAGTATATGAGATTGAGTGATGTATTATTGGGAGGCATACGGAAGCTATTTATCCCCCAAAGGTAAAAGAATCATGATGTCGAGTAAGGATATCTGTCTTACATCGGAGATTTCAAGACCGTTGATTTAAAGAATTACGAATGCTGACAACAACAGTGATATTTCAATTCAACATGCTCTTTTCAATTGAAAATGCCATGATAATGGCAAACTACTCACTGAGGCTCCTCGATAAAGTGGATCTCTGTCCTAAATAGGTTGTCTGGTCGGGTGTTTCTCCCGTGCGTACGCGGCCAACCCCTGCGCATGTCAGAGCATTAGCTAAACCAATTAGTAGTGGCAGTCTTATATCCGACGCCGAGTGCCGACGTTACGGGATCAACAACATTCGTCAGTTTACCCTATACGGAGCATTGAATAGATTCTATAAAGTCTTCTTCATAGGGCAATTAATGCTACGTCTCAAACTATAGCTACTACCAAAGACCATAAGGATAGATATGTGCAAGAATCTGAGAGTTCGATTAGGTTGTTCTTTATCGAAATTTTGGCCCCATGACTAAACTGTTTTTAACAATGGCTTCACGCAAACATGGGAAAGCTGATAGGAGCATTGATAGTGTTTGAAGAATATAAGAGTATTTCAAATTCAACACCCTTGTTTAGCATATATAATCAAGTACAAACTACGAGATCGAAACTCTCTCATGTCCAAATGACGGATAACGAAGAAGGCAGCATCATTTCTTGCCACAGAAATTGCATCTGCTTTCCTAGACAAGCTTGGTGACCCTTTCTTCTGAATAACGAGCACAACAACCTATGTTTATGCAGCCTATTTTTGTGCCTAGCAGATTGTATGCCGCTTTTTGGTCGCGTATACGTTAAAGCTCCGCATCTTACAAGCTGTTTTCGCCCTATATATGCATGGTTCTAAATATCAGTAGCGGCAGTAACCCTCTGGCTCGGATCAATATTTGGAACGAATCACAAATCATAACCTGGAGCCTAATTGTTTTTCTTTTCCCTCCCTACTACTGCAGTTACCATCTTGACCTTGTTACTTTGTCAGGTAGGAAAATTTAGCGCGGATAAAGATAGTAACCCTAAATGGCTGCGAATACGCAAATCAGAGCCTCGTTCCGTCATGACATCAAGTTGGTTGTGATCTGGCTGGACAGGTTCTTCGGGCATCTCAGCTTGGCAAAAACATGTACAAGCCTGCACTATGAAGAGCAACTTACTTCTTAATAGTGACCATTTCTGGTGTTTAACATGAGTGCGACTCTTCTGACCTGTTCGTTAGTCTCACTGGCAGCAACGCTTGCTCTCCCAGATGCTGTGTTGGATGCGCATAGTCGACGTAAGTAAGCGGGCGGCCGGCTGTTGTAATGTTTCTGGCAAATTCTTAAGAATAATAGACAGTAGCGATCTGATTTAGGCAGTCAAAGTACTCGTTGAAAATTATCTCGATTATTATACAGAAAACTGCACTTTGTATATAATCATGGTACCATGTTAACGAGCGACTATCTATCTAAACTATTTAATGAGTGTATATGGTCAGTTATGCATGAAGAGAAGCTACTACTCATTGCCACTTCTAATAATTGGCTAATGTATATTTCTGTTGATCTTACGTATCCACCGCTTGTCACGACCATAAGTCATTGGGTCGTAACACTGTTCCCTTGGATCCATCTCAAAATCAAAATCGAAAGAGAAATTTAGAATGGAAAAATCTTTGCCGGGGGCTTGAAATCCATTGATTTAGCAACCGGCATCGAAGGCTACAAAGGTCTGTCCTTTAGAGAGGGGAGGGAGCTGGGCAGCGGGAACGCTGAACAGCAGACACTCCCTAGGACCATTGGCAGTCTGTTTGCCGAATTCGCACCTGCACAATATGTTAAAAATTACCTCTAACAGATTTCAGATTCTTAGAGACAACTTACGACTCGCATTCATGGGTCTGCTGGCAAAGGTCTAAGCAGGCCTGCTGGGAAGGCACGGTGACCTCAATCCGGAAAGGAGAAGGGGGGTTCTTAGACGGGCCTGATGGAGCAGCACCGCAGACATTGGCTCGTTTTCCCGGGGTGTTCTGAGCTGATGACGCGGCTCCAGCACCGTTGTTGCTCGAGGTGGCCCCATTTCCTTTGGCAGAGCCGCTTCCGTCATTGGCACCACTTCCAGCGCTGTCTCCATTTGCCGGGCCCTGAGGATGGGCAGCCGTCGGAGGTTGCGTGGGAACGGTGTCGGCGGCGCAATCTTTATCGAAAACGTTCAGGTTTGCGCCCTGAGGAGGCACCTGACTGGCAGGCACAGCGAAGAGAATGCACTTTGGCGCGGTGGCACTCGGAGGCAGGCCAAAGGCAAAGCATTGGCAGGAATTGTCGGCCTCGCATTGTTGATGGCATCCGCTGGCGGTCGTAGCTCCTGGAGAGGAGATGGGTGCCGGTGGGTTGGCTGCACTGGCAGTGGGAGCCACGTTGCACATCTGATCTCGAGCGAGGACGGGGCTGGCGTTGGCAATGGCAGCGGCCAGGACAGAGACCATGATGGAGGACTTCATTTTGAATGGTAAAGATTTGAATAACAAAAAAGCTATAAGGGAGTGTGAGTAGTGATTGTTGGAGTATGAATGTTGAAGTGAATGTTGGAGTGATTGAATTGTAAATCTGAGATATCGAAACCTTTATATGGTCGTTGATTCTAGTTACAATAACCAGCACATTAGGTCATGATTGTATTGAATTTTTAACTGCTGAGCACATCCAGCTGAGCCCAGGATCACAATACCATGCATGTAGCGTGTAGAACCTTTTCAAAATGCCGCATCTTCAAAATAGGGGCCCAAGCGTCAGTAGAATCGTCATCCAAATGGCTTAGACTTTGGGATTGAGGCTCTATCTAGGAATGGTGACACGATTCTCTTCAGAATAATCGCCGGGATAGTCATCCGAATAGGTTAGAGTGTAGGATACCGTGGTCCGTATTCAAAATATGGAGCAATGTGCATTAGTATCGTCATCATCAGAATGGCTTAGACTTTGGAGTTCAATAAATTTTCTGTTAGTGCTGATCCACTCCAATGAACCATGCAGTTCTCAGATCTAATGTGTAAACGGCACGGGAACAATCCTAGGTGTTACGATTGCCACGTCATTTAGCAACTGCAAACTGTCTGGGGAAGTGTTCGATGATCGGGGCTAGGGTCCTCCTGGGGCCTCCTGGGGCCAGATCTGTATCTACGTAAATATAACCCTGTCAATTGAGTTTCAGCAAAAGCCACTAAATCGGATGAGTTCTATATAGAAGTAGAAATCTAAGCTCTTATGTAGCCAAGGGATCTATGAAAGAGTCGAGGTTGGACAGAGATTAGCGGTACACGCCGGTAAAATAAGAGCATCATTTTAACAAGATACAGGTAGCAGAATGGTGTGTATAATCAATACATTGTGTGCTGATTCCCAATTTCTAGTCTGTATTTATAGACAGCTTGATAGCACCAGAATTGACGATATCAACTCCACTACAACCCTTGCGCCCACATCCCGCCACATCCCGAATGCGCCCCTGTTTCAATCTAAGCTTTCGTTAGGCCTTTTTTTGCGTAAGGCTGTGTCCCGGCTGTTCATTTACCCTGTTTAGCTCCCTGGTATAATAAATTGGTTTCTTATAGTAGTCGTAGGGGATAAAATGTAGTTTAGTGTTTATGCGAGCTAATAGATCTAGATGGAGTGACAGATCTATAATCGGTAATCTTAATGCTCGATGAATAGCTGACTACCGGATGGCTGATTGAGGTTTAAGGCCAACCTCAGCTTGGTATGTGGATCGTTTGTATAGATTTCATATTATACTGACTTTTTGAATGCCAATGCTAAATCGCTCGTGATCAATCCATTTTTCTAATTAACATTCAATGCTACAGTGAAAATGACCTGCATCTTCCCCTTAGTTCTCAATAGACAACGTGACGGTAGTTGGACTGGATACACAAATACCATTTCCTCCACAGCTCAGATCCGCTACAACGACAGGAACTTTGTCAGAAAATTTAACTACGTTGTGCAACAAATGTGCAAAAAAGACTCAAATATAACCCTGTGAGTTGCGGCATACAAATTGCCTCAAAAGGAAAGTATATTGAATTCACAGACTGGGTGATTCGCGACTTGAACACCTATAAGTTAAGCAGTATGGGGAAGATTAGAGGCCCAAGTCGAAACAAATGCATCCGGAGGAAGAAAGCAGAGCGTTCGAAATATTTCAACAAGAATAATTAGCCGGGATGCAGTGTATAGGAGCAAGACTATGAGAAACAAGAATCCTCCACACCAGCTGGGTATAATGTTGGGGAACTTATGCTTGTCGCCATCCTGAGCATTACAAATGAAGACGGCGGCAAGGAGCGCAATAGAAGCATGCATTACCGAATAGGTACTTGCGCATCTCCATAGGTATAACTCGAACGTTGAAGGAAAGGTGAAATTCCATGCTCCAATGTGTATTGCGCCAAACAGAATCATTGCTGCCAGCATTGCCGCTGCAGTTGGAATTGCGAATTTCTTACTGTCACTTGAGGCTCGGCCATCAGCGACGTTGATTGGTGCACCGAATGGCCTTTTGCCCACAGGAAGCACCATATTGATAATCGTATCGTCGTCGTCTTCTTGTTTAGGCTCATTTGTTGCCCATGTGTGGTAGTCTTGATGCTGCAAGGAAATGGTAGTCGATACGCCGATAGACTTTGGCTTATCCCAATACAGGCCGTATATAATGATTGCACAGGCTGCAAAGGCTAAAACGGCGAGCTCAAGCGGACATATGGAGAGTTTCCTTACAGCACGAGTAAGGATTTGTATTGTGGACCATATAATTTGGGCAACTGAAATTGTCCTGATGAAGGGATCATCTTTAGCTCTATCCATGAGTTCTTCTTCAGTGATGTCGGGTAATCTGGCGACTTGATTCCTTTCTCGGAGTTTGATGAGATCCCTTCCAGAAAGGTGGTGCAGATTGTATTCGCCCCCGTTTTCTCCCCCTTCGTCTTTCTCTATAACAAATCCCCCCATATTTGCATAGTAAGTATGAGTTAGAGACCATCTGACGCGATCTTGGCTCGCAAGTCGCAGGAATATGGGGTGGTCTTCACGAGCTTGGAGACGGACGTTATAAGCCACGCCGATTATAATTTCAGGTGCAATGATCGTCAGTATAAACGCATTTGTAGCCCTGAGAAAGTGTTTTAATTTCCATGCGACATTCTCTTTCCATCCAGATGTCTGGTTCATGCCATTAAAATTATGTCTATAGCCATGGCGTTGCTCTGGAACATTGGGATGCTGAAGGGTCCAAGTACAAGCGAATATTGTGAACAGCGAGCTCCAAAGTATATCCAGTGTGCCCCGAAAGTTAGGAGAAGACACAAAATTTACACCGCTGGGAGGTTTAGAACATGTGGTTTCAAAGACTAAATATCCTCTAGCAACTGAAATGAGGCAGAAGAGAGAAATTTGAGATGAAATGTTTAGAATTTTCATTTTCAATTTTATTTGACCCGGTGGTTGAGAAACTGCCGAGAGAATTCAAAGATGAGGTGTAACATTGTTACCCTATTTATACCTACCTGTGCACTGCTGACTTATATATTGCATTCCAGTATCGCCTAGAATAGGCTCGGTAATCCTTGGACTAAGCAAACAAGGCTTCAAATAATTATATGATTGGATATAAGTAATTCAAATTGTCTAAGGTAAGCGATCCATCGCGGCGGGCTGGAGCAAGGGATGCTGAACAAGGCTGAGGAGGTGCAGTAACCAATGATACATCGCAGCAGTATGCTATTATAAGCATCAACATTGTCCCAGACGCTTGATTTATACACGGAAGTGAAACAAATCTCCATATTGATGCATAGCACACCGATTTTTAAAGTCCCTCTGCCGGTGATTAGATGCTTGGCAAGGAGGATTCGATTAACAGGGCGTCTATCCGCCATTCTTAGAAGGATGTTGAGTACTTTAATAGGGAATCATGAGACTAAACGAATAATCGCTGACTTTTACATGGGTCTTTATATCTTTTTACTTGGAGATTCCTAACATACCACTGAGCGGCCGCAACCACAACAACGAGAGGCCGTGAGGCCCACGAAGCACCGATAAAATTACTTTACAAGGGTATTTAACATGGTAAATTATCCAATTGAGTTTATTAGCGTTACAATAGCGCAGCCCTAGCTTGCATACTGCGTGTAGGAGGATTCAACTAGCAGGCGTGGAGGCCATATTGACTGGGCCATAGGCATCGTTGAGGGCGCGTTATTAGCGCATGACCCCAACAACCTGCTGTATGCGGAATAACATAGTTCGAACGTTCAATTAAGCATCTATGGACGACTGCTGTTATAAGGCCCGCAGTGGACGATGTAACAGCACCACGCATATGCTGCAACTCTTCCTTGCAAGACGACGGAAAATTCTACAGCAACTTTTCCAGACTTGAACCTGTTCATTCCTTCGTTGCCACGAATATGACTGCTGCCGCCGCCGCCTTGAGCCTGGCGGCGCTGCGTTTGCACGATCCGCCTAGGCTGCAAGACCTCCCTCCGGCCATATGGGCCATTATTTTCTCCCTGCTCGACTCGGCGCAAACGGTGGCACGAATCGCATTGACGTGCAAGAAACTCAACGCCGTGGCTCAGGCGCAAGGCTGGCCTTGCTTTGTCCGGAGCCGATTTGTGAGCCTCAAGCTTCCAAAGGCACTCGGCGACAATGAATGGGTTGAGCTGGCCAGCAAGTTGACTGCACAATCGCGCGCCTGGGACCGCCGCGCCTTTTCCATAACGTCAGTGGTGCCTCCTGTTCAACCCGGAGGAGACAATGGACGCACTTTTCGAAGTCGGGGACGGGGACGAGGGCGGGGACGAGGGCGAGGACGAGGGCGCGGTGGCGGTGATGCTCAATCTAGGATGCAGACGTTCCCGGCACACGTTGTCGTCGATGCGAGTTCCAAAGTTGATGGGCAAAAAGAAGAGGAGACGGTCGCCTGGGGCCTCGGCGAGGACATTGTCTTTCGATGGCGAAAGTCACACAACTCTGTTCTTCAAGGTGAAACTTGGATATCACTCCCTGGCGTCGAGGCTGGTTTTAAGAGCGGTGACGACGATGTGACGGCCATTTCGGTTCTGCGAGACACTGCGCCCCAGGCTGGCCTCCTTGTTGGCCGAGCAAGCGGCTACTTGCAGCTCATTTCCACGGGACGCGGCGACGTGGGACGGCTCCTTGCTTGGTTCCATCCAATGCGTGGAGGTGTAGATCAGCATGACATACAGCACTTTGGTATCGACGAATCGCAAAATGCCATGGTCGTTGCCACAAAGGAAAACGTATTATTCTACTCTTTAGTGCCCAATAGCTGGCCGGCTGCGGATATGGCCAATGGCACCCCAGACATCGTCGTTGAGCCTACAGAGGCCATCAACGTCAAGAGGATGCCCAACTCTCAAGAGTTTAGATTCTTGCGTGAGGCAAAGTACATGAGCAACGGAGATATTGCATTGTGTATGGCCAGCAGCGCACAGCCCCTGCGCTACTTAACGAGGACGCCCTCGGGCACCGTGTTGGCCAATGCCGCCAAACTGCGTCCCTCGAAGCGTTGCGTTGAGTCGCATATCTTCAACGGCAACGCTCCGCAGACTGCTCGGAGTGTGCTACCGGTTAATACTTCGTCAGCTGTTGGTGGCTCTGGCAACACCATCTTGAGCTCTTACGATGATGGCACCGTTCGGCTGCAAGACCTTCGGAGCCATTCCCCCATTGACGCCATCTTCCAAGATCATTTTGAGATGACCGCCCCTCTCGGCCCGCTTCTGTCCTATGGAATGGATAGATTTGTTGTTGGCAGCGCCCGCCTGCCTATTCTGAAAATCTTTGACTTCCGATGGACGCGGCCCTACTCCTACACAGACGCTCTTGATTGCAGCAAAACCGAGCTCGGCCCAACACCAAAGACGCTCACCGGAATCCCAGCCCCGAGGTCTTCAGCTTATGCAAAATGCTGCCACCTATCGCGACACCAGTGCGCCCTTCACTCCCTGGCTCGGACCGACTTTTACAGGCCAAACTGCAACTTGTATCTCCCCGTTGTGTATCCCGCCGTGACGCCGCTGTATTCGCTGGCCAAATCGTCTGACATGGCGTCGACCATCTACGCGGGCGTCACCGGCGAGCTCTTGAAAATAAGCCTCAGAGACGCTGCGGCCGATGAGCGGGAGGATTTCTGTATGGAGCGGATGGGGAGCAACAATCGCTGCGGTTATAGCTTTCGCAGAAGCCTCGCCAACTTGGTAGAAACGGGCGATGGAATTGCGCTGAGCGACATTTCTAAAAGCAAGAGGCTTCCCCTTCTGTTCAAGCAGAATCCTGAGCTGTTGTCTGCCGCTGCTACAGGGGAGCTCCGTCGGCTTGATCACGCTTTGTGCTAGAACGAGGCTGACGCCATGTGTAGCAAATTCGACGGCTAGGTATTAGCATTTTATACATTTCGTGTTGCAATGTTTACAGAGTATTTAAACATAGCACCAAGTTTAGAGAGAGAGAGAAAAGAGTCAAAACGTCATTCTACTGGCCAAGCCTCAATGCTAAGACCAAGTAGACACGGTGTTTGAAGCAGTGGGCCGCTGAGATTGCGAGTAGAAATATACGGACTAGCACAAGCCAGATCTCTCTATCTTGGTTATGTAGACAGTATCTGCATAAAAAATGCCTTCCTCCCCACGGGTTGTCGGCCCTGCGACAGGCCATTCTCATACCCACACAATCATCGTCCTGCATGGCCGCGATAGCGATGCCCAAGAGTTCTCGTCCGAGTTTTTTGAGTGCGAGGCAACGGGGCCGGAAACAGATCGCACGCTGCCGGCGCTTTTTCCTAGCGTCCGCTGGGTATTCCCACAAGCAAGACCGCTCCATTCTGAGCGCTTCCATGTCGAAATGTCACAATGGTTCGACATGTGGAGTGTAGAGGACCAGCAAGAGCGTGCTGAGCTGCAAATAACGGGCTTGCGAGCCAGTGTCGATTGCATCGCGGAATTAATCCAAGAGGAGGAGCTGCTTGTGCCCCGGAAGAGGATATTTTTAACTGGCATCAGCCAAGGCTTTGCGACGTAAGGACGCGACTCCCTATACAATTATGTAACTCATTCTTAACAACATTTCGTCTTCAGTATATTGGCTACGTTCTTTGCTGATGGCGGAGGAGGTTTCGCTGGCCTCTGCGGATTCTCCAGTTGGCTCCCGCTCGCCGACCGAGCCGCATCAGAAGTCGAAGTTTTCGTGGGGAATTCCAGTCAACAACTTGCTGCAATGCAGCGACTTTACTTTGGTAGAAATGAGCTATCGCCACTACAAATGACCTCGACGCCTGTTCTTCTTGAGCACTGCCATGACGATGAAGTTATCGACATCAAGAGTGGGACTCGCATGCGAGATTTTTTGAGTCAGCTGGATATGGATGTTGACTGGCACGAATACCAAGATGGAGGACATTGGTTCAATGAACCACAGGGCGTTGATGATTTTGTTGGGTTTTTACGAAGATATATGTAAATAACGATTGCACAAGAGGTTTGACTTGTGTGAAGTTACAGCAGTAAATGATACTGGATTCTAGTTGCAAGCAACGGGGCTCGTTGAATCCTATAAACACTGCCTAATTAATGGAGCATTTATTTAGCTTTAGAAATAATAATATTAAATATTTTAAACTGCAAGTATGGGACGACTAGAATAAGCATTAACATCTACATCGTATCCTCATATTTGGAAATTCCTAATATATTGCTAAGCGACCATAGCCACAACAAAAACCTGCAAGACCGATATAGCACTGCAAACTGTATTCAACCCTATTTCTCAAAAATATATAGTACGACATTGGATTCATGGCCTGGTTTGACTACACACAAGAGGGTTGGCTAAAATGCAGTGCAACAACCGAGCTCTATATCAGCTATCTGGACATCCATTAGATTAGATATATTACTACTACTTCAACAACGTACTAATAACGCTTTGGGGATTACTAGGAGATACTTATTCGAAGCCATTTCCATCTTTTCTGCGACTGATAAGTTAATGGTACCTTGTAAGAGGCAATACTAGCATCAGACGTAACGCAGAGAATTACTATGCAGCATCTATTCTCCAATGAGGAAAATCTCTGAAGAACTGCTTTAATCCAGCTCCAACCTTACACTTTTGTAATACGCATAATATGTAGCTTGCTGTGAATTAAGGTATACAAAAGCTCTATTTGCCGTTGGTATTGTCGTCTGTTCTGCTACCAAGCTGTATCATTACTCTTTACCTAGATTTACTACTACCATTACACCCCGTATACTAAAAGATTTTCCTCTCAAGTGTCACAGCTGCAGTAAGTTCCCGACGGCGGAGCGAAATTCCGTCTCTGAAGTATTGAATCTAATATGTGCGCAAAATCCTCCGTATGTTTACTACAAAATGTGATCATGACACAAATATTCGCGGAACCTCAGACCTGCCCTTGAAGCGTTTGCATTTGGGTCTCGAAATGCAACATATGCAGAGTAATATTGTCGTTCGGCCTGATCGACGATGTAACTATGGCAGTGCACCATGACTTGCAGCGCCACGCGCTGGCGTTTCTCCCAGAGATTGGCGACAGGGAGCGGGCCGCAACACAAAAATGGCCTGTGCTTCATGTTGCTTCCATCCCAGAGTTGATCAGCGAAGCGACCTTTTGGATGAGCAGACGGCTGGCTTAGCCGGACAATCTGGCCGCTAATTCATGCAGTAGGCGGGGGTCATGGCAAGGGTTGGTAGGAGACTAGGCTGACAGAGGGAGCTGGATATAGGCAGGGATGACGGTCTTTTGAGATAGGCTTGGAACTAATGCAAAAACTACTTGAATCAGCAAGATATCTATACGAAGTATTCGAGTTTATGGAATCTTTGCAGGAGGAAGATGGAGAAGAAAGGGTGTACTTTGAACACCCCCAGGGGATGAATGAGTCTTACACAGATGCTTTTATAGTGGGAATGCTTCGGCCCGTATACACTCATCTCTTGTCACAAGCCGTTGCTTATATTTGGCTGTAGGAATGTATTGACCGAATTCAACGATGAGGTTGCGTTTTGTTCTCCATTGCTGACTAGCTTAATGAAGTTGATTAGTATCTTGGTAGAAAGCACCCGAGGGATCTATCTTCTGACTTACTATGCAGAAACCAGGGCCTACAGCACCACCAGCTCCGCTTTGCCCAGTTCTTGGCCGCCAACTTTTTGTCATAGCTCTCCAATGACCAAGATAGCCTTCCTTACTCTGATGAAATCACTCTCAAGCTGGGCCGACAGGGGGAAGCCCCAACTGTAACGAATGAAGACCGTTGAAGAGCGTCTAGGCAATGTTCTTCACGTTAAATGCTGCCTAGTGGATATTGCACATGTTGCTGCTTCGTATTATAGACTGCTTTGTCGTCTTCTATAGCGCTAAATTGGAGATCTTTGCCTTGACCATGAACGATCAACCGAGCTCCAGCTCCATGCCGCCCATGATTAACCCTGTCCTGAGCCCAAAATCCATCATGGAAACTTAAAATCCACCACTGACCATTGCCCCCTCATTTTCCCTTTCAAACCTTGCCGAGTGCCGGAGACAGTAATCAGAACGGCGGGTTGTGCTGGCGGAAAAGGATGCTTGACACGAAGGAGGTAGTGATAAAGGCGGTTTATGTCGGCTATGCGGGCTGTGTATACGAAGTGTTAGCTGGGGATGCTCATCACGGAGCAGATAAGGACAAGGATAAGACAGGGATGGGTGGTATTGCTTTGGATGAATGCATATGGGTGAAGGCAGAAATGATGGGATGGAGAATATACCCGTGTAGGTACGGACGATAGAGGGGTTAGACAAAGTGTAAGTATTACATGTACTGAATATATATGTCAAAGTATTATTTATGCGCGATACAGCCCTAAAATTCTGTTCGGCCAAAATCATCAAGTATTTCCTCAACCTCCACAGACTACTCTAGCTCATCCTGAGGCGTTGTATATTCCCTCCTAGGCCTTCTCTCGATTCATGAGGAGTCGTGTCCATAACGCCGTCGGATAACAATGAATAATACTGTAAGACATGATTCAGACGGACTTTGTTTCTTTTTTAAACCTTTTGAATGTGTTGCTTTATAATCCTTACGGATCTGTGTTCTATCTACATGAGCGGGGAATCACCAAAAGTCCCTCTGAGAAATAAACCCTGTATCTGCCTAATTCGTCTAATAGTGCTAGACGTTTATTCCAAGACTGCAAGCAGTTAGAGCAGTTACTAAAGATTACGATTTTTGGAAATCGGGGCGCCCGCACTAATACGGGCGAGATTCTGCACCGCACTGGCTGCATCGAAGCCGTCGATAGCGCCGTATATCGTATATCGTTCTTCGCCTCTGGTAGTGACAAAATAAGCACCCCGTTTGTACTGTTTCACCAACTAGCTCCAAGTGGGCATTCTAATTATTTTTTTTAATTTCTGTTGCGCCGGTCCAGTTCAATCCTCCTCCGAGTTGGTTTTGTACTCCTCGGGATGCTGCCTCAAATATTCGAGGTACGCAGGATCGACAGGTAGATCTTGTTCGCCACCTTCACGCTTGAAGTACCAAACATCTTGTGTGGGGAATCCAACGCTATCCACCCATGATTTGAGGCCATCAAAGTTGCGACACTGGAAATCTCCGCTGAACTCGGGCTGCGGCTGTATCATATTCTCATACCAGTGCCAGAGGATGAGGTCGACATCTGAGTGGCAAGTCGCTATTTGCGTGAGGAAGTGCAAGCAGTGATAGAGGTGTTCCCAGTCATGGCGGGATCTCTCCTTGCCTTTAAGGTAATGAGCACCTTCCAATCCCATCCTCAGGTGGTTGATGCAATGCAGCTGGTGTGTGACGGAGAGCATCGCAGGAAACGCATTGGGATCTCCTGGCATATGAGTTACCTTGGCCGGGTCTTGGCCAAGTTTCCGCACCTCTTCCGCAGTGATAGTTATTGTAGATAGTTTTGAAAGCTCATGCCAGGCCTGTTCGGTTGCATTGTTCGGCCGTTGGCGAAGGACGTCGTCGCTGAAGAGTTGGTTTTCCTGATGGACCTGCTCCAAGGAGAAGATATACCGATTAAAGACAGGAGCTAGATATCAGTAAGCAAAAGTGCATTGGCTTACACATGAAAAAATTTGTCCGTGTAAAGAGCACGCCATGACTTACAATATCCTGATGCCTTTTCTAACAAAGAATTTGTGTTTATGGTGTCCAGAAGCGACTGTGGTTGTGACGAACGCTGGGTAGAATAGAGTACAAGAACTGCTCCGACAAGTATGACTAGCAGGATGGAGTTGATGGCGATGAGCATAATGCTGCACCAAACAAGTTTGGATTGACGAGTCCGTTCAATCGACATCGGCATGAGCGTTTCAGTTGACGATGCATCGTCTTCATCCTGCTTAGCCAGGGCGGCATAAGCCGTGGAACGCACAAACGACGGCATGACAGTTTACTGCCACATAAAATTGATCTTTGGAGATTGAAAGAGAGAATAAAGTGAAGGTCATTCGTATCTAGACAAAACTTGGGGGAAAGTGAAAATTATCGGCGAAGTGACCACCGAATAAAATAGTAGCCTATTCGTGAGGATCTTGTGATGGAACTATTGGCCTCGTCTTCGAGCTTCAAAAGTCCCGTAAGACATAACCCTGTACCGAGCATGCTCCATTCACGCCACTTGAAGTGGAGGCAGATCCTACAACCTTTGCTTTATACCAACGGCTATCTACATATGGGGGGGTCTTATCATATGGTATAGCTAATCCTAGGACGACGCGCGGTGTACATTAAATCCGAGGGAGCACACTTACTATGTGCTGTCGCACCATTGCGTCCGTGGTCATATATCTTTTTCCAGTAATATGTCAGATGGTAATGATGCATTCGCCGTTTTTGCCTGTATGAAGGCCCACCATGGTGGAGACATAATGTTTGCCGCCGTGGCCGAATATGCGGTCTTGGATATCCATTCACGCGGGGAAGTTATCAAATTGGACCCGGCTACACAGTCGACACTCCACTATTGATCACGACTTGACAACGATAATGTAAATGTGACGATCGCGATCTCTTACCCTGTCGATGAGCCATTTGAGAGACCTTTCCGTGAGCTTGGGTTAGACTCAATATTGCTTAGCTATAACTACTAAAACCATGCCAGGTGTCAGCAAAACCCACACTACAGCTCCATCAAACCACTACAAGAGATACTATACATATACGAAATACAGAGATCCAGCAAATCAGTTTCATCAACGCAGAAGTTCCTTTTGGCATCTTGTTCGCTCCGGGCTATCTAGCCATAACAGGCAGCTACATTGCTTTCAACAACTATGGTACGGTAAACTAATCATTTACTAAATGACTGGTTTCAAGCTTGGTTCTTTATGTTGATCATGTCAACCGAGAGGGGTTAACAATATCTAGCCAAGGGCGTTTATCCTCCAATCCTATTCAAGAAAACTCTTCTATGAGGTATAGCTGCTTGATAAGGCAGACGTTTGAGGCGACTAAGGTTTGCAAAGGAATGGTCTGTTACGGTGTATTCGTGTCAGCGATATTTATATATAAAGCATGGTAGTATCTCTACTTCCTTTCTATGCACAGTAGCAGCATCTTACTACCTTCTATTCTAGTCAACTATATACATCGTTCATCATGAGGTTCACGGCTATTGCCGCCCCCATTGCCTTTGCAGCCTTTGCTGCTGCGGCACCTGTTGGCACCAGTAAGTTATATACATCAACCAAGTACATTACACAACGGTTTTCCATTGCTCATCTCCGCATACATCAAAATTCCATGTTGGTAGGAGTATAACGTATTTTCTTACTTACAAACATATAGGTGAAGTTCAGGCTCGCTCAGAAGCTATTATTCCTCCTGCCTAC